>RPOG01000099.1:600000-935265 GCA_008086565.1 Thalassoma bifasciatum
TCTACACACACTACACCCACTGTGGGAGTAATATTAAAAGTTGAGAAATGGCCAATTGAAAAACCTGGCTTTATCTAGAGTCAATACATTTGATAAATCTAAACATATACCATATCAAATGTAGCAATGCAAATTAAAGCTGCTTAAAAATAGCTTCAATTTATTTGTGGCAAAAGGATGATGGTATATTTAAGGACTGTTCGGAGGCAATTTATTGCTTTGTTTTTTGAACAAAAACATTAAATCCTGATCAACCAACTCTTAAAGGTAAGAAAACATTCAGATATCAGTAAAAATGACACCACTGAGCACAGGCTTGCAGTGAGTGTCAGAGGCTATTCTTTGTTAGAGAGATTTGCAGAGTGCAGCTCAACCCACATAAAATCTTATCTCTGTTTTCTATAAGTTCTTCCAAATAGTAATTGGTATATTCAGGTAGTAGAGCATTGACTGATGCTCCTGCTCAAGCAAGTGGCAGGTAGCTCTCAATATATGACAAGCATTACAAATGTGATGTTTAACCAAATGTGTTAAAGGCAGTTTTATATCACTCCTCATATAACTCACAACTTCCTGTGTGAAGGCTTTTTGTTTTGTGTGAAATGTATCTGGCATTCACACAAAGATGTCTGAGAGCTGCTGGTGCAAATTTTCCCCTTAGAGTCTTCAAACAAAAACTCAAAGTCTCTTACCCGAGCAAACAGACACTCTTGACATTCGCTTCATCAGTCATTTCCTCTGGTAGGTGAGTCCTGTGTTTTTCATCACAGGTCTTATGATGCAGAGAGATAACTGTGACAACAGTGAAGTGTTAGTGCTTTAAAGTCTGTGAAGAGGCTTTGACTGCGTCACTTACTGTTTCTCTCTTCAGGCTTAACAAATTAAACTTGTGACAGAGACAAACAATGGTTTACAGAATCTCACTTTTGACATGAGACATGGAGCTGCTAAAAGCTTCTTCTGCTTAAAACTTTTTTGATTGTTAATTTTGTTTTGGGATCACTGGCAAGCACCAAGTGGCTGTTCTTGACTCATCAGAAGATGTCACATGTTGCCTTTACCTGTTGAATGCGCATCACACCAACAGTCTCTTTTCTTTCAGGAGAAAAGCTCACTGAAGTGTGTAAAAATCCCAGGGAGTTACACGTGCGCCACACAACCCTGCTACGATTTTCAACAGTTAGAGTTTATTCCTTGCAAATCCTTTGTATATCTGCTCTGAATTTCATGGCAGTCCATCCTGTACTTATTGAGACTGGCCTGCAGCATAATTGACTTTGTTTCAATGGGTCACAGCTGAAGGCTTGATTACTTTCTTCCTGCTTTGTGTTTCAGAGTAAGGACATTGGGATCCAGATGCATGAAGAGTTGGTGAAGGTGACGAATGAACTCTACACGGTGAGTAATGCACTGTGCCTCTTTCAGATCGATCCCTCACGTCTTATCTCATCACTGAACTCATCCACTTCTGCTTCTTTCCTCTCTGTCTTTTTGACAAATGGTTACATGCTGCTTCTTCTTTTCCTTCCTTTTCCCTCTGTCTTGTAATTCTGTGTAACACTTGTTTCTTTGTCTCTTAGTATTAACTTTCGAGCTGTCAAAGGTCTGCTGCAGCTGTTGTGTTGAAAACTTACTAATCTGGTATGAAGTTATTTAGCACAGCCAGATACGTATGGTTTAATATGAAACTTGAATATCTCTATGAGGTTGTAGTAGGGGGCATGTGAAAAGCAAAGACTAGATAAAACTTTTCTCATTGAAAGCACCTATCAGTTTCTGAAATGGTTTTATGAAGCTAATATTTGAAAAAGTGACTTCAGCCAACTTTTGGTCAAGTTTTAGAATTTTGTAAAGAAGTTGAGTTGACAGACTTTTGCCTCATAACAACCAACTACAATATGCTCACCTGATGCTCAAATCAGCCAAGCCCATAACTGTGCAAAGGCAACATCTCTTGGTCGTAATGTGATTAAATGAATTAGTTAATTTTCTTTTACGTTTCTTTTTTTTTTTAAATATATAAATGAGTTATAGAGGAAAATCTATTTTGTACCAAGTCTGAAAGCTTCTTTTTCTGTATCTGTAAGAAAACTGTTTCATTACAGTCTAATGGATATTCCTTGGTTTCTGAAGTCTCAAGGGCACTTTCCCAGAGCTGCAGTTTTTTGCACTTCTGCATTTTCTTCATTTTTCATAACCCAAGGTTTTTGCTTGTTCAAGAAAGAAGATTTGTTTTTGTTGTTTTCAGTGTGTGAGGCTGCTGTACCTTTGTATTGATATAAATGGGAAGGAAATGAAAAATGCATAAAAAGATATCCCAGCATGACAACACACCTCAGGTCCACCATAAAGAGCAGCTTCTTTAATTACCAATATTTTGAATCAGACCTCCTCTAAAATGGACTAAACACAAACTTGATGCTTTTATTTCCTTTTAGGAAAAGTTTTCATTGTCTACGAATTTTGAACATTGGTCCCAATATAGCGACTATCATGTGTTCTGTTGACTGTGCACAGGCTTAGTATAGATAAGCTTGATGATGGTCCGTTTGATAGGTGAAAGGAAAGCTTGGCAGCAGATATGGAAATGGAAATCTGCATTTCACTCTGAGTGGGACGAAGTGTGGGCTCAAATCACTTTCACATCTGTGGTTCATCAGTATTGAACCTCTTCAGGGGTCATGTGGTTGGTTGTCCTTGTCTATGTGTCACTTTTCAGAGAGGTATACAGCTTTGGAGGAGAATTAACAAGATAATTACTTAATCTGCATCTTGTCTTAATGAACATCTCGATCATTGTGGGTCACTTGTCTCAGCACAGATTCTTTGCTTTTAATAAAGTTTGCCGAATTGCACATGGCAGTGTCACTGTGACATCACCTACTGGATTTTGAAGAGAAGTTTGGGAAAGCTTATTCAAGCTAACTTTGGATCATCGGAGACACAGGCAAAGAGATGGTGTTCGAGTCTGTATTGCATCCTGGCAGTCTGCTACTGTATTTGTATTCGTGAATTAACTCAGCTGTGTTCCTTATTATGCAAATTTCTGTATGAGCCTAAATTAAATCAAAATGGATGAGTTGTTAAAAGAATTTCAGTACACAAAAAATTAATGAGTTACATATACCAAATCCTTCATTAACACCCATCCTAATACATGTAAAGCCTTGTTCAGCTTTGTGTATATGAACATGGTAGTTAATGGGGATTCCTTGGCTTTTAGACACAGTCTCAAGTAGACTCCTGGAGAACTGTAGTCTTAGCAGTTCTGCATGTACATATTCAACACGAAAGATTGGTGCTTGATTTCAACACATAGTCAGTGAAACAACCAGCCTCATTAGATCTTTGCGACTTGCGTTGAAGTGTTTTCATACTATTCTGATTAGAAGAAAGTAGGCCTCATCTGCTTGTGCTCCAAAATAGGTGACACCCCTCCCATCTCCCACATAGCTCATATAGCTTGTTTTTGACAGCCCACAGCTGCCTCCCATATGCTCTTATACAAAACAGGGGCTGAATGGATGCATGGATGGATGCCTCCTTTGGTAATCTATGAATATGTTGGATTCATTATTAATACGAAACATGCTAGGGTGAAGACTGTTCTGACAATGAAAAATAAGTGTAACATAATTAGATTGCTGTTTAGATAAAGGCAGTTTTCCACCATGATGTTTATATTCAGTGAGTAGTATTTATTGGCATTTGGCAGAACAGGCTGGGTAGAAATGGAATCAAGTGTATATAAATGTAAAAAAACATAAAATTACTTTCTTTTGACTTCTTTAAGTACATTGAAGTGGGTCCCCATCTTGCATCACTATGTTTGTCATATGTGTTTTTGTGTTTTGTGACTGAGACCAAAGAAATAAATCAGTTGGAAAAAAAGGTTAAAGTGAGTGGATGTTGAGTGCAAGGGATGGACAATTTTGATTGTACACATGAGAGATCATCAAACATCAGAGGAGCTTTTTGTCCTTAAAGGCCACCGTTTCTTCACGGACTGGAGGGGTGAACAAATGAGCATTAAGACTAGAATCTGACTGCCAGATATTTGTCCCCATTTCTACACAGTGTACCTTCAAAAGACATGTCTATGGAGTATTTACATCACACTTTTCCATTGTATTACACTTATTTGACAATAACTGTCCAGAGCTGAAGAGATGAATTGTTAATGATAGGATTTCCAGTGAGGAACCCTGTTGATGAATGAGCATATGACAGGGATAAAGATGCACCGAGCTGGGGCTGAAGCTTAGTGCCTGAAACTGGACGTGCTCCAGGCAACTTCAGCAATCTCTGCCCCCCCTCGAGGTGAAACAGAGGAGATGGCAGAGCTGCCTGACTCTGTATGACTTATTCATCTGTGCTCTGTGATGAGAATCAAACTACCAGAGGGCAGCACTGGCAGCTCTTCCTGATCCCGCCATCTGTACATTTGGACGGTAAAACAAACGGGTGTTACAGGGAGCTTGTGGGAATAAAAAGTGCATATGTGTGTTAATAACATGCATATGTACCTAAAAATGAATTAAATATTTCTCAAATGCCTTATGGACGAATCAAGGCTGAACTCCCTACCCTAATAAAAAAGCAGCTTTTATTATTGCTTTTTTCCGTTTGCTTTCAGAGTTACCAAAAGCAGGAGAATCAAACTGTTATTTTATATGCCCCTCCCCCTCTGTGTGCATGTACATGTGCTTATGCATGTATTTATACACATAGAATACAGACATAAGGTCCTTCTTCTCATGCTCAAAATGAGCTGTAATCTGCCTGAAATTTCCTGATCATAAAGTTATTCTTTCCCCAATATGGGCAGAGCTTTGTGGAAGTTGTGCAAAGCATCTCAGCTAAAGTGAAAAATCTATTGCACCATCACCAATCGCACTCCGAGTGAAAATCATAAAGCAGTGCTTGTTCATAGAGCAGATACATTTCTACATGCAATATTTGTTTTCTTCATTCATTCTGTGTTTTGGGATCTCTGAGTTTCTCCTTCAGCTGTATTGTTTATTTAATCCCCTGAATTTTTGTTGAACTTGTTTAAGGGTCCAGGGTTTACCCGTATTTTTTTTATTGTTCCCAAAATGTTTCCCTGGGGAGGCCTTTTGGTTCAAAAATAAAAGACTGTTTCAGGGAAGTTGGATTTTCCCGGTTAACGTCATTATCTTTGGAAAACTTTACTGACAGAGAAATCTGATGTTTTCCACAAACAACTGGTCTGTATTTACCTCTCCATGCCCACGCTCAGCAGCTACTCTGTCTGCTGGAGGAAAATCAAGCATTGTTTTTTCATGACTGCACCCTTGTTAGTATTGTATTGCACAGAAATAGCCAAATCAATAGCATGGCCACATGGTGATAGCGTTGTGGTATTTTCTAACGGCTTTTTCTCTGGCTGCCAAAGAGCAAATTTAGCAGCAAAGAAACTGTGAAATCACGTCTGGCTCCCTGGAGGAGAAGTCAGAGCTCTGCGAGGGAGTCTTTGTGAGACAGCTAGCTGATTGTTAAAATATTGTTCAAAGCATGATTCTGCTGCAGTTGTGAGAAATAGAAAGATCTTTTAGTTTCTTGTGAGGTATTATTCTTAAATCTGATGAAAAATAGGAGCAAAAGCCACTACCTGAGATATACCTCAGTGTCACTTTTATATGAAATTTATCTTTTTTATGTTGGAACCTGTTTTAATTTCCTGCTGCACTGACTTAATATCCTCACTGGGATCAATAAGGCCCGTCCTATCTCCATCATTCACCACCTTGTGTCTGCTGTCTGCTTCTCTCTTACACTCTTGCTCTCTAGTTAACAACACCGACAATATGGCTTTTGATCCTGGGCTTAGCTGGAGCTGTCATTCATCTATCTTTTGTCATGCATTTGCAGGTGTTTAATCACCATTTGTTGGCTGTACTTTTTACTCAGCTATGTACATGTTTAGTCAGTGAAATACTGAACACTGTCATCCTTGTTAGTCAAGAGAGGAACAACTAGTAAGTTAAACAGATTGTTACAGGGAGGGTCCACAAGATTTCCTGAAAAAGTAATCCAGCTCAATCATCACTTATGGGCCTCTGTACATGTGTGTCAGTGTCTGTGTGTGCCTCAACCCCCTCCTCTGCCTGTATGTTGATGTTTTGGTTGTCTCTTTACGTTTTTGGGCGGAGCGTAGCTGTAATGACCCCAGCCAATCTCAGGGTTCCCACTTCGCAAGTGACTTTGGGTGTTGATTATAAGGAGTGGGAGAAGCTATCCCGAGTAGCTACGATGTAGCGGCTGTAACACGAAGAAATGATACAATATTTGCAGGATACCTCATTTACCTGCAGGCGGTCGGGTGTACAGCTCTTGAGTCCCTCCCACTTAGAAACCCCATGCTGCAGTGCTGGGTTGGTGCGTTTGTTCACCTAACTTTGATCAGAGGAAGTGAGCGTGTGCTACCGCTGGCACTGAGCCAAGAAGGAGAAGCCCAGTTTGGATGTTGTGTTTCCAAACAATAGCAAAAATTCCTGCAGACCCTACCTTTAAACTGATATATTTCATTCATGAAGATTTTGGTGTTCCAGGTTCATGAGAGACCCTGTTGACTGGTGTCTTTCAACTGAATGAATGTATGTTTCTGTTCGTCACAAGTGCTGTTGATAAAGATAAACCCCATTCATTATGTACATGATGCCTACAAACTGAATAGTGAGGTCTCATCTTCTGCCAGAAAATGTGTTGTTTCCACCAAGCAAAACTTTTGCCTTGGTCAAGTAAATATGACATATTACTTAATGTAATATTGATAGACTAAAGTTTTAATTCCTTACTGATGTATTACTATAGTTTCTGATGGTGATCAAGAAGAAGCAGAGTTGGAGGGCAAAACTTTCTTTTCACTGGTTGATCGTCTTTCTTTCCCCATCATTGGCTGTAAGCTTTGGGTAATGATCAAAAGAATGAGGTCACAGGTAGTGTTGGGAGCTTGTAGTAGAGCTGTTGCTCTTATGCACTGAAGAAATCAGTTAAGGTGGTTTTGGCATTTGATAAGGATACTGACTCACGGGAGGAGGCATCAGGCAGACCACGATTTTGCTTGAGGGAATATATATCCAATCTAGCCTGGGAATGCCTCTGGATCTCTTAGAAGGAGCTGGGAAACATTGCAGGACAGAGGGATGTCTGGGTTGACTCACTCTGACTGTTGCCCACTATCCAGGATAAGCCGATGGAAGTGAATGGATAATAATAGTTTCTTGCTGTCAAGTTTACAGGGAGAAATTGCCTTGTGTCTTACACATTTAACGAAATTCCACACATTTATGTGGAAACAATTTATTCCTGCATTACAGTTAGGTTTGATTTCATATTTTTTATATTGTTTCATATTTTAGACTAGTCAGTTAGTTATGATTTGAATTGCCTGAGATATTTGATGCTTGAAAACACATATAATAGTATCAAATCAACTCCAAATTTGAGGGAAAAAAATCTGACTGTGACATAAGTGTATTTGATTTCATGACCAGAAAAAAAATCAATTTATGTTACTTTGAAAATGATATAAGCTGTTTAAGATAAAAAAAAACACATAATTTAAGGTCTTGTCATGAAGATAATAACGGTAATATTGAAAATTTGATGTATATTGATGTATATATGTTTATATTATATTTTAGATTGATACATTTCCTGTAAATATCTACTGTTGCACAAAAAAGTTCTGTGTGTTTAGCATCATATTTTCTTTGCTCATGCAGCACCCACAAAATATTCTGAATGCAGGGATAGAGGATTTTTCCTGGACCCTAATGAAATACAAATATTTGATCCTCTAGGATCTTATTCTGTAAAAAAAAAAATAACTTAACAGTTATTTTTTTCCTCTTTTACTCCACCTATGATTGTCTACAAGCTCTTGTTCACTTACATTCTAGTAGATCATTTGGGTCATGAAGTTGAATGTTTTCATGAATGACAATCACGAATTAAGTTGCTCCGAATACCCCAGGCCAGAAACAAATGTTGTGAGGATGTTGTTGACTAGCCAGGGAATTAATCCTCAGAAAATATAAGTGAGTTGAATAAAAATATCTTTCACCAGACTGGCTTTTATCATGAAATGCTCCAGTTGTTTTCTCACAGTGTGGTTTCTCTCAGCGGCTCAGAGCCTCGGCTCAGCAGTTAAATAGCTCCAGGCTGTCGTCTGTGTGGACTCAACTATACACACACCTCTTGTAGACACAGCTGAAGCTCAGTCTTCCTGCAAATTACTGCTGTCTTTAGCTGCAGGTCCTGCAGTCACATGGTTTAAAGCTGGTTGGAAATATAGCCTGTTTTCAGAGAGAAACTGTTAAACAGCCTGGGGAGGGAAAAAAGAGAATGAACCCAACATCTCTTGGTTTTGCCATCCTCAAAATACTCGGGTGGCTATATTTCCATTCTTTATTCAGTGAGTAGTTTGCCTCTTAGGCTTTTGCCACCCCAAACAAATACAGCCGCTGAAGTAGCAGCACTACTAAACACCACAATCAGAGTTTGAGGTCAGTAAAGATTATCGCCAGTGACCCTGTGGCAAACGTATGATTTCGATGAGTTGCAGTTAGACTTCAAAGAAACCTTAAGGCTTGAGCTCAGCCCTAAGTGTGCAGGAAGCAAATAAAGTGTTGTTTATGTTGACTGTTAGACATCCTGAGGTGTTCATAGAAAATACTGGATGCCTGAAACGTTTGAAGACGAAGCTCACATCTGGACGTTCCTTAACGAGACTTTGAAACGAACAGAAACCCTCTCAATGAGCATCTGGGACAAGTTTAGAGAGAACCAGGATGCTTCTGTCGTGTCTTACGAGGGTTTTCTGTCACTGTCATTTTGTCGTGGCAGTGTTTGAGTGCAGTGTAACATGCCAAAGTAGAGATCAAAGCGGAGAGGCAACCGCAAAGAACGGCGCTGTCACTTTGAGGTACAGTAGAGCTGAAGGTGAACGAGACCTGGGATCTGCTTGACACATAATATAAAGGGCTCAAAAAGCCAGAGAAGATGAGAGAGAATGAGGGGGAAAATGGTTGGGCATGTTGAAGGTTTGACAGCCAAGAGTACACACCACACTCAGCCATGGGCCCCTGGACTCACTTAAAGGATTCCACATGTAGGGACATCTGAGTTGCCGCTGCATTAACACCTGATTGATCCACCAGCCTACCCCAAAAAGTAAGCTAGTAAATCTGCTTCTGGAAAAGAAAACAACTGCATCTGTTCCTCTGAACTCAACTTGTCAGCATGTCTGCAGTGTCTTTAATCCTTGTTAGAGTATTGTCAAATGTGATGATGAGAAGCCCCACGACCATCAAGTTAACCATCTTTCCTGCTCCTCCTGCAGGTGATGAAAACATATCACATGTACCACACTGAGAGCATCAGCGCAGAGAGCAAACTGAAAGATGCTGAGAAGCAGGAGGAGAAGCAGTTTAGCAAGTCTGGAGACCTCAATGTGAACCTCCTGCGCCATGAGGACCGCCAGCCGAGACGCAGCTTTGTCAGAAAAATTGAGAAGATGAAAGAGAAGGTGAGTGTGACAAAGCTTTATTTTGTCTTTAACGCTATGCAGCTTAAACTGGCCATAACTCTTATCTGTAAACATAATTTAGTAAACAAAAAAATTAAAGAAAGAAATCAAAGCTAAGAAACGTGCTAGAAATCATCAGTGTTGCAGGGAAAGTTTCTGTTATTAGATCAAAAACCTTAGAATAATCACTTCATCTACTTACAGTGTTTTTATTTTTTCTATGACAAGCTTAGTGTTTTAGTTTTAGGGGCTACAAATCAAGCACAGATCTTGTTCATAGAGTAGACTTGTGACTATTTTTTGATTAATTTTTTCCTGTCAAACAGCATACAAATCAGGCAACACATTAAGCAGCTAGCATCAGATATTTTCCCTAGGAGTTAGCAAACAGAGCTGACTCAGTGTAAATATTAGTGTTACATTCAGAGGGTCAAAAGTGGGACCCCAAACTGTCATGTTTAACTTCCTTTTTAATTTAGCCACCTTAAAAAAGTGCAAGCAGCTTAAGTGAGATTCTAGCTCTATAACTGAAGGAGAGACTAATTGTTTGACTTACTTTAGGACAGTGAAGGAGAAATAGTCCAGCTGACAGGTAGCCAAATAACGTCACAAACTCCCCGGAACATATCCAGGGTCTGCAGCCAGATACTTACCAGAGTTATCAGAAGAAATTTGGTGTTATCAAAGCTCCTAATATGATACAACAGAAAGAAATTAAATGGGATAGAGGTAATAAGATAATCAATACTATAAACAACAAGTACAAAACAAGCAGCAAGTACCAAAAGCAATAAGAACGAAAAGGTAAAAAGCTACTCTTACATTATATAATTGTAATTGTAGCAGGATGAACTGTGTTAAAAAGATACTGTACACTGAATAGGAGTTACGTTATTGCACAGTGTTTTGGCAGATTAACAAACAATGTGCCGTCTACAGGTGGATAAATACATAAATATGTCCAGGGAGGAATTAAAATAAATACGTCCAGGTTAATAGTCCAGTGTTTGCTGCATGATTTAAATGGAGGAGTTATGGAGCCCAATGGCCACATGCAAGAATGACCTCCTGTGTCATTGCTGTGTTACAGCGGTACTCCTGGCGAAGAGCCTGACTTTCTTTTCATTCTGTGCAGATTTCTAGTTATTTTATAGTCTTCTCTGCCGGCAGTGTGGGACAGTAGGTCTCTGGAGCTCACTGCACTTCAGATGCACTGATGCATTTTTTACTCTGGATCTTATTCTGGAATATCTTTATGCAAATGTGACTCTCATTATATCTCAGGTGAAGGGAATCAAAGGCTGTCAAGGGTGACAGCATCTCTCCCTCCTCGGGCTTGTTTCCTCAGAGATGCTGCTTGGCTTGGGAACTAAACCCTATTTATAACGGCATGGCAATGAATATTCCTCCTGTTTCTGGCTTCTTGCTGCTGAGCTTTTGCACTAGTTCTCTGCTTGCAAACAGGTCAGATGAGGAAGAGGAAGAAATACAAGTTCATCTCTTCCATTTTAACATTGTGCTGACCTTTGCATTATAATGGGATTTGTGAAAGAGGAAGTACAAGGTTCGTTTTTGGGGAAATGTACAAACAAACAGCTTAAAAACAACTGAAATTTTTTTGCTTTTTCTTTTGTGTTTTCAGAAATGGGTTTTTCATGTCACACCAATCAAAACACTGTTATGCTATTGTTATGTGTACAATTGTTTGTATTTGCCTGAAACCCCCAGAGACAGAAGCCCACAAACAATCAAATGAAGAAGTCAAACTTGTTAGGTTTGTAACATGAACACTGTAAACAACTTGTTTTTATGAAACTAGTTTAACACTTTAAATACAGATGTTTACTCTCTTGCTTAGAACCATATCACACAGGAGGATAGAGGTGGCTCCCGCTACTTTCAGTATAATCTCAAAAAGATTTTATATGAACAGTTCATTCCAAGAGTATTCACACAGTACTTTAATCTTTCACATTTGTTGTTACAGTCTCACTCCAAAATAGAATGGAACAAAATTCTACACACAACACCCCATAATTACATTGGGAATAGGGGTATTGAAATTTTTTGCATTTTTAGAGTAAACAAAAGAAATCACATGTGCACATGTTTTCACAGCCTTTGCTCAATATTTTGTTGATACACTTTTGCCAGCAATTACATCCTCAAATCTTTGTTGAGTATGGCTGGGCCACTCAAGTGTTGCATCTCAAAGTGTTAAACTGCAGTGTCCTCTCTCCTCTGTTGCACCGGAAGTACTCTCTGAGTAGCCATTTTGAAAGGGTGGGGCTGTTCGGAAGAACAATGAGAGAGGAAGCATGATAGCTGCCTTTGCAAAAGTTTTCACTGACAGACACGCCCCCACATGGGATATCACTCTCTGATTGGATGCTGCTGCAGCTCGGACTTCTCTGAAACTTTACATCAGCGTAGATTAACCATAGCAAAAAGTCAGAGCTGAAAACAGTTTCTGAGGAAAGTCCAGAAAAAGGCCAGAACGCTGGGATTAAAATGTGTTGATGTGAGTTTGAAGCACAAAATACTGATATAGAAATATAATAAAATGATAATACTAGTATTTCAAGGATGATCGGTGGACACAGGATGCACTGGTGCGCGATTTTGTGCTTCATGGTAAAAGTTTCAAATCGTTTTTTACATGTCTTTTTTTTATTTCTAATTAATTTGCATAAATAAATAAAAAATCACATTGTCATTACAGGCTGTTGTGTTTAGTTGTAAAAATGATTTATTCCATTTTAGAATGAGGCTGTAACAAGGCTGTGGAAAAAGTGCTCTGAACCCTTAGTGGGTGCACTGTGAGTTCTCAAATTTATTAGACTGCTGAACATTTTGCAGAAAGACATTTCAAAACTGTAAGTCTCGCTACTCCTCCGACTCTTTTACTTCAGTTTTGAGGGACATAATTACAACTAAATGCAGGTTGTTACCATCTAAAAGCAGCTTATCTGGGCCCTGTTTCTTCAAACTTTCCCTCCTCTTCCTAACTCAATACTGGTCCCAAAGCTTAAGCTTCCTGAGCACACACTCAACCCTCCCTGCTGCTTGATTTTCCTGCACTAATGTATTTTGCCTTCATCTGCTCTGTCTCCTCTCTCCTCCCCAGAGGCAAGCCAAGTACTCAGAGAATAAGCTGAAATGCACAAAAGCACGGAACGACTATTTATTGAACCTGGCGGCAACAAATGCAGTCGTGGCAAAATATTACATCCATGACGTCTCCGATATGATTGATGTAAGTATGCGTATCAGGCACGTGTGTTTGTGTACATCTCTCAGCTGGGATTTCTTGTGTTGGTATAACTCTGCGGCACTGTCGCTTTTCTCACCATCTGTTCCTGTGCTGCGTTTGTGCTCAGCCTGTTAGCTGTTTGTTTTCAAGCTGCTCTGTTGGCCCTGATAAATGTGTTTACCATCACGTTTTCATAATTTATTGCTGAATAACAAACTGAACAGTGATCAGCTGCTGGTTGAATGTTGTTGAGGGTAATGCTGGTTAAATGATCTACAGGAGGATACTCTTCACTGATGGTTTCAGGGGACTCCATCAGTGATGTTGACAGAATGATTTCTGCACACTCCTTGCTTTTCTCTTCCTCTTGTCTTGTTCTAGTTCTTTTATTTTTCTGTTGATGCTGCTTTTGGGAGCTCTGCTGATACAAACCGCATGTCCTCATGGTTGTCTGTAGCTACCTGTCATCAAGCAAAAACTCAGCCTTGTTAAAAGTAGCTTAGACTATGTATTAATGTGTTTTCTTTATTATAAATTTCTATAATCACCACTTTAAATGTCTGTTTCACCCCCATTTGAAACTGAATTTGAAGCTTCTTTGATTTAATGTTTGAGCTAGTCGCTCTGCTGGAAAGTCTGCCCAATGGGTGTTAAAAAGTATGACTTTGTTTAGCAAACCACTAATGGTTTGATCCTTTTCAAAGTCAGCTGGTGAGCAGAGTCTTTGTTTATGGAGGCATGAATGTGGTTAATGTGGTTGGTAGTGGGCCTCTAGCCCAGTGTGACCTGCTACCAGTCATCCAGCAGAAAAGAAACAAACATACTTAAAAATGATGAGGCTTTTATCAGCGAGCTTATCCTTTGGCTTGGTTTACATGAACCTGTCTGTTGGGTGTTATCCATTTCCAACATTTTGTGGTCCTTTAAGTAAACACTTCAGCTGTGCCTCAAATTATGAACTTCTGCACTTACACTTCCTGTTTTAAGTGCATAAGTGTGTTCACACTGACAACCCAAAAAATGCAGTGAACTTTGATTTTTTTTTTTAAGTGACAGTGCATATTCATGAACATTTCAGCATGTATCTTTGAAAATATGCCAGTGTTAGCCACTAGGCCATGAGGTCAGTTTTCATCTGTAGTCCCTGGCAGGACAGAGCAGGTTTCTCAGCTGACGCACTCAAAACAGCCAAAAAGACAAGTGTGGAAAGCGTGACATTGATCAATTGGCCATCTTGACAATGTAGAGTATCAGGAAACTCAGTCTTTTTTTTTTGTCTCATAATACTTTGAAATTAGATGTTTTTCACGGACTTGTTAGCCATCGTATGTTGCTCATATCAAGAAGACTTACTGATCAATAAATCATCAGTACTTTCTAAGCTTTCTGTTTATGCATTGCACTTTTATGAGCCAGAGCACAGGGAGGAAGAAAGGGACTCTGTGGACAGAGGGAGAGAGAGAGAGAGGGAACACCTACCTTGGTTAAAGGAGAGACCCCATGTTACCTGGTGCAGGTGTGTTAACGGACCACTTGTGCTTAGGAATTCAGAGAGCTTCTACTGTCATGAGTGGGACTTTGAAACAACAATTACCAAGTCCTTCTCATGTGGGGAATCTGTGGGTAACCCACATCCCCTGTTGGTAATGCACTAACCATCGACATCTGCCTCCTACAAACCCACTAGAAGTGAACAAAACATTGTTTTAAATGAATTGAGTGTTTTACAATCAGACCTTATGTCAGAAATGTATTTGGTGTGCTGTATTTTCTTGTTGTTCACTAAGCTGTGTTATGTATCAACTCATTATCTTTTCATCACTGACTTCTTGTGTGTGAGATCTAAGGTTGAATTGCTCTCTGATAAGCCTAATTTTGCTGCCCCTTTTCCGCAACATCTGGCACTTAATCTAGGTTTCGTAGCTTAAGATGCTAAAAAGCAAAAACATATTTTATTTTAAGATTTTCATCTCTCAACTTGTAACCCAGCCCTTGAGTACACCTCTCCTTTCCTTTAAAGTTTTGTTGTCACATTTTTGCATGGGGCCAAACCACCATTTAAACTATAATTAGTCACCATGAAAGCTATACATATCACTGATCACGTATGATAAGATTATCAGGTAACAGAGTGTTGTCAAATTTCATGAATTGTCTTACTGTACCAGGTGACAATGATCTCTTAGCTGGTGCTGGACATATTGAAAAGCACTATTACGATTCCTCTCCACTTTACTGTGCATCTTTAATGGGTCCTGTGTCTTCAAACTGAAAAGTTTGGGCCAGATTAGATCCTGCTGAGCTGTAGGGACAGAGGCTGTGAGCATGACTGGTTAGGCTGGCACTGGCACGACAGAGGAAGGACAAGGGTCTGTTTGTCATGTCAGCTACACTGCACAGCACACCATACCAGACCTTTGAGCAACCCAAAGTCAGCTTTGTCACTCAGAGTCAAGGACTTTAAGCTGATCAAGTGTAATCCTAACCAATGCATTGAGTTTTTTCTACTGTGCTGCAGAATGAAGTATTGAATGGCTTTAGCTGGAAGGAAAAGTTCAGGTCAAAGTCTGGGTGAAAATGTTGGCTGTTTGTTTTTGCACTCAAAGTTTTCAATAGCTTCCAGGACTTTTGTGCATTTGTGAATACAAAAAAAGCAAACTTTTGAACATCTTCACTGTGAGATAGGAATCAAAACAACATGAGGTAGTTAAATTAAACGTTTATGTGTCTAAGGTTCCCCGCATACTTCTTCAAGCTGCGACTGCTGAAAATGGTGTTTCCTCACTTAGTTTGCTTGTTTAAAAGCAGACTCATTTTCTCTCTATAGTCCTTAGCTGACTGAGCTGCTGGGATTGAATGATGCATGGAGGCTTGTGCACCAAAGTAGAGAGACCACTTCCTCAGTGCTAAACACCGCTCAGGAGCATTTACTTAGTGATTCACAGAGCTGTCAGTTGCCTTCAGCTCCATTTAAAACCTCCTCACTGCCATCCCCTGCTTAATTAGGTTACTTCATATCGCTCTGTGTGATAGGACTCTGTAATTATCTCCGCTGTCCTACTGCGCCAGCTCCTGTAATTCTCCCAACGATACTGCTATTTTTGAAAGGTAATCTGTAGCAGGATGTAATTTTGGATTTAGTCCTTTAAAGGGGTCGAAACATGGTAGAAAGAGCTCAAACTAACAGAGATTTAAACTCAAACTTTTACTTCAGAGTTCTTTCAGACACTCATTAATGATTTGTAGAAGTAATATAAACCTAAAATCTTTTTACTGGCTTTTTCTGGCTGTTAAGGATGTAAATCCTCACTTACTGATTCAATGTACTGAAGGATGTGGTGGGTATGCTGTCACATGCCAAAGAGAGCACATTTTGAGTCACGTCTTTATTCCTGAAATAAACTTGAACAGTTCAATCCTAATATTAAGTCAAACTTTTTGTACAGTTTTACTTTTACCCAATATTTATCCTACATTCTGTATCTCCACAGTGCTGTGACCTTGGCTATCATGCCAGCCTAGCTCGCACATTCAGGACCTATCTATCTGCTGAGTACAACTTGGAGACATCACGCCACGAGGGACTTGATATCATCGAGAATGCCGTGGACAACCTTGATTCCCGCAGTGATAAGCACAAGATCATGGATATGCATAACCAGGTGTTCTGCCCTCCGATGCGCTTTGAGTACCTGCCACATATGGGAGATGAGGTGAGCTGCTCTGAATGCTGAGTTACTTTACAAAGTCACTCCTAAAGATTACGGTTGGATCTGTTATTTGTTTGTTGAACCCTTTGTTTCCTCCCCCTCAGGTGTGTCAGGTGAGCGCTCAGCAGCCCGTCCAGACTGAACTTCTGATGCGTTATCACCAACTGCAGTCTCGCTTAGCCACCCTAAAGATTGAAAATGAGGAGGTGAGGATTTGTGATGAGTCTGTGCATCTTCATACACACCACCTCCAATCCCAACCCCCTTCAAAACAAAAAACCCTGTCTCATCTTCCCCTGAGCCATGTAGGAGGGCCACATCACCATCTGTTCTCATTGCAGTTACTCTCAGATGACCCCGACCCGGTGGGAGGCAGAATGTATTTAGGTTGTCACAATGCCAGTGTTGTTCTTTTTATGGAGTTTTATATGAAATTGTCCACTGGATGATGAAGAAAGCACTTTGATATGATGAGGCACAAGAAGAAAGGTGCAAATGGAAGTGATTATAACCAGGTCCTTTCAGACCCTCTTGGCTCCGTCTTTTTCCCCTCTGCCAGTGTCTGCTGCTCTGGAGCTTAATGGAGGAGCTATTTCCATTTCTAGACACGTGTGCTATCAATCTCACTCCTAAACAAAAAGTCTCCGTCAGTAATTTCATGTTCAATTTGTATCGCTGCCAGGCAGTCTCTTTTTTGTCTCAGTCTGAATGATGTCTGATCTGCAGGTGTCCCTGAGATGACATTTAGAGACTCCATTCTGTTGTTTCAGGTCATTATTTACTGTTCATTTATAAGTTCATTAGCCTTTTATGTAAAAGAGTTACCCATGTTAATCCAGCAACAGTGGCCTTGACATTGTCTGTGGTTGCCTTGGTATGATTTGTAGGATGTGATTTCTCATGTTTCATCTTTTCTCTCCTGTCTTTTCTGAATCTGCTCAGGTGAGGAAGACCTTGGACGCAACCATGCAAACCCTGCAGGACATGCTGACAGTGGAGGATTTTGATGTGTCGGATGCTTTCCAGCACAGCCGCTCCACTGAGTCCATTAAGTCTGTGGCCTCTGAGTCTTACATGAGCAAGATGAATGTGGCAAAGAGGAGGTCGAACCAACAGGAGACTGAAACATTCTACTTCTCAGTGAGTTTGTGTCATTTCTGGTTTGTCTATAGCTGCCGGTCTGGTATGAACTTTGTTCTTCTTTTGTCGAAATGGAACCATCAGTCATCATTTCCACACGCTCTGAACAAATAAATTAAACTACAGCTGTAACTGATTGAATTTACGCTGATTTGTGCAGCACTGAATTATTTGGCTGGGCTCATGTTCCACTGGATTAACGCTACTGCTCGATCATTTGTTGCCTTTATTTCTCTGTGTAGAAATTCAAGGAGTTCCTGAACGGCAGTAACCTCATCATTAAGCTGCAGGCCAAGCATGACCTACTGAAGCAGACACTGGGTGAAGGTAAAGAGTTGTTTCTCTTCATCTGACCTAGTGTTTCCTCCTGTCATTATTAGCAACAGAATCTTGCCGCAGCTCTGTAAAATGATGCCCTCTGGGTCATGGTGCTGCAGGTCCTCTCTAATAGGCAGCAGGGAGCGAGTTACGAGGCTACAAAAACTGATTCTTTTCAGGAAGCAGGAAGGAAAGGGGAAATTCAAATGGAAGAATGTCACACCAGCGGCACCGGTTCTAATTTGAAGTATCTGTTTCTTTTTCTGCTCATCTCATTTGCTCAAAACCTTATCCGGTTAGTGCCTGTCTATGTTATAGCCGCAGGGAGGGATTCATTTCCAGCCTGAAAGAGAAAGACTTCCCTGTGCCCCTCCCTCCCCCAAGGGTACCCTTGTCACCTCAGCCGTGAACAGTTTACGCCCAATCAATCAGCAGGACCAGACCCAAGCCCATTCCTGCAGCTGCTCTTGCACCAGGGGTGTACCTAATAGAAAAGGACATCAGGGGAAAGCAGCTGAGGCCCTGAAACACACATGCAAATTTCCAGATAATACGCATCAGATATTCAAGTCTTACTTAAAAATGTGTTTCAATCTGTGGGGCTTTTGAGACCAGAAGCAGTCTTTGTGAGTGTCCCTGAGTGTTGTGATCTTTGCACTCATAAAACACTCTCACATTATTTGTATGAACCAGTGGACAGATTTGTTTGCGTGTCTATATTATGGTGGTTGATAAAATGTATGCACATGACATATGGCGCCTCCAGGTACCACCCATGTTTAATTATTTAGGTGATCAATCACGGCTGCACCGTGCTCATTAGCCTGTGACTCCACACTGAAAATGGTACAGTTTTGTTTGCCTGATTGTTGTGAGCATGACTGAGGGACAAAGATGAGACAATTATGTTCCACGTGGTGTTTTCATCTCCTGCATATATTAAAACAAACACATTATCAGGCTAGGTGCAAGGATCTTTGTCAGTCTCTGTTTACCAGATAAGAAGAAAAAAAATCATAAGAACACTTTTATGTTTATGGTACAAATATCTTGCTTTTATTGTACAAGTCTGGCACTTTTCGACATGAAATTAGGTTTGACTTTTATACTTATGCTTGAGAAAATCAGTATAGTTTTATGGATGGTTTGTCAGAGGTAGAAGGGCCATTATTCAGAGGAATGATAGCTGTTGTCTCTTCACATGAATGCTCCAGAAACCTCGTCCCATCTGCCAGTGTGATGTGCTGAGAAATTAGTTAGCCTTTGCTCTTGCTGTCCATTGTTTGGTGGAGTAAGAAAGTAATGTCAGATTGCTTTGGTGCTATTGCAGCTTTTTGTAAAATGATTTCCTTTCAAATCAAACTCCAGAGAATCACAGACAAAAGCACACTTATTCTGCAAAAACTTAGATCTGAGAAAGTGGTCATGGCTTATTTTTAGTGAAAATTTCTTGTTAGAGGAGTAGAAGAAAATACAAAAATGCCTGAATTGCTTTCATGGAGTAAATATGTCTGCCAATCTAATAAGAAAAATATGCTTGTCAAGTTTCTTGAAATTAAATAATATCAAATAATTTCCCAATAGCTGAAACTAAAGATGTACAATTTTTCTCACTCTATTGGCTTATGTTGTAGCTGAAGTCTAATCAGACATTTTTTGTCCTAAAAATAAGAGGTCCTTTGTTAGATTTCAGTTTTTGTTATCTAGAAAATTTCTAAGTCAAATTTTAATGTGTATAAGTCTATTAATTTTATAGCCATACTTTATTTATTCTCAAAGCAGAGGCATCAACTTTGACTCAAAAAGATGATCTCCAAGATGCATGTTTTTAGTTTAAAGGCCTATAACATGTGCGTGTGTTGTTGGACATCAGCAACAAAAGGCTCAGCGAGGCAGTGTAGACATTGCTCAGTGTCACCATTGATGGACTGAACTTACACACCCAACATCCCCCACCCCCTTTTCATTACCCCTAAAGAGGAGCTCAAACCGTTCAGGGTCCTCCTCGTCTGCTCAATAGCTTTGTCTGGTGAATGGTGATGGCACTGCTCCATTCAAGGCTCTCTCAATAGCCATGTTGTGTTGTGGCTTTATGTTGTGGACACTGGAGTCTGAAGAATAAGTATCACAAAGATGTGACACATCTCTGTTGTGTTTTTGTTTTCACAGGGGAACGGGCTGAGTGTGGAACTACAAGGTATGAAGCCCTTTCAGATTTCTCTTTTATGAGCCTTGTTGGTAATGGTTTTGATAATTATCTATTCTTTGTTTTGAGTTATTCATCAGTTGGTTTCTTTTGGAAGAACAAGACTTTGATTCTGTTTGTCCAAATCCAGTTGTAATCAAAGGGTCAGCTTTAATGATACGCTCACTTTCATTTTTACAGCCATTACCAAACCTAAGTATGCTGCAAAGAATGACGTTTTATACAGAGTAAGAATATACTGAAGTTCAAATCACAGAGGAAGTAATCCCATGTGTATTGTGTTTTCATCATCAGAGAAAATGTCGAAAGATCGAACGATCAGTCCACTTAAAATAAACTAAAATAATATAATAAAGCATTGATAAAGCACTTCAAAACTAGAATCACAGATTTGAACGTACAGAAATAACATATTTTTGTGACATATCATGGCCCACCTATTGTACCTTTAGCGCCTACCAAGGGATCAAGGCAAGGGCCACACTTTGGAAACATTGTTTTCAATGATTTCACATTTTATTCAGAAATAATTTGTATGTATAATCTTTTCTGTTTAAGTGACTGTTCATAAACACCTTTTTAAGGTATTTCTGTTTCCACAGCTTTCACAGATTTTTGGTGTTTTTGTTCCCTTTGTCTGGTGTCCTTCAGGCCCCCGACTCTTCCCCCTAAACCACAGAAAATGCGGAAGCCTAGGCCACGCTCCTTGTATAACCATAAGCTGTTTAATGGCAATATGGAGACCTTCATCAAGGTACTCTGTGGTGGTGGTGGTGTTACATCCAGAGAGGAAGGCAGTTAGAGCCTTAACTCTCATCCTTTTCCTCACTTTGGCCTTCTGTTGCTACCTCTACCAGCTGCCCTTCTTCATGATATAACACCTCTGTTTAACCTCTAATCCTCCTCCTGTCAATGACTCTGCAGACAGAGCAGCAGTCAGCTGTCTCTTTCGCCCCCTCCAGAGCAGTTTAATATCTCAGGCTTCATTTCTGAACCCCTACAGTCTTTAGACGCCTTAGAGGCAGGAGGCAGGAGAGTTTCTCCTAACCCTTTACTGCATCTCTGTAGCTTTCCTGTCACCAGCCCCTGTGCTCAACCTCCTTTAATCTCCAGAGGGGTCACTTGTCAACTGAGCTTCTCTAACTCTGTGCTTCTCTGCTTTCTCTTCCTCTGCTGCTCTGTGCTTTGCTGCTCTCTTTCCCAGAGGAAGAAGGAATGCCCGTACCCGCATTCAGGTACCTGAAGAGTAACAATCGGGTCAGGGCATGAAGGCACAAAGAGTTTGAGACTGAAAGCAGAAATGTCCTGGCTGCTGCTTGAGCTAAACCTGCACACTGCTAACTTTCAGACCTGACTATGATATGTTGTTTTTTCTAACACTTCATTTAAGATTTGCTTAAAAAAATAGCCAGAGGGTGTTTGTGCTTCTGATGTTAATGTCTTGCATAGCTACACCAAGAAACTACTCCCATTGATCTGTTATTTTTTGTATTGAAGGGAAATGATGTTTGTTGAACACCATCTTAAGACAACTCAATGTAAAATGTGGTACAGCAGATTTTAAATATATTTTATAATACTTACAGAGGTGTATTGCTGCCATGCTAGAATTAGACAATGGGTCAGTGTCAAATTGTTATGAGGAAAACTAAGTCAAAGAGACTCTGATTTATCATCCCAGTAAATGTCTGATGACTATGATTTGTATTGTTATGTCCCATTGATTATTAGCTCTTCTGGATCTAGCATTTATGCGAAATGAATCACAGCAGTGGGGCAACAATACCTCAGTTAAAAAGGACTTAAGTTGGGAATCAGAGGGTCGACAGACCTGATTTTGAAATTAGACATGTAGATAGACAGGTACCAGCTCACTTCCTGGACACTGCAAAGGTGCCCTTGAGAAAAACATTAAACCCCAACTGCTGAAGTCACCAGACCCCACTCTGACATCTCCATTAGCACATGTCCATCGTATCCTGCTGTACATTTGTGTGTGTTTCAGCCTAGTGGTAAAGCATGTTCAATAACAAAGCAACAAAAAATTGACGATAGCTTGTCCTCCAAAAGCAATGGCAGTAATAGGCTTCTGTAAATACTCAGTCTTGTCAAAAAGTTGTGCATTCTGCAGTAATTTACCCTGTCTGGTCTTTATCAACTTCATTTTGATGCCATTTCATTCCAGGATTCAGGTCAACCGATCCCACTTGTTGTTGAAAGCTGTATCAGATACATCAACCTCTACGGTAAGACTTGTTGCAGTGACAACATCTTCTGAGTGAAAGGGCAGACAAAGAGAAACGATGGAGTCCTTCAAAAACTCCCTTAGTCTTGTAAAAAGTGACAGCAGCTATTGTGCGAGGCAATTTATTACCACAAATAGCCACAGGTAGAGACTGTGACCTGTTCCACTCTCCACCTCTGAGGTACTCAGCTGCCTGCCACTGATTTGACAAGCTCATAACGATATCTCACACATGGAGAGTTCTGAAAGACCCATTGGTCTTTGTGCAGTCAGTCCATCCAGCCTCCCTCCACCTCCTGCGATAACTCCTCCCTGTCTACCTTCACATCTGTCTTCGGCTTGTTGCTGTAGCCCGCAGGCCTTTTCTTTGGGATCTTGACCTAATGAAACTCCAGAAAACTGATTAGGAGCCCTCTAACTGAAACCATATGCTGCAGCCTTCTAAGGGGCCCTCTCACGGAA
Organism: Thalassoma bifasciatum; assembly: GCA_008086565.1. Classification (NCBI taxonomy): domain Eukaryota; kingdom Metazoa; phylum Chordata; class Actinopteri; order Labriformes; family Labridae; genus Thalassoma; species Thalassoma bifasciatum. Next base: position 622,888 of record RPOG01000099.1, read on the forward strand.
AATGCATCTTCTTTTATGACTTTATTACATTTCCTGCTCTGTTTTTTGTTTGTTTGTTTTGTTTCATGTAGGCTTTCATGAAGATGGCACTGACATTTGAATGTAATGTTAGCTTGCACATCTCCTCACAGCAACAATTTTTTTCTGTGTATCTTTCAGGTCTGCAGCAGCAGGGCATATTCCGCGTGCCGGGATCACAGGTGGAAGTCAATGATATTAAAAACTCATTTGAGAGAGGTACGTCAAAGACAGATGGCTGTTTATTTAACAAGTACTGAGAACAAATAATTTGCATCTTTCTTATCCCATCAAACTCCAATTTTCAGGTGAAGACCCCTTGATCGATGACCAGAACGAGCATGATATCAACTCAGTAGCCGGGGTCCTCAAGCTGTACTTCAGAGGACTCGAGAACCCCATTTTCCCAAAAGAGCGCTTCCTGGACTTCATCTCCACAATCAGTAAGCCATGCACAATATTTCTGAGTCTAATGGAAAGAGAAAACACACCTTCCAGTTTGGTAGAGCAGCAGTTTTCCTGTAGCAGAGAAAGGCATGCAGTGCAGCACATGGAAGCAATCTGAGGAGCAGACACATAACAGAAAGCCAGTAGGAACAGAAGAGTAGGCCACATCAGTGTGCTGTGTGTGAGTTCACCACAGAATCATTTCCCTGCTGTTTCTGTTGTAATAGTCTGATCACCCAGCATGCCTTAGGGCTCTGGTAAAAGGCAAGCAGGGGGCATTTATTCAAGTGTCAGATAACAGCTTTTAGAATCTCCTTCTTTTTGTGTTTACTCACAGTGATCACTTTTCTTTGCTGGCTCTGGTTTATGTTATATTTTAAAGTCGTTATGGACCCAGCACCCACATTGAAGGCTGTATACAATTCTGTTGTTTGCCAAAGTATAAAAATCAGTTTTGACACCTCTCTTTCTTTGTCTTTGTGTTTCAGAGCTGGAATCTGGAGCCGAGAGGGCGCATCACATCCAGCAGATTGTTGTTACTCTTCCTCGCACCATCATCATTGTCATGAGATACCTTTTTGCTTTTCTTAATCAGTAAGTTTGCAGTGCTTGCGGTGTGCATGCTGGAATCACAAAAAATACATCACAGCACTCATCAGTGAAACATGTGTCTTTGCAAAGCCAACACCTCTTTCCAACCATAATCAGGTGAAAGTACAGCCTGATTTTTATCAGTACAAGCTATCCAGCATGAAGTTTAACAATTTGTAGTGAACTATTTGTACAATAAGCTGTGATTTGTTGTAAGGGATATTTATAAAGAGCAAAATGAAACCAAAGATGAAACAAAAATATTTGGTAACTTCAACCGAATATGTTTGTCAAAATAATCTCTTCTCATATCAATGCTCTCCTGTTGGTTGTCCTCTGACAATTATCAGAGCGTGGGAATATGTTTTGACTGTATTTGGAGGCTGTATTTTACATCTCTACTCCTTGACATTCAAACACCAAACAGCTTCAGTCAAGAAAAAGGAAAACATCCAGAGAAAGAAAATCAACCATTTTATTGCAACATCTGTCCATGATGTTTTTCAAGTTATTCATAGTTCCGGAAACAGATACTTCACTAAAGTAGTATACCTGTCCTCTTAAAATGGATGTTATTAATACCCCTTTTCCTGCAGAGTTACTGGTTTGATTTCATACCCAGGTTTTTCTACGCTCTTTAAGATCCCCGCTCTTGCTGGAGCTGTTCCAGCTGTGGCTTTGATGCTCAGCTTCAGCTTGCTGATAATGTGCAGGCACTGATTATTACTTCCTCTTGCAGCACTGAATGATTTGGTAGCTAAGAGGAGGTTGTGGTGTGTGCTGCTAAGTCGATTTGTTGAAGAGGTTGACTGATCAGAGTGCTTTTTAAGCAAATGTCTAACCAAGTTGTGCAATGAAGCGTGTAACAGTGCCTGTCAAAGCTGAAGTCAAGTGAGGTAAGACTCTCGAAACGAGAATGTCTCTGCTGTAGCTCCTTTCCAAGCTTTACGGAATATGTTCAAAAAAATTAAAGCTGATTTAATTGGTTATTTTAAATCTAGAACAAATAACAAGACTCTTGGTGATAAAATAATGTCAGATACAATGGTGTTGAATTTTTTTTTCAGTGCTTTTCAACCCAGTGTTTTGGTCTCCTGGCACACAACCGTTGATGGCAAAAACAAGTTGTATCAAAAAAGTTGAAATAATAAATGATCATTATGTCAATAATTATTTAAAAAAGTACTCTGAAATGGTTCACAGTTCAAAAATATTGTGTGTACATTCATCCAGCATGTACATAATCTGATTATTGCTGATCTGCTAATGTGTCAACATTATGCTTTTGTGCTCTGTACCCCAGTCTCTCCCAGTACAGTGATGAGAACATGATGGATTCCTATAATCTAGCGATCTGCTTTGGTCCAACTCTGATGCCCATCCCAGATGGACAGGATCCTGTTGCATGCCAGGCCCACGTAAACGAGGTCATCAAGACCATCATCATCCACAATGAGGTCATCTTTCCCAGCCTGCGTGAGCTGGATGGCCCAGTGTATGAAAAGTGCATGACTGGAGGAGAGGAGTACTGGTGAGTACTGGTTAGACTCTTGAACAAACTCAAACCATTGGTAGATGTATTTTGTTAAACTTCCTCAAACAAATGTTGAAGCCTGATGGCCCTGATTTGTGCCCTTTTCCCATTTCATTCTCACTCTATCTTACTGTGTCCTATCCTCTCTAAATTAAGGCATGAGAAACTCTGAAACAAAGCTTTTAAAATGATGATAATGCTTGAATATACAAGTAGAGATAACTGTTTTTTCTTGTTGCAGTGACAGCCCCCATAGTGAGCCAGGAACTATAGATGAAGCTGATAATGGAACTGAGCCACACACCAGTGATGAAGGTGAGCTAATTTTACAGTTGGATCTTCTCATCTTATCGCGCACTGTTCTACTTTTAGTATGTAACAGTTCAAGACACAGGCTTGAGTTGTTGTTCTCTTGGCTGCTCTGTGACCCACTTCAGCCAACACTTTCAAGGGGAACTGGCAAACACTTGAACAGTATTTGTAGCAGTTTTGTTGACAGGTTCTTTTCAATGTAACATTACTAAACTTTCATTAGAATGAGTTCAAAGGCTAAACTAGGAGTGCACACATGAAACATTATAACTACTAAAAGTCAGCACTTGAGCTGATAAGAAGAGTCTAATTTACTTGTTTTAAACAGAATTTTGAATCAAAAGCAGCTGTTTGGCCTGAAGGTAAGCGAACACTCAGAACAGAGAGCAATTTTATTTAATTAAATTTAACAAGACTTAACACTGGATCACAGAGTCAGGGGGGTGAACAAAGCTAGGTTAGTTTGCTGTGTGACTCTAACGTTAGCAGAGCTAGCACCACCAGCCTTTGGTCCTCCTTGCATGTTAATGTCTACATGCCTGTGTTTGTCACACATTACTCCAGTTGGGTAGTTTTATGCCAGTTCAGGTGAAAGATTGAAATACTGCCAAACCAGGCCTTGCGACAACGTGCCAACTGTTATCTGTGCTTGTTTGTATCTGAGTAGTGGCCGCCCAAAGAGGCTTGCAGCAAGTAGGTATGCTGCAGATTAGACACCATATGATAAACATTTCTGGCCTACAGTAAGAAGAGTAAAACAAGTGCGTAACTGTCTGGCTATTCTGTTGCAAATTCAAAAGTAGGCAATGTTTGTAGGCCGTCTTAATAGCCAGGGACCTCAAGTTACCATGATAATAGACACAGCTTAAAACTCCTCTCCAAGTGTCCCCATTGTCTTAGTCCCACTTTTTTCAGCTTTCGCAGCTTCTGTTTTCCTCTTCATCCTCCATGTGTCCATAGTTTCCATAACTCTGCTGGGTTAATAACTGTTGTGAAAGCTGTGCCGGCTGGCTTCAGCATGATCAGCTGATCCTGGCTGCAAACAATGCAGAGTTGCTGTGCAACAGTGGTGGGGATGCAAGTACTCAAAGACTCCCCCAATAGGGCTTGATCGAGAAGGCATATCTTGAATAAGTTGCCGGCAAAGAGAATAGAGTGATGAGATAAAAATTAATTTGTGAATTGCAAAAAGATGGAAAAAAAAACAAGAGCAAAGGTAACAGGCAGTTGATGCCAGCATGTTGTCATGGGGAGATTAGACTTGATTCCTCAAACAGCTGAACCATAGGTCCTGTCAGCCACTATCGCAAGTAAGGGATTAAGGATACTGGGATTTTGCAGTATTCACAAAGAAGTTGCAATTTCCCCAGAGTTGTCTTTTTACCTGTTTTCTCCTCGCTCTCTTTTGCTGTACCGAAGTTTAACTTTTTTTTGTAACTGTCGATCACAATAATCCCTTCTTTGCAAATAGTAACAGAGCAGTAACCCATGAGTATTTAGCTTTGAGCAGTCTTTTTGAATGTGAAAGCTGCACATGCAGACAAATCTATTTTATTTGTTTTATTAAGTGCTTTGACCGAGAGGTGAGTAAAGTTTGTGCTGCAACAGCTCATGACTGCAAAGGCTTATGTGATGTTGAGGCTGAAGGCAAGTTGAGTAAACAGTGTTGGCATGCAGCACTGCCTCTTCGATGTGTGTGAGAGAGAAAGAGAGAGAGAGACTCTCATACACTGTGTCCTTACTCTCTCTTTCTGTCTCTCTCTGCTCGCCCCTTGTTCAGTGTTAGTCAGCAATTCCCCTGAGACTCTCTCCTTTGTACCGTATTTCCCCAATTCTCCTCTGAGCTTTGAATACTCAACTGGGTCATGCTCTGAAGTCAAGAAATGGGTATCACATGATGGAATAATGTATTCACATCTGTCACTGAGAAGCCAATAGATGTGTAGAAGTGACTGTGGACCGTGTCAGGTCAGAAGGGAAACCTCATGTGCTGTTGCTGCGTTCATAATGAACGCCTCCCCCCCTCTCTTCTTGCTCTTACTGGGGAAAGACAACAAAGACTGATCGACTGTTGTAGTTCTGCTCTGAGAATAGTTGGCTCTTATGTGGGGCTATTTCTGTAGTCGGTTCAGTTAAGTGTCCTCTGGCAGCAGATCTGTTTTTTGTGGCAGAAAAAACAATTTGTCGTCAAATTAAGATCAAAGCCATTATGCTATGATATTGATGGTGCCTTTTCTATTTTCATTTCTCAGTAATTAAAAGCAGTTCTGTCCAAAACCTACCTTTTATCACTATTCACAGGAAACAAAATTGTCCAACTGTTTGATATCAGACATACAGCAAACTCTGACTGCCCCCTGCTGGCTGCTGTGGTCTAATACAGTTATACAGCACAACAAGGTTTCATTTATCAAGTCAAAAGCCTGGTTACAGTTATGACTAAACACTTGTTGCTAACTAATAACAGTATGAACACAACTTCTGGTAAAAAGACCAAGTTCAGTTTTAAAATTTATTTGGTTTTATTTATCACAAATAGCAAGAAAAAATAAGAAATGCGCACCAGACAAAAGTTCAGGTCTCAGGAGGTTAAAGCATTCGACTGTTATTTTTTGTTTGAGATTCAAATAAGTACCAGAATTGGACGACAGGGGGCTACAAAGCTTTTCCCATTTTAATTTATAATGATCTTTGCCATTCCAAGGCCTGTTAAGCTGTTTATGAAACCTTTGGCTCTTTTCTTTGTCTTTATATAATTTCAGAGGTGGAACAGATCGAAGCCATAGCTAAGTTTGACTACGTTGGTCGCAGTCCCAGAGAGCTGTCATTTAAGAAGGGAGCGTCACTGCTCCTGTACCACAGAGCGTCTGAGGACTGGTGGGAAGGACGTCACAATGGTGTGGATGGCCTCATTCCACATCAGTATATTGTAGTGCAAGATCTGTGAGTATTATTCTTAAGGGCAAAGTGTGTTAAAGCTGCTGCTGTTGTTGATGTCTCTTCTCTTTTCTGGCTGTCTGTCTATCTGCCCTCTGCATGCTTAAAGAGAACAGTATGAGTTTGAGAATGATGCGATTAATTTAATTTTGCTTTTCAAAGGTCAAAGGTCAAAGTCAATAACCAGGCTGTAATCAGATGGCAGCATCAAGTCACAACAAGAATGTTCCTTTAAATAAAAATAAACTACATTCTAACCTATCCCCATCAGTGCCAAGCATAACCACATTTCCCTTAGGCTAAAAGGGTTAGATAATTAAGTGATCTATGAGACTCATACTGAAATGTCTAATAAAAGAAAAAAGACAGAGTTGTGACGTTTTTTACCTCTAAGATTAAAGATCAACTTCCTCTTTGAACCATTACGTCTTTTGCATGATTGTGACGTGATATACCAAATGAGAAAATTATTAAATGTTTGACTGTTAAAATAGAAATATGTCCCCTGTCCTTGCTCCTGATCACTGTCACGATCTGTCTGAATGATGGATGTGAGCACAAATCTCTTGGTTGCAGGAGGAATACATCTACGATTTAGTAATTCGAGCTTGTCCTCTCTGATTGATTTTTTTCTTGTGTGAATTAATCATGAGTGAAGGTGAACATTACTTTCAAGTTCTGAGTTGGATAAAACAACTAATGTTCCTCACCAATGTTTTAATCTACAGTACATTTATGTGTGTGTTCTCCTCTTTCAGGGATGATGCTTTCTCAGATAATCTCAGTCAGAAAGCAGACAGTGAAGCCAGCAGTGGTCCTCTCCTGGATGACAAGGGTTCATCCAAAAATGATGCCCCGTCACCATGTGAACCATCACCCGACTACAACTTTGGAGGAGTCATGGGAAGGTAGAAACAAATAAAAACATCACACTTTTTGGAGTAAGAGACTGTGAAGAGACTGCTGAGTTCTCTATATTGATTGTTTGTTTGATAAAATCTCTTTCCACAGGGTGAGATTAAGGTCCGACGGAGCAGCAATCCCCCGTCATAGAGGTAGTGCAGACACCCACAGCCCCACCAGAGTAGCTGACACTCCTCCACGGGCTGCAGCCTGTCCCAGCAGCCCCCACAAGGTCTCCATCAATAAAGCTCGTATGGAGAGCCCAGAAAAGAGACGTCTCGGCACGTTTGGCAGCGCAGGAAGCATCAACTACCCAGACCGTAAGGCTTATCCTGAGGGTCACCCCCTGAGGCCGGTGCCAGGGGCCACTCGACACAGCAGCCTGGGGGACCACAAATCCTTGGAGACTGAAGCTCTGGCTGAGGTAAAGGTGGGAAAAATTTGGCACAGACAGAAAAGTTAGGAAAATTAAAAAAACAAAACTGGTATAATTTGTTTGTTTACCTCTGTTTTGTTGCCTTGTGGTCTCAGTGCTAGACTTGATAAGAAGTGTCAGGTAATTACGGGATATAAATGGATTGGAAAGGATTGGCAGAACAGCCAGACCCCCTGATGTAGCTGTAAGCCTGAGAGCAGCAGCTGGGACGTGGAGTAAATGTCAGAGCCAGACTGCAGCTGTGTGATAGACACATACCTCAAGGACACAGAGGATTGGAGCTGAATAACAAGCGGAGTAGCAGTGGGCATTCAGCACCATACCGTTCTCATCAGCTAATGACTGCAGCAGTGGGATCCAAATCCAGTCCACACTGATAATATTTGGTCTGTTCCACAACCTGACCAATGATCAAAGTTTATTGTGAAACACCAAATAAGTTTGTCTGTTATTGTTGTAATCACACCAACAAAAAATGGGATTATAAACATATATCAATATTAAGTTTCCACTGATACATTTACAAGTTGACTGTTCATACTATGGATGACACACCTCCTTCTCTCCATATTGTCAGAAGTTAAGGCAAAAGACTCCTTAAGCCTCCTTGTGCTGCTGGAGCTGCCTCACGTGGTCCCTCTTTTTATGTTGTCTGATTTTACCAGACAATAACCACTGCTCTGTTTCGCACCCCTGGGGGCCCCTACTGCTCTCCTACCTTGATTTTTCATGCATGTATATTAAAGAAAGGGACCATGTGCATCCTCAACTTTTGGTTGTCCCTACATGTGCACGTGGAAAACCAGGGAGCTCCCAGTACAGAGCCATATCGCCAGATTTTAACATGGTTCTTACAAGTATCAACTTCCTTTGACAAGGGTTACTGTACTAGTTTTTGCATGCTCATTCTGGGTCAATAAAAAGTGTGGATTAAGGATGCTACCTGGGCACTCCAACTCAGGCTTTGATTGTTTTCTGAGTGATGTCTCCTTGAGGATTTTTCCAAATCAAGGGTGTAATGATTCACCCACTCCATCCATGAATCGATTTATTTTCCTATGATCCAGGTACTTTGGTCTGAACTTGGCAACTTGGCCTGAAATTGATCCAACATAGTTTTAAAAGGATATAAATTGAACATACCAATACTAGGAGATAGTGTATTAGATTGAATCAGGACAGACTTTTTATGGACGTGGCTTTTTTTGCACTTTTAACAATAAAGACATTAAGCATTACTCGATTCAGTTTGCCTGATTGTGACATCATCGCCATGTGCCAGCAGACAATAAGACATATCATGGCAAATCGCAGAAGAGAAGCCAAAAATTATGATCTATCCATCATTGTGGTCCAGTGTATGGAAACTGTAGCTTTTGCAAAGATCGAGATGTTCTAAATAAGACTTTATTTAAAATAAAATGCGAACAAATTTTTTATTAATTGTTAACTTGTCTGTTTCTACCCATAATTCATCTGTACCTGATTTCATAGTCACTGTGGTTGAATTTTTTGCTCAAAAGTTTCTGAATTGATTTCAAGTCACTGAATTTTTATGGTTTATATTGTCCCAAATGAAGCAATATCGCAACAATATATTGAATCATTATGAGACCATGCGACCACAGAGTAGGATACAAATCAAACAGTCGTTAAACTTAATCATTACCCCCCCCCAATTCAAATAGTGTTGCTGCAAATGAAGAAACTAGAATAATTACACTAAATTGTATTATAAATTGTATTTATCTTCATCCTTTTCCCTCCAGGACATAGAGAAGACCATGACCACTGCCCTTCATGAGCTGCGTGAGCTGGAGCGACAGAACACAGTCAAACAGGCGCCTGACGTGGTCCTAGACACTTTGGAGCCCATGAAGAACCCTGTGAGCTCGGAGCCTGGCAGTCCTCTGCACACCATCATGATTCGCGACCCGGATGCAGCCATGCGCCGCAGCAGCAGCTCCACCTCCGAGATGATGACCACCTTCAAACCCGCTCTCTCTGCCCGCCTGGTTGGGGCTCAGCTACGCCCTCCACCTATGAGGCCAGTGCGCCCTCCTCCGACCCAGCACCGCTCCAGCAGCTCCAGCTCATCAGGGGTGGGCAGCCCTGCTGTAACTCCTACTGATAAGATGTTTCCAAGTAACAATGCAGCCGCTGGTACCAATATAAACACGTCCGGGGAGGCTGGTGATAAGTCTGGAACCATGTAGCAAAGGTAGAATCTGACAGCTGGGAAGGTTGTTCAACTTTCTGCACCAGGGGAAAGCTTAAAGATGGGGTGCTGATGTGAAGAGGCAGATTGTGATTTTGTCTGTTTTCTGCCTGACTTAATTCAAGCTCTGGAAAGGAGCATTGAATGTGTTGCATTGGTGTTAAATTGTGGAAGGAGCTGCAAAGGTGTGATAGCATAAAGCTCTTTGAAACTTGATTTAGCTAGGATGTTTCCATGAACACAACTATTTCAGTTTTACCTCAGTAACATAGATAACAGTGAATGCAAGTGAAGCAATACTTGTGGAAAATCTGGTTTCTACCCAGCACATGCCGTCCAGCGATGTTTTGGTTGAAACAAACATCTGGATGGACATGTGTAAGCATTCAGGAAAAATACCATGTCTGTAACAGACCTTCTGACTGTACATACAATCTTACTTGAAGTTTCCATACATTGTTCTTTTACGATAAAAAATTGGATGTCCACTTAAGCAACGACAAAAAGAGACATTATATCCTTCTGCATGCAGAGATTGGAGATGATAAGAAAATAACTGAAACAGTTTCTTTGAGAAAATTTGAATCAGATTTATATTAAAATATCTGACAGTATTATTAACAAAATCTGTAATTTGAAAGCCTTTGGCTATATAAATGTATCCCAAACCCCCTGCAAAAAACAAGAGCATGAGCTCTGTAAAGTTAAACATTACTGATCAGAACTTTACAAAACATCCTACACCACCACTATAAGCAACAAGACAGTGAGCAGCTCTGTCTGTGTGTCCTTTTCTATATCCTGTATAAAAATGCAGAGAACTAATTCAACAACTAATGTAGAGAATCCTGTGGTAAACCTGTAAATATTATATAGCTAGTTCTTTTCTAAGTGTTAATTTTGTATAGTTAAAAATGTAAAAAGGATGGTTGTGGAATTAATTTGTCAAGGTCATACACCTCCTTTCAATAATTTTCAGTGAGCTGAAAACAGTTTTCTTTTTGATGTGGAGAAAAAAATGAGTGAACTGTCACTGTGTGCTCAGAAAACATTGGATAAATGTAGTCGAGAAACAGAGCACAGAGTCAAACTTTGTGATTGCCTCGGACAGTTTTCATCCCATCATGTTCTACAATTCTACAATTTCATTCAGCAGACGCTTTTGTCCAAAGTGATGTTCAACACAAGTAAGAATAGGACTGGTGGAAAAAACCTTGTGACACAGAATCATAGTCAAATTGGAAACTGGAAATGTTGCCTCATATAGTTTTGTCTAGGCAAATTCATTGCAAAATACGCATTGAATTTTCATCCTTTTGCGATTCCTCTTTGAATCCCTATTTCAATATGATTCTCACCCAGAGGAACCTGAGAGGCAGATAATGTGACAACTTGCTCTCACATCTGTTTTCTACCTTCATGCCTTTTTCTTGTCAATATTGATGGATCCAATTATTGCAGACCATAACTTGTTTTCTTTGGAAGACACTTTCAATGAGAACATTCAAGTGTTGTTATATTACTTTATCTCTCTTGTCATTCTAACAGCTCTCATCCAGAGACCTTGTTATCCACATCCCAAAGAGCCTGCTCTTTTCTGCATGTTTTGCTCTGTAATGTCTGACTCATCCTCTGGGGCTGTAATGGCTGTATGCAGTGCCTTTCCTGGGTAAAACGCACAAATTATTGCAATTATGGATGTTTTTTTCTCGAGGAATAGGCCTTAACATTGACAGGGATTGGGAATGATGATTTCTGCTGCTTGCTGCAGTTACATAAATACAAAGAATGAAAAGGATAACTGCTAGACTGAGCAAAAGATACCTACATATTAGCATGTAAACCAAGCTCTGGTTCCTTTTAAACTCTGCAGCCATTCTGTGCATTCTGCAGTCATAATCAGAAACAGTGTGTAAGCTGAAAATAATTACTTTTTCTTCAATAGGTTGTTTTTTACTAACAGGGTGGAAAGGAACGATTCTTGAGGACAATTATGCAAATAGAAAAACAGGCAAAAACAGCATTTAATATCATACAGTGCGCTTATACCCTCTGCTGGTTCTTGCTGGTATTGCCCCTCCTGGTGCCAACACCTGATAAAGGCATTGCCAGTATGATGTGCATCTCATTTTACAATCACTGAGCTTATTCAAACAATTTTAATTGTCTTTCCTGTTTACAGTTTTGCACCTGTTGAAATCTATGAAGACATTGTTAAGTAAAAACGTGTATTCAAATGCAAAAGAAAGCACAGAATTTCAAGAGGTAGCCTCATCATATTTAATTAACTAGACTGTTTTTTTTTTCTTATTTATAAACACTTGTTAAAGTGGAGCAGAAATTTTAGTGCCTTTTGCGCACAAATTCATTTTTATTGGTCTTTTATATTTACTTTTTTTTTTACTGTGATATGTTGTCTATGAGTTGTCATGTTTATTACAAACTGATGTTGCTTTTATAATCTTTCTTCTTGCAACTCGTGGAAAACCATTATAAGGGAAATATTGTGCAAAGTAATTTGTGTGATGAACTACAGAAGAAATCATCATCATCATGAAAAGCTTGTCTGTGCTTGAATGACCCCTAAGAATAAAAGTATTGAAAACTACTGTATACATATCTGCTGGAGAAGTTCAGTAGAATATTTCCTGTCATCTTTTCGTTCTGTGTGTGAAATGCCTGTGCTGTGGTTGAGCCGTAACTCCTGTAAAATCAGTCATTGCAGAAATGTTGTAAACAGCAGGACTCTTATGCACCCTCTTCCTGCGGAGGTAATGACGCACTTGGTGCTCTCTCGTTTCCCCTACTGTGATGTTACATGGACACTTCCTCTCTTGGAATGTATGCAGAAATTAGTAACACTGATGGACATTACATGAGTATTAAATAGAGACATTACAGTGAGAGAGCAGCCTCTGGGGAGTGAAGTGTGAGGAGCCATCACACTTGTGAACTTCTCTTTAGTTGTTTGTCTAGTGATGCTGTTTGTGGACGAGTGTCTGGATGTTTGAAAACCCTGTGATGTAATGTACACCATGCCACTGACTGGTTGTTGAAAATCCCTGAGTCCAAATAAAACCATTAGTGCTCTGTGAAATATATGATATTGTGTGAAGGCTTGTTTTGGGGGTTAAAATGCCAACCTTGAGGCTCATACTGTAATCTGAAATTGAAATTTAAGGCTATTTTGTCTCGCTTTGACATACAATACCAGAAAGCTTTTAAAAGTGAGTTTGAAATGTTGCCAAACTCGAGGGCCTGATAGAAAATAAATAGTACTTTTACCATACAATGATATTCTCGCTTCAACCTGGAGAGAAAAGATTTTTTCTGCACAAAAAACGAACAGCTGCAATTTTTCTCTCATAACTTCACGTAACAGAAATATAATCTTCTAAGATTTGACCATATGCAGCCCATAAAAAAGGTCTGAATGAAATTCAAATTCGAGAGAAAGAATGAATGAAACTGCATACATACACCAGAACCTGTGGTTTATTATGTGTCCACAAGGGGGAGAGGCTGCAGCAGTCACAGTGTTGAATAAACAAGGTGTTTACATGGACAGTGTCTGGTCAGCCTTGTGTTAATAACTCCCTGAGGATTAGGAACCAGCGTGTTTGGTACACAGTGAACAGCATTTTGCATAATGGGATGATAACATTTCCCTTTAAAATTGGCTTTCTAGTCCATTGGTCAGAGTGTCAAACCAGCATCTCACAATGACAGCAAACACGGAATGCAATTTGTTCCACTTGGGAAACCACTGTTTTACAAGAACATGTCAAATGTATTCATGGTTGTCATTAGCCTGAAAAGAATAGCTTATAAATCTTGGTAAATACAGATCTACTGGAAGTACAGTATCATTATTGCCCATGACTTGAGATTTGATGCTGTAGAGTTATTGACCTGTGTTTCAAGTCAATTCTAAGGGCAGTTGCAGTTGTATTGAAAGATTGCTATGAAAAGACATGTTTGATATCCCTAATTAGACATTGACTGTAATGTGTCTGTTAACAGTAATTGAAATATATTTAGTATTGATTTACTGTACATGATAGCCTCATTATATTTTGCTGATTATGATCATGAGTTTTAAAGAAGTTAATTTTAGGTCATTTTCAAAAAGTTGTGAACTGTGAAGTTTGTCTGTTGGCACAAATTTAATCTCTGGGCTCTGGACACATCTCAGTAGGAATGCAATTTGGGGTTTTTTTTGCATTAAAAGATGAAGAAACAGAGCTGAAATGAAGATGCAAATGATTTGATGAATTATTGAGATAACCTGGGAGACAGAAATGAGATGTATGAATTGGCCACCAAGAAGCAAGTCTCCAGTTTCCCTGTTGGAAATGATGTGATGCCTCCATGGGACAATATGTGTCTCATCAGCACAGAACAGATGCCATAGCTGCTTTGGAGGAAAATAAGTTGCATAAAGCCTCTCCTGATGCTTGATTTGGTTTATTTTCCATCATGATTAATGAGCAAATGAGAGTAAACACCTCAATAACGCATAATGACTTTGTAAGAGTCGCAGCAGAACGGAATTATTATAACTTTTTGTTCAACCTTCATCGCGTCTGGCTTTGGCATCTCTTTATTTCGATGATAAATAGAAAAGCAGCTACACTCTGGAGTTACATCCTCAGGGGGACAATGAACTGCAAATCATTCATTCATTTATCCTAATAACCAAATTGAACAATCTATTTTGCTTCACAATATTAAAGCAGAGATCACTCTACATATGTCTACCTTTGGATAGAAATTCAAATTTATTTCATTTACCCGAAGCTGCCCTATTAAGTGACAGGATACCCAATGATGTTAAAACACTAAGACTGAGCTGTTGCACATGTATGAATTTTGAGAAGAGTTCATTTGTTCATATCCAGGTGGTTGAAGAAGAGGAATTTATTCAAATAGTTTGAAAAGTTATAAAATCTTTATTTTGAGATCAGGGCAACAGCATTGGCAAAGAACTACACAATACTGTGTGAGTAAATTTCCTCTTGGTCCTTGAAAAAAACTGACCAGGCTTGTTAAGAAAGCAGGAAGAGAATAGGTGTGTAAAAAACAAAAAGATGACCTTTACAGCACATACGTACTCTAGAGAGTCCTGTCAATCAGAACTAACAGAACACATTGGCAGCATCATTGAGTTTGCATGAAAAGCTGAGGAATAACAATGGTGAGGAGAAAAATCACAGGGGCTCTTTGGTTTCAAATGCAAATAACCTGATCAACAAACTGCAACAGTAAAGATGTGAAATTGCAGGCTGCACAGCGTGAGTATAAATGAATTGAGGCTGTGCAACATAGAAATCTGTGCTCTGTTAATTTGGTGTTTCATCTGCTTAACAAAAATGTTTTTTTCTATTCTATCTAATCCTTCTATTTCAATCTTTTCCTCTCAATTATTTGATTCATAATGAAACGGAAAAAGAAGCCTGCTCAGACTGATGCAACAGCGTGTGAGATAATGCATGCTGATATGACTTTTTCTTTTCATGACCGAGAATAAAGCAAAACCAAGACAAAAAAGAATCTATAAATCTCATAAAAGTGATGGTACATGCTTCTATTGTTTTGTATACTTTTTATTTTATATGTGTCTCACTCACAACATATCCCTTCTTCAAAGTCTTTTGTTCTCTAATATCTATTTCATTATCCAGGTTATCCCAACAGCTCAGTACGAAGGCAAAGGTGCCTTGCAAGGATAGTCTCACATGACAAATATCTTCTGGATGGATCAAAGCGTGAGTATCCAGCAGAGAGTGAGAGAGAGTGAGCGATATATAGGGATAGCCCTGAGCAGATCAAGATGTATCTGTTAAATAGAAAAAAATATATCCGTGGGACTTTTCATCAGAATATGAGAGCACAAAGCTTATTTATTTTTCAGATTTGACCAGATCAGTGTCGGGCAGACGTCACAGAGTGCCAAAGAGATCCTCATAATACTTAATACTTTATGCTCCCTGGCAATCAATGATTTGACTTGATGCAACTTTATGAAAAAGAAAGTTGCATCTATCAGGAATGGAAATGAACTCAAACCATCAGCAAAACTTTAAAGCTGAGGCAGATGGCACTAAATTCTACAGCATCTCTGTGTGTGGCTTTCATGTACCAGCATGAAGCAGGGTGCTGCATATAGAGCATGCATAATGAGTTAGGCCTATAGATACAAACCAAGTAGACCTGCTTTTATATTGTTTGTACACACACTACCATGAATCCCGCCATTTAGTATATGACCCATTACACACAGCTCATCAGTTACTATCACTGCTGATAATAAAGCAAAACAGCAAACAAAGACTTGTACTGTCAATGACACATTAACGCCCTGAGGTCTTATCGATCCTTATTTATATTCATAGTGTTTACAATGGCATGCTAAAGGTAGCTTTGTATTCATGACTAAACCATGAATGAAAGAGTTAGAGCTGACCCTGAAGGATTGTTATGATGCCTTTTATTTCGGATCCAAACATCAGATCATTAATGCAAGACACTATTTCTGGGTTTGGCTGTGAGTTCTGATTGTGGATAGCGTCATTAAGTTTGAGTTCATGTACAAAGGTCGTATATGGTAGAAGTTTATTTTCTAAATCAGATGGGAAATAGTCAGATATGGAGCTGCCTGGTAGTTAGCTGGTGGGACTGTTCAATTCAGCACATTTACTGGCAACATATTTAAGATCAAGTTCAAAGCCATTAACAGAACATAGAGTCAGCAGCTGCTGGAGACCAGCACTGCTTTAGTTAATTAAGGTTGGTGGGTAAAACTGACTTACAAAAGATATAAATTACTCAGGTTCATGCATATTTGTTTTGACCTTTTACTTTGAATATTCCCCTCAGGTCTTGGTTATTTTTTCTTTTACTATCACTGAAGTGGTAGTAGATAACCCACCCCAACCCCCATCCCCCCCACTTAGCCCCACAATAACCTCATTTTGATTAATTTGCTTTTCTACTTCTCATATCCATATACTGCTGATAACCAGGGATTCATTTCTGCAGATTTTACATACGCAAACACACCAGCAACTTCTCTACAAATAACGGCATGAACCGGCCAAATGGCTCCTCTGAAAACGAAACGTGTAATCTATAGTAATGAATACAAATATAGAACTTATGATAAGAGAATTAGCTTTTTTAATTGTATTTACCATATTAATGTTGGAAATGGATAAGGTTTTCTATGCAAGGATCACAACAAACAGAGCATGTCTTAAACTGAATGACACTGAATAATAATGGAAACCAATCTCTGGCCTTAACTGACACTCTGTGGAAGTTAAAAATTACCGTAAAAGGCAGTGATCAGATGAACTGTATCAGGCCCTTCGGGGTGAGTTACATTGCCAGCAGTCGCAAGTCAATAATAAAGGAAGGAGATGTGAGGAATTGGACCGAAGGGAAAAGCAGAAATCAATATTACATTTAAAGTAGTGGAATTACAGGGCAGACAAAACCTTCAAAGAGAGGTTGTTACAAAAAGTTTATGACACTTAACCTTTGCAATTTGTATGCACCATCAGTATGAATGAAGTACTTTGACCTTCACGTATGAAGTTCTCCGCTTTTTTCAGTTACTTCCCATTGCATCAGTAGATCAAAAAAAGCAAAAAGTTGTTACTCTGATCTACCTCCTCTCAAATATTGAAGCAAACACCACGCACTGTATTACATGAAAGTATCAGAAGAATGAAGAAGGATTTGAGACCAACACTTTTATACAGAAGATGATGTAGCCTTCTTTAATGATTGAGTTTGACAGCAGATAAAACAGGCTGTACTGTGCCCTTGCATTACCTACTGTTCCATCCATTGTTAACATACAGGCTCAGTCCTGAGCATTGTGGGTAGCACAGGGCTGTTTAAGTGAGGGCCTCATTAGTCAGTGACAGGTGGTTGATAGATAACAGTGTAACACTCATGAGGCAGAGCACTGTACAGTCCTCTGACGCCATGTTTGTCATACTGAGATGTTTAAGTGAATGTAAACACTGAAGCCGTAGAGTCCTCCGCCTTTAGCTTGAATGTTCCTCTTGATATCTTATATCCTCAGGTTTATGTTCACATGCAACTCGAGCAAAAGACGTCAGGGGGGGATACATGCATAAAGCTGTTTAGATTAGGTTTCATGGGGGGCCTGTTCTTACCTGAGCATGAAAAAGTTAATGTACATGCTACAGTGATCCAAGGTGCGTGCTTAACTTGCTTTAGGCTCACATTTAAGTGAAAAGGGCAGTACATTTTTTTCTCACTCTGAAGCAGCATACTCTCATCATTTAAACCACATTTAAGTGGCTGCAAGAGGCCACCACAGAGCTGTGCAAAATCATGAGCCTGAAACCTCACCCAAAGTTTCTTTCTTTTGTCTCCCATGTATGATTCTTTTTGTGTAAAGATATTGAGATTTGGATATTACACACGCTGCACTTGATTGAAGGCAAGCTGGACAAGATTTGACACAGCTGTCTCTTGTCATGTGATATATCTCTCTGCAAAACTGGCTCATGGCTCTGTATAACATCCAAGTCAAAGGCTGGGAGGTTTTTTTAGCCAAAAACTTAACACTTAACCGAGAGTGAACAGCAAATTTAATCCTAATAATTCTGCAGGGTCAAACTGTTTTAGTAATGAAAAGCCTTAAAGTGGCAAAGGATGATTAAAAATGGCAAATCTTCTAAGGTTTTCTGTGATATTTTTTTGTTGTGCTGCCAGAAAAAAGCCGTGGTGCAGTGGTTAGCACCGTTACCTTACTGAAAAACAGTTTCTGGTTTGATTCCCTGGCTAGACAGGTGCCTTTCCGTATTGAGGCTGAATGTTCATCCCATGCAAGCGTTGGTTCTCTACATCTACTCAAATGTCTCTCACTGACCAAAGGTTGATTGCGTCACATTGCCAGGTTGATTTATCACTCCAAATTGCCTGAAGGTGTGAGTTTGTGCATGAGAATGGTTTTCTGTCTCTACATAGGCTAAATAATAGTTGTCAGAGAGAATTTGAAACTTTCAGTTTTGCAATCAGAATTGACAGCTCAATCATTTTCTCATCATTATATGATAATGTAGTGCAGTGAACTGCTACTGTTCTGTTGCCTCTGTTTGCCTCGGTTAACATTTTCACCAGGCTGAGCATTTTCTGTGAGGAGTTTCTATGTTCTTCAAAATTCTTCAATAAACTCTTTAGAGTACAGTGTGATCATCAGACGCCACACGCAGGGAGAGAGTTTGAGAGAAACCCTCTTTAGAAAAAAAAAACTTGATGATGAGCTCAGAGTACCAAAATATTAGAGATCATCTTTTGTACAGCAAATGATCATTAACCACACAGAATAAGTTATGCAACCCTGAAAATAATATTAAAAATTCCAGACTGACAAGAACCCAATGTTAAACACCTGGTAATAGCTTTAATCCGTAACATAAGTCCTAAAAAGGGGGTCTCACAGGAGTTCAGTACACCATGTCTGCATGCTGGTAAATGGGCAAAATTACAGGGTGGCTGAGCCTACAGTAATTAAACTTCACCAGTTTCCAAAACCGTCACAGTTTCTCTGTAGACCATGAAAAAAGAACAGTTATTGCTTTAACTCCAGCTGAAATCCTCTGGCACAAACACATCATAGCTCTGCATGATTCATCTGTGACCGTCACAACGCCACGCCACGTATGTCAGTTCTGCTCCAGTTTTTGTTGATCACAGGATCATATTTTATAGTCTAAGTGTGGACCTGTATTCATTCAGTGCAGGTCAGGTTTCAAAGCACAGACTGTGCCTTTTATGATTTAATAAGTAAGACTAAAGGAGGCAGAGAATAGCGAACACACCAACTCCCATGGCAAGAGAAATGATTTCAATAAGAAGACTTCAATCAGGAAAAGGGCAGAGCAGAACTGCACAGTGTTATCTCTGGATGAATTAATTGTATTTATCAGACCTAGGACAGTGAATCCAAAAAGAGAAACGCTGATTGGCCCTGACATTTAAACCCAATTGATTGCTGCAACAGTTTGACTTTCATGTGACTAAGAGGTGTGACACTGGGCACAAAAGAATTAATGAATGTGGGGACATTTATTAATTTTCTTGAGAGAGAGAGAGAGAGAGAGAGAGAGAGAGAGAGAGAGAGAGAGAGAGAATAACATAGAACAGCATATTACAGGACAGGTGTATTATTTTTTGTCATGTGTTTTTGATAGCCACAGCAGGATGATGAATACCAAACAAGAGTCAAATTAAAGTTTTGTTTTCCCATCTCTGCAGGGGGGGAACCTGGTACCTAGATTGTTTGATAATGTAATGGAAACCATTTGGAGAGAGTTGTCAAAGCTTTAGTAATATAAGGCCTAGGGCACAAAGCCACCAGGAAAATTATTCTAACACTTAGACTAATTACTGTTCATCACATTTCTGCCCAAATGTCAGGCTATAAATATTTACAAGTTAAAGCAATTTCGCCTGATTTTAAAGACGACAGGGGCACCAATTCTTGTCATGTTTGTGCACATCAAAAGAGAAGCTACTGCATTTTTGTTTCCTCTATCCTGATCCCTATTTGCTGCCACTGATGTAGAAACTACTCCTCCTGTAGTGCACACACACACACACACACATTCACACACACACACACACATATATACATACATACACATACACATACACATACACACACACACACACACGCACACATACATTTATACATACAACAACAAAGTATAACAAACATAGAAGTGATTATGTTCATATAAAACAGCTAGAGTACAATCAATTACACTATAAAAATTGTTAATTTACTCCACGTTGTGATTGTGTAGCTTTCGTAGATACTTGTAGCTTTCTTATAGATATCTATTACTTTCTTTTCAAGAACTTTCGTTTTTCAGATTGCTTTTTACAGAGAGTACAATACTGAAAGCATTTCAGAGAATTCCATCATGTGTTTTATATTTAAGACTAAATAAATGCTGAAGAATGTTTTTGCTTTATTTGCTCACTCTCTGTGAGACACATCAATTACTTGCTTAGAACTTTCCAGTTCAAGGAAAAGACATCATGATCATCAAATGATGAAGTAAATGTGGTGGGATTGTTTTGCTAAAGACTTTGCCATAAGTGACTGCAAAGAAGCAAAAGTCAAAGCCACTCATGAGCGAAATATAACTGAAAATATTTCTCAGAGTCGAAGCTTAGACAGAGCTTCAGGGCAGTTTTTAATACTTGGAGTTCATACAAAGAATCACTTCACCCACTAGCAAATAAAACAAGTTGGAGTTTGATTCAATAGAGTATTTATTCTAAAATGCTGACTATAACTAAACTGAGGTCACACCTGGTTCAATCCTTTTCTTCCTCTCAAACACTTTCTTGTACTTTTTTAAAAATTATTTTACCAGGGAGAACAAAAAACATACATCTGTCAGTATATTTCTGATCATATAAAAAGTATGAATGTATTATATAACCCAATCTTATCTGTAGTGGTTCTGCAGTATGAAAAACACTGCTTTAATCTCTCATGGTGCTTACTCTCATAAAAATGTTACACTCATGCACATATACTTTTTTGTTGAAAAAGATTGTATAACGGCTTAAGATGAAGCAGACATTTTCATAGTTCATACTGTGTCCAACCATACATTAAAACAGTATTTGATATGGATGGAGACAATCTAGAAAAACTATAAATGGTATACAATTTGTATATTTTTTAAATACAAACAAAAATATTTGTTCATTATTTTGTCAGCTGTGTTATGGACAAAAGTTGTGACTGTTTTTTTTCGATGTAAATATTACACAGAATTTACAGCCACTTAACATTATTATCAAAGACTCCGGTCTCTAGAAACATCCCTCATCTTTGTATAATTTAGCCAACACTTGAAAGAATTATGGCACAAAAAAGACACATAAGACAGTTGAAAACAGTTACACAGCTGACAGGACAAAAAGGGAAACCTTTCTCCACAACACAAACTTAAGTGATGGGTAACTCAGTAAATAGGTAACATAGTTGACATTTTCTCCATTTTTGGCCCTTGTGCTAACTTCATACCTTGTACATGTCACAACCTGACTTCTATCACCTCATATTTCTGTTTTTTCTTCTCATTTTGTTTATAATAACACCCAAAGTGAGTACACTAGAAAATGATGAGAGGGTAGACAATTAAAGTGAACCATGCACAGACAAACATCTTGATGAAATATTGACGAGGAGGAGTTAAAACCACATTTTGTCTTCTAAATCTCATGAATTCTTGAATGAATCATTCACACCATCTATGAGTCATACCCTCAGCTCCGGAAGTCGTCAAATGACGACACCGACGTCCTGAGCTCCTGCGTCCCCTCAGCATCACACTGAGCGGGACTTTGATTGTTGTTTACCGCCAACACAGAAAGTTTTCTTTACCTATATTTGCAGGTTATTCTGACCGAACATGGCATGGCAAGTGGAAGCCGAGTACCCACCTGGCCTTACACCGCTGAAAGTGAGTTGTTTATCTGCTCTCAAATGTATCTGCTGTGCTAACAAGTCGGTTACTAGCTTAGCTACATGGTAACACAGACACACAGCGATGTAAACACAATATCTAAACTACAGATGTCCTAAAAGGAGAATCGGTCCAGTTATCAACCACTTAAAAGGGTAGCACAAGTGTTTCTTTTTATGTATAGATCATTAATGTGCATAGGTAACGTCCATAACAACCAACGGAGCTAACATCAACAGTCAGTGTCAAAGGTGATGATAAAACATGGTGTTAAATAATCATCACGTTCATTCAGTGTGCTTCATAGTGGAGTCAATCCCTCCACTTCTATCTGGACTGAAATAAAACGGAATGATGCAAATGGGTATTTGGAAGTACCCATGACTAAGAAGGGTTATGTAAGGTTAAAGTCGAAGTGTCATCTGCTGTGTTCATGACGAAGTGAACCGGTGCATATAATTACAGAGTAGAGAAAGAGTACATGCAGCTTCTGTAACTTTTATTTATAAAGTCTTGTTGTTGGTACAGATTTGTTCGTGTGGTGATAAGAGCTGTGAAAGCAATTGCAAATTAGAATAAAATGTAATTTGGCCTGCTGCAATATTCTGAGCGCAGACAATGCATTTTTTTTCTTCAACCTGAAATGTTTTAGAATACTAGATGCAATTTTTTTTGCAGTAGATGTTTTGTGCTCTACACCAGTGTTACTCAACCCTGCTCAACCAATGGGACTAAATGATGAAAACTACCTTTATAAGAGCAACAATCTAGGTAAAAGGGGTAAAAACAACAAGAAGCAGCAATAAAAATATACCTTCATGGTGGCAAAATGGTCCAAAGCAGCAAAAATGGTTGAAGAGGAGAGAAAATTCAGAGAAAACTTGTGAAATAGTCAGGCAGTTGCACAAAATAGTCAATCGACAGCAAAAACTGTGTGTGAAAAGTGACAAATGACCAGAAAGCAGTCACAATTAGCAAAAGTAGTATTGAGTGCATGGAAATGAACATAGTTTTCAGAAGCCTGACATTTCTGTTTAAAATATCATTTTTTATTGATCCTAGGTACCATTCTTATTTTCCAAAACACTGAATTCTAGGTTTTTATCAACTGAAAGCCATAATCATCAGTGTTTAAAGGAATTAAGTCTTAAAATAATTCACTGTATGTACAATGAGTCAATAATGTCTTGATTTCTGAAATGAGTGACCAAAAATATTGAACATTTTCATAATATTCTCATGAGTTTAGACGTACTTGTGCATGCAAAAAGTTTCTATCAGGAATTGTTTTTTTTTTTTTTTTATTTAACAAAATCTCTCTTCAGTTTATAGCAATTGATATCAAATTTGCCTTATGAATCTGAATAAATATTCTTTTTTTAAGTTGATTATTACTAGTTTTAATATGGTTCTCTTTTTAACAGAATGATTTATTGCTGTTTAACAACACATAAGATTGGTAGCCTAAAGATAATGTGAAATAATTTGCAAACGCAATATAGGGAAAAAAATAATTGCAATGACAGTAGATTATTTTGCAAACCATTCAGTGGTGATGTGTAATTTATGCAGACTCCAACGTACTGGGTTGGTTTTGAGCTCTAGGAAATATTTCCCTGCTACATAAAATTCTTTCTAAGTGGCTAAGTGCACTCTCAGAAAATCACCTTACTTTTTTGGAATTAGGTACATTTGTATGACATAGTTTAAGATACTTTGTCTATGAGTTTTTTCATTTTTGTTATATTTTAAGTTTTCATGTTACAGCCTGCCATGCTTATCGAATGTGGTCGTTTTGTTGTCTCATGCATATTAATTTGTCACTCTTTCAGGATATTGACACCCTGCTTAGATGTCCCATCTGCTTCGACTTCCTAAATATTGCAATGATGACCAAATGTTCCCACAACTGTGAGTAACAAGTAGAGTTATACTCCATCTGTGTAATATAATACATTCAATTCAATGCACCGTGATGTTCCTTTTTAAGAGTTGAAGTGTTGCAAATAATGAATATCATGTACTGCTATAATCAGAAAACATCAAAATTGTACTCCTGTAATTGATCTCAAAACAAAAAGTATTGAACGGATGGAGAATGCATTTTTTTGAGGGAGTGCTGAGGGAGTGAGGTGCTTCAATAAGGCATGAGTTAGCATCTCTAGATTCTGCTTCTTTACTTTGTCTCACTTTTTTATGACTACTACTTCTGCAAATAATAACAAAGTGATTTCTTGCCTATGCTGAATCCAGTCAAGTTAGGTAGATGTCAGTGTACTGTTTTGCTTGAATACTGTTTTAAGATACATCATACAAGCATACATTAAAAGTCATATATTTTAAACTCAGTATTTATCATAACTGTTTTGCCATGTATTCCACAGTTTGCTCCTTATGTATCAGAAAATTTCTCTGCTATAAGATGCAATGTCCACTGTGCAATACAGTAAGTATAACTCAACATAAGCATCAGAGTTAGATGTCAGATTTTAATAGTAAGATTGCAGGACTACAAAGCTGGTGTCCCTCATGTTTCATCTTTTATTTTTTTCCGTCAAGGAAGCAATAGAACAAGACTTGAGGAACAACCGTCTGTTGGATGACTTGGTCGTGAACTTTCAAGCTGCAAGGTAACCAAACCACAGTCTATGATTTTTACATTGATCAGTCCAATTTTTTTGCCAGAATGAAAATAAAAAGGAATTATTGATATTTAAGTGCATTTACAATTTGTCACACAACAGTTTCAGACCAATTTTGGCACAAACAGTGGAAATCTGGAAAGGAATATTCTCAGAGCAACACACAGTGGCATTGCTAATGCAGAAATGGATGCATGAAGCTTGAATTTCTGAGCTGCAAGCTTGTTGGTCCGTAACAAGCAACGGCACTTCAATTTGTCATCCAAACACCATATTATTCAGGCTTCTGTCATTCATTGGAGCAGTCGTGGAGAGAGTACAAAAGGGTTTACCTCAAATTGTTTTGTCCTGAGAGAGACAAACTAAACAGTGAGAATAGCTGATCAGGGAATAAGACCGTCTCCACAATCCACATCCTCATAAACCTCTTTACAATGAACAGGTGCTGTGTCTGTACAGCCCTACAATTTATAGACATTGAGATTCTAAGAACTGAGCAGCAAACGTTTACTGTGGAGATTTCAGGGGGATATAGCTGTTATTGTTGAGATTACAATATGTCCACAAGGGAACTGGTTTCTGTGTACATCAATTATCCTGTATTTTAGAAACACTCATAATTGCCTTGCAGTGATCCCCTTCTGATTTATGGATTTTCTGTAAATCAAATGGGGATTTCGTTTTCATAAGCTGGGGTCATGCAGGGTTCTCTGTGAACTGCACTTCCCTCCGTGTTGTGTAGCTTGAGGGCTTTTTTTTTTTCATTAGATCAGGATGCAGGTAGAGAAGGCTGGTCTGACTGAGCTAGTCTAAAGGAAATTTCCTCTTCCTTTTGAATTGAAATTTTCTTCACCTCTGGTGACATTCATATGCAAGTAGGAAAACATTTCACTCTGTATCAGGTTATTGGTACGACTGACCACGCAGATGCAGCTTACAGCTTAAGCTTATTGATTTTCTTGTCTGAGTGTTTTTTTATTTATGACCAGAAAAAAAGATGGGGAACCGTAGGACACCCCAGTGTCTTGAGGTTGTGATCTTGTAAACTCCACTCTGTATCCCTGTCAGCCTTTTTTTCCTGTTTCAATAAAAAACAACAACACAAAAGACAGAGGAGCACATCTCCTTGGGGTCATTCCCCTGCTATTTCAGGAACAGATGACAGTCTCAGGCATTTTTGACTGATCACAGTGTAGGGTCCTCTTTGGCCATTTCTATCACGGAGAAAAAATTGAAGACAAAAGGGCTAGACTGATATTCACTCATCCTCAGTGAGTCACTGAGCTTTGCCCTTAAAATATTAAAAGACAAAAAAACTAACAACAAAATCCCCATAGCTGTTTAGACTAATGCTAATCTATTTTCAAAGTGTTGTTAGTCAAAAAGTTCTGAGGCTTTCCGATCCCTCCATCCATCATATTAGGGTCATTAACATCCTGAAAGGTCTCCTTCAAACTTTGGAGCCTCTGATTTTCATCAGTTGCGAGCTGGTGGCTTACGCAGCTGTGCTGTCTTGAGTTTTTTAATTTCCTGTTGTCAAGCAGTGGATGTCTGAAACACACAATTCCTTCACAGATAACTCTGTTGGAAACTTGCGCTGTTATGTGACAATAGACTTGTTTGAAAAAACTTATCTTCCTTGTGGATTCATCATTTTTCCCTTGATAAAAAAAAATGTGTGAAACTTTGACTGGTTGAGGCCATTCCTTTTATATTAAAAATTTGGATTTTAGATCAACTTTTTCATAATGCAGTCCTTTTAAAGCTTTTCATGTCAAAATTTTCTGCTTAGATGAGTAAATAATATTTCATTTGGCAAAATGGTGAATGGACAGAAGAGGTTGTGTGTGTCTGTGTGTAAAATATTCATGCGATTCATCAAACTACTCTTTTTCATGTATTACTAATTTAAAAATATGGGTTTGGGGTGACTGCAGACCCTCTGTATCTATTTCATTCATAACACCACGAAAGACAGATTATATATTATATATATGTAATTATATATTATGAATAAGCAGAGCGTCCTTTCCTATAGATGAAGAATGGGCTGATACAGTCAGATACAGTCAGACAGAGCTGTATTTTTTATTTAGATCAGCTCCAAATATCCCTCTCCATCCAAAATGAGTTAAAGCCAAGCTAGAGCACACAGTGATCTATGTTTTCTGAAGCGCAGTAATTGAATATTCTTTTTTTTTGTGGTGCCAATGCTAGAGAAAGGATTAAAAAGAGGGAATAGCTGTGTTCTGTCTTTGAAGCCATCAAACATTCTTTTGGCCGTTGATTTAGTCTTCATGGAGTGGTTAATTGTCATTCAAAAGGATGTTGCTTTTGGTTGAATTCTTGCCAAAAAGGATCTTCCAAATTAAATTACTTGCGTGATGGGCTTGAGGGTACTTGCTGGCACTTTTTTTATCACCTATGACAAAGTTGCCTGTCTTTTTCTCTTATCATTTACAGACTCTTGACAGATTTGACTTAGAATGCATCATTATGCCTTGCAGTATCTATCAAGTCATAACTATGGAAACTTTTGAACACGAACTATTGTTGTCATTTATTGTACTCATCCTCTAAAAATAAGGTTTTATTTGGTCTTCAGATGATTTGATTCTCTATGGTAACAGATAGTAAATCCCCGCACTCAACAGTATATAGAACCATTTGACGTGTTGGAAAAACAGTTTATGCTCAAATGAGGCAGAAACAGTGACATCTAATGTCTGGGATGTAAGATAATAGATCATTTGAGCTAGCCAGACTGTGTTGAGTCACAGTAAAGTAAGTGTTAAAGTCCACTGTATTTTAAAAATACAACAGCAGGGACCGTGGTAAAGTGAAATGCTGCCAGCATTTTAAAACCAAGGACTGCAGGACTTCATAAATGTTTTCTTCATTTTCCTCCAAAATATTAAAATACGTGACACATAGATAACGTAGAAGAATGTGTTTTTGTTTTTTTTCACCCTAGCTGGATGTCTTGCCATGGATTAATGGTGAGAGGAGGCCATATTTCTTCAAGATCTTTGTGGGAAGAAGGAAAAGGTCTTTCCACGTCACTTTAGTGCAAAGCAGCGTTAGCAACAGCATGTGTGTGTGCCAGTGAGTGTGTGTGAGAATGTGTGCAAATGTACCCTAATTGGGACAATGGGCACAAATAAGTTTTAAATATGGAAAGGCGGAAATCACACACCTCATTGGTTCTATTTTATTGCCAAGTAATGGCCGAGTTGCAATTTGTTTGCTTTCCACATTTCCAAGAGTCAAGCCAAAGAAGCAAAGTGTGCTTTGCTCTGCAGAGAAGAGAGGATAATTGAGTAGGTGCAGTTAGTGTTGAAGGGCTCTCAACAGTATTTATAGACAAATACAGCTCTCATCATTCAACAGTCTGTATGATTTCGACCTACGTGATTGCATTTACATTATACATATAAATGTAACTACACATTTATAGCCTTGATAAATCTTTTTTAAGTGTAGAATTTCTTTCAGTGGATATGCTGAATGTGCTGCATAATGCATCAGAATGTATTTTATCTTTTCAAATGGGCATGGCTGACTGCATTCTTTAATTATATGCTGCCCACGTATTTTATCCTCATGCACTTTGCCTGTCCTCTCCTTTTCCAGGCAGCAGTTGTCAAAAGCAAATTTTGACACTCCTCCAATCTCCCCAAAGACTCCGGCTTCAGCTGTCAAGTGCAAAACTCCAAAAGAGAAAGGCCAGAAGTGTAACAGCACTGTTTTGAGTCAGTTTTTCCAAAAGAGGCCTAAGACGTCTCCATTTAAAGAAACTCCACTGGAAAGTTCGGCTGCTCATTGTGCTCAACAGGGACTACAGACTGCATGCAAGCACGATGTAAACAAAACTGAACCGCATTCAGAAACCGCTCTGCATCCCGCGTGTGTGAAGGAAGAGCCCATGGATGTGGAGGAGAGGGCTATCCCAGGTTTTGTGTCAATCAAACAGGAGGACACAGGAGGGCACAGCGAGAACACCAGGGTTGAGATGGCCCACTCCTCGTCACTGTTTGCAGATGTCAAGCCCATAATCAAAGGTGAAGACTTTTCTATCCTCAGGTTAAGTGTTTGATATCGCTCAGTATGATACCAACAGATTGGCCATTTACTGCACCACAGACCAGCAATCTCACTTGTTTTCTATCACAAGGCCACAAAATCCTTTCTTAAATGTGCAGCTGTTGCAAAGGGAAAGTCACCAAATACAGAGCTGTTCATGTTGCCTTCTGCAGCGTACATCATTAACAGGTTTAAGTATAACATTGTAAGCCTACAAAATGTTGACTTTTGCAGGCAGAGAAATTCAATGCTGCTGCACTTCAGGTCCCTGCCTCGAGGCAATATAACTTCTCAAGTTGCATTTCCTCATTTTATATTTGAAAATTCAAATCAGTAAAAGTCCCAACCTTGACCCAATTGGTGTCCTACAGCCACCAATCGACTTTTTCATTGATTTTTTTTTTTTTGTAATTTTACATCACAGAGAAAGGCTTTTTATTAATATGCTTGTAATGAGTAGTGAGTTTGTTGTCTGGAAACTATTGTGTGCTCAATATTCAATCAGTACAAAACTCATGATGAAATTATGTCAGAAGTAAACTTCCTCCATTTAAGTGCGGGAACATAATAGCCTCTGTAAGCAACTGGATGGAGCAACTCAAACAAGGTGGTGATATTAAAAGCTGCTATTAAAATGAACATTTTATACCCATTGTGCAAACACTCTTCAGCCAAAACCCACTGGTTTGATTGCCAGTTAACCCCGGGCCAGCTATACAAACTGTTTGCTTTTACGCCGAAACCAGACAAAATGATTTTCCCAGTGGTGCGTAAAGAACATCCAAAACTGCTTCAAGGAGTTTTGATGCTTTTGATGCTGTTTATAGTCTAAATTTGGCCTTGAAGCTTTGTTCGTTTAATTTTTCAAACTGAAGCTTCATGTGTTGAATTAGAAGTAAAATTTTGTCATGACATCTTGTTTTGCATAATATTACAAAGTGTTTCAGGCAGGGGAGTAGTTGAACTCGGTTTTTGGAATGTGATGTGGCACAAAGCACCTTAAATTGATATATCTTTGGAATCAAGTGACTAATATTGTTGTCTTGTATCTTTGCAGTTGAGTGCCCTGTGTGCTCTATAAGTGTGTTACAGCAGTTCATCAACAAGCATCTGGACACGTGTCTGGGGAGTGGAGAGAAAAAGGAGAGCCTGAGGAGGTAAAAAGCCACTTAATAGACCTTTTTAAGGAAATCTCCCTGTTGCTTGGTGGCTATGCTCTGTGGGAAAGTGGGGTTATGTTTCAAACTGAAAAGGTTTTCTGAAAGAAGGAATGAACAGAGCGATGTTATGGAATGTCCTTGATGCTGGAAAAGTGTGTCCTTTAAATAACCTCGATCTGAAGTGGGCAAGTTTTAGAAACTGAAACATTTCACTTTATGATCTTCGCCTAAGGAAAGGGTCATGTGTGGTTAATGTGTGGTTATGTATGTCAGAACTGTGACAGGGTGAGCAGGCCTCCCAATATTTCCATTGAAGTTCAAATTCGCAGACAGAGTGGACCTGACTCCCTCTAGAACTTTTGTTTTGACATCTTTGTCCTTATTCAGCTTCTATTATCTCAGGACGAGGGAAAAAGGTATAATCACAATTTCTGACTTGTTTATTATAGTAGTGGTCTAAGTTTCTTTGTAACGTGGATCAACAACTTGGAGATGTACCCAGTAGCTCTGCTGCTGTATCCTTTTTTTCTTGTCAGGGGATGGTTAATTCCAAGTCGCCCCTCAGGCTGCTTCACATCTGTGCCCAGTTTCTGTCATTATTTCCAGACTCTTCGGACCGACCTGAGATAGACACGGACATTTTGTGCCATAATATTGACCACTTAAGTTCTACATTTGATGTCAGTATTTTTTGCCAGCAACAGGCAGAGGAGAAATATGGTTAATTTTTGTCTGTGGATTGGATGTGATGCACTGTATGTCATATTAACAATAGGCATTATTTTCCTAAAAATCATTACCAAAGATGTTAACGCTATGGACATTTTCATTTCACAGCCTGGTTCAAGGCTTGAAACTGAATTCCTAATTCATTTACCAGCTCACACTGTATAGGAGGGATTTTAAAGGCTTAAAGGTCACCTTATCCAGTCTCAGGAAAGTTAGGTTGTGTTTAACATTACCAATATGGCTCCAGTCCACCAAACTTGCTGTCCCTCATTACAAATGGCTCTGGGGCACACTTGCAACCCCTTCGTCTCAGTGTTCAAGTGGTATAATTTCAGCTTTTAGTATACATGGAGCTTTTTGAGAAAAACATTAATCACTTTTTTATTAAGGAAAACTGATTTTATTGCCCAGACTTTTTTCAGATTTGAGATGGTGTTGTTTTTGATGTTAAAAATGCAGAGCTGTTTTTTTGGTAGTTTTGACTTATCAGAATCTAGTACTCGACCTTGGAGTGATTGGATAACCCTACAATTGGCTGCAGCCTTTGGCTTGGCATGGTTGTTGTTTATTACTAATGCTGTGGAGGCTGTAATCTACCCCAAAGTTAGTTGTCCAGTTTGTTTAATACAAGAGGCATAGCAAATTCTGAGAGCAGGACCCAGAGGCAGCCTTAAAGGCTTTAAAGAATCCTCTATGCTGACATTGTAGTGGGCCCATTTCATATTATTGATGTGGGAGTGCATGTTTGTGTCATCCCAGGTGAGGTATCAATCTGAATTTAGAGGGTGCAGACACTTCTGTCCAAGCAAATTCAATATGAGCTCACATACCCATCTGTTCCTCTGAATGGCCTCCACAGAATATATAAAACAGGATGAAACTAACTTCAAAAACTCTCTCCCAGTTTTCTTATTTCCTCTGTGATCATGTTTACTCACATACCTTGATGAATTCAGGGGGGGTTGATGAGTTGTTGTTTTTTTTCAATCACAGCCTGTTGGGAAGCTTTTGTTTGTTCCACTGAAACGGTAAAGGGACTTCAACAGCATAATTGCCAACACTAATCTAACTGTAGTATCACTCTGAAACTGGCTCCATTTCATAGTGAGGGCATGGTGTGAATCACAATCTGCCACACTCGTCATTGTAGGTGGCCTTAGTAAGAAACTAGCTCTTCCAGGGCATTCAAGGACCCATGTAGAAATTATGAGCCTTTGCAAATGATTGGTTATATTTGTGTAAGAGTGCAAAACACTTCATCAAGAATAGACCTTGGTATCCAGATGATGAATTGCAGGGTTTTTAATACTGTGGATGTTTGTTGCCAGCCATTATGAGAAGGCTTCCTCTTGATACTGGCCTCAATATGTTGCCAAAAAATCAACAACCAAATACGACTGCCTTGTCAGATTATAACAGGGCTGTAAATTAGCAGAGGTCTAGGTCGCTACAAGGTTGACAAATAGCAATTCCTGTTCTTGCACTATCACTTTGTTATGAGTTCTGCCAATGTGGCCACTATGTGACATATTTGATTCAGTTGACAATTCCATTAATCTTTCACAGCTATTGATGTTCTTTTATTAAATGCGGCCTTAGAAGTTGTAATACAGCTGAGCATAGGGAAGCCCTCTATCAGACATTATCTGTATAATATATGATTGGAATTAAAAAATAAATGAGTTTTCATTTTGGTTGCAGTTCCTTGGGCAAGACGAGGCGTCCAATATGTAAGACGGTGTACAACCTTCTCTCCCAGCAGGAGCTGAAGAGGAGGCTGAAAGACTGCCATCTCTCTATGAAGGGCACACGAGATCAGATGATAAAAAGGCACCAGGAGTTTGTCCAAATTTACAACGCTCAGTGTGATTCCCTCAACCCCAAATCAGGTTTGGTTCACTTCTGCCTCATTTTATTTCTTTTCCTTTTTTTTTTTCACCAAGCTAACTCATATCAGAAATAGAGGGGGATCAAAGAGTTCATTCAGAGTGCCTTAATTCAAGAGTTATCACTGTGGGTTTAAAAACATTTAGGGTAGTCAAATCTTTGCAAAATAAGATTATCTTGTAGATTGTTACAAGCACAAGGTATAAAACCCAGCCCTCTGTCTCTAGGTCTGACTGTGGGACAATGACAAATAGCACAATGCCTCATTGCCCCCTCTGAACTGCCCTATGAAAACCAGAGTAGCTCCCTATCTGTGTGAACCAGGCTGTAAAATGTGTAAATAGAGCTGAAGATAATCAAATGACCCAATTGTTTGTTTGTCACTTTAAAGGGCTATGAGGACTTTCTCAGTGATCTTGTAAAATTCTCACATATAGAGATATCCCTGATCGTACTCCACAACTCAAAATAAGATCATCAGAACAATAGTTGGTGATTTCTGTATGCCATTTCTCAGCTTCCCCCAATCAGGGCCAGACAGGATTGATATACAACACAAGTCTCTATGACAACACCACGCCAGCTGGCAAAGATTAGCAGTGTGAAGAAAGATCCTTGTTTTTTTCAGGCGAGAACAATTTCTTTGATTCATTTTTAGTAATGGACTCTTGATTTGGGCCGTCAAGAAGAAAAAGGACAGAAGAATGCTGAAAGGGAGAGTTATAGAGCACAAGCTAAAGGCTAAAACACGAGCTAAGCTGTTTGTAGTCATGTTCATTCAAACCCACATGCAGCAGTTATACTGCAGTGGTCTGTTCAAACTTGTGAGTCTATTACTAAAATTAAGAATTAGGTTATGTTTGTTACGCTTGGTTAAATGAGCACTGGTAGGACACAAAAAGGATTCACTGTCATTATAGTGTTAGCTGCTAAACAAACTAAGTTTTCAAAATTTGCTTGTTTCCACGTTTCAAACGATAGTGCTACCTTACTGTTTATAAACGCATTAGCTTGTTGCTTTGGATCCAGTAAAAAGTTGTTTAGTGCAAAGAAAATGATTAAAGTTAAAAAGAAGACCCGATCTGTGTGCATATGCCTCAAAACAAACATGTCTTGAAAAGAGTTGTGTCCTCACAATGGTTGTTGCAAGTGCTTGTGGAAAACAGAGACTTTTCCTGGAAAAACACTTTCCAGTCAATCTTCATAGTCCTTGAATTGAACAAAGTAAATTTGAAAATTCTGTTAGCGAATTGAATAAGGTTGAAAATGATCCTTAGATCTCTCTTGTTTGATTATGTCACTAGCATCTTATCTGCCTTTTTGTTGTTCATAGCTGCATTAAGCTGATTTGTCTATAATACATCAAATAAACTATGTGCAACAGGCGCTTTTCCCCAACCAAAATGATGTTTACTGGGCTGTTAGTCCTGGAAACACTAGAAATGTTTATTGAATCACATTGTCTAACTGGAAATGCTCCCATGGTCTAACCAAAACCATCAAATATGAACTATTTCCCCTGAAGAAAACATAATGACTCATGTGATCAACATAGATGCTGATCTGTTAATTGATAAATTGTTTCTGTGTAGAGACATTAATGGATGCTGTTCTGTTTGTACTTATTAAATCTTACAGCTTGAGTGTTTATTGACTGGCGCCCTCAAGAATTTCTCAATATGGAACAGCTTCTTCAAGGGGATAAAACCTTTTGATCTGTTTGATAGCGCAGCTCTCATAACAGGCAATATTTTTGATCTGGAGAGTAATAAAGATCTCTGTGTCTTCTGTCAGCTGAGGATATTGCCAAAGAGGTGGAGGCCAATGAGAAGATCAGGAGTCAGCTGCAGGGGAAAACAAAACCTGTGAGTACTTACTGCATAATAGAGTCATGCAAGCTGGAAGGCTTGAAATGTTTTATTATCTTTCTTTTTAAATTTCCCCTGTGGACATTTTTGTTGACCTTAAATAGTAACTTTAAAGAGTAAATGTGCTTTTTTGTTCATAGCTGGTGGATGTAATATTTCATTAAAGGACACTCAGAGAATAAAGAGTCACACTGAACATGTTTGTCCAAACTCATGTGTAAATGTATGTTGCTGATACATTGAATTCTGGCTACATTGAAAATATCACTGCAAAACTCTCATGCTCCTTTTTTTATTGATGGCAAAAGATGATGTACATGTTGTGGAATCCATATTACAGTTGAATTGTATAAATGAACAACAAATCTTTCACAGGTGATGGTTTTCTCAAAGAATCAATCCGAAGGGGAGATTGAGGAAATGCATTCAAATTACAGTAAGTGATCTTTTTTCAAGAATGTCTCTTTTTTTGACACAATTAAAGTCTGATGCATCAAGCTGTTGGCTAAAAACTAATAAAACACGGATCACCTGATGAAACTTCTATCTTACCGTAGATAGACAGCATAATGCCGGTGCTGTTCACAATGGGTCTGATTTTTGTATTTAGTTAATGTTATAATACTTGGATAAACAAATAGATCAAGAAGAAAAACAAAATGCAACATGTTTTCTGCCCAAAAGAGCAAAAACTAGACTCAAGCATCATGAATTTACATTCTTCTGTTTCTGACACAAAGCTTACTGTTATCAACGATTTACTGATGGACTTAGTTAAAAAACAAAAGTTAATCATTGACACCGAACATGAATCTGTTTATTTTGATGAGAAGATGAGGCTTTAATCTTCTGTGTGTGCGGTTCAAAAATATCTGACTGCAGCATCTACAGAAAAGACACCAAAATGTTCTTATCAGACAAAAAAAGAAGAAATTCAAAGAGTCTACTTCTTCACAAAATTGAATCACTTTTCCATGTTTGAACTCAAGAGGAAACAGTTTTTTTTCACCTTCAGTTTTTGTGCTGCTTCCATCTTTGTGCTCTCTGCACATCAAGGTTTCATTATATTGTGAATACATCTTCAATTAGGCTGTTTAACCTTAAGTTCATGAAATGCCTTAAACATCTTTTTGTTCCTGCAAGGTCTCAAATTTAAGATAGTGTTGTATGTCAGAATACATAGTCACATCTTCACATCTACTTTCATACTTTTTATTCTTTTGTGCAGATTTCCTTGCTCATGTAATGATTCTGTGTGAACTGCTGCACCTGACAACTGCATTCACAAACAGAAGAGA
The DNA here is from genome assembly GCA_008086565.1 of Thalassoma bifasciatum. NCBI lineage: Eukaryota > Metazoa > Chordata > Actinopteri > Labriformes > Labridae > Thalassoma > Thalassoma bifasciatum. Next base: position 658,484 of record RPOG01000099.1, read on the forward strand.
AAGGAGAAGTTTGTCCTTGCAACATATAACTTCCCAAATGCTGCAGAGTGCTTTATTTGTGGTTGATTGAGATAAGTCCCCTTATCCTGATTTGATGGTGGGTCTTTGTCAATAATACAACATTAGCAGGGTTGGACCCACTCTTTTTGTGAAATGTCTCTAGATCGCTGAATCTGTCAGTAAAGTGTTCTAAAATACCACAGGATCTTCATGAGATCTTCACAAGACTTGCTCAGATCATGAGGTGACAAAAAATCTCCTGACTGGTTTCATGACAGGTTGAGGGACAGGCCTCAAACTCCCCGGTCTGCCCATAGCACAGGCTGGCCAAACAGAGGAAAGGGGATTTGTGGAGCTGGGAGTCTTAAAAAGACAGCAGCTGCAGAAGCAAATCATCTGAGGGGCTGAAAGAAGAGATTTCTAAAACACCAGTGTAAGAAAAATTGTTTTTTTTTTTTTTAGCTGTAAGTCATGTAAGACTACTATCGGAGTTCCAGAGTGACAATATAAAGCCTAAAAACAGCACAGTACCCCCTCTTTAAGTCTATCTGTCTCCTAATACTTATGAATTAGAATGATAGCAAAGGCAGCATCGTTGCAGTGATCAAGATGTTACTCTCTGAATGCTTATGGTTTCATAAAAGTTGGATGAATTCATCCGTCAGAGGATCTATCCTGAAGGTGTTCAAGCCTCACATTTGGGTTTCAAAACGCTGCCAGAAATCCTCTTTGATGTAATGAACTTGTGTTGTAGTGCCATAAACAACCATATTTCTTTGAGTTGAAAATACCCAGATTTATTGCCAACTGGATCATGCAGATATTAAATTCGGTATCTCAGGGACATGTGTCCCCCTGATGTCTTAAAACAAATACTGTTTGGGTATCTTTACAACGCCTGCAATAACAATTTTCCAAAGCAGACAGAGGGCCTTTTGACCAATTGATTTCTGTATTTTTCCATTTCTGGGCAGATAGATTAGTTGGAAAATCCACTCTCACAGCCCTGAATGTTGGTTGAGACATAATCCATCAGCCTAAACTGTGCACCATCATCTTTGTCAGGGCTGAGTAATTGTAGCACAGTAATGTAGAGAAGAAGACTTTTCTGGAAACGAAGGAGAGTTTTTTTTTCTTTACAGTTATGCACGCTTTTGGTCTTGAATTAAAAACAATTTGACAGTCGGTGTGCCTCCTAACCGATTTCAGTCTAACTTTATTCAGTCTAGAAGCCCTCAAACAGCAGCCAGCCTCACAAACCCTCCAAAACGAATAACCAGCAACAGAAATGAGCACAGTTCCTTCATCTTCAGTCTGTGAGTAATTCAACAGTCAGGGCTGGAATGAAATTGTAAACTGAAGAGGTGACTTAAGGATTTTTAGCATCAGTGTAAGAAAGACATATCCACTTTTTCACATATAGGCTCTGTCTCAAGTGTTTACGGTTGTTTTTTTCCATTTGCCCTCAAAGACAATCACTCAAAGACTTACGGGAGAAACTCACAGCAATCTAGACCAGCTGTGTGTCTTTATCCTTAGGGCAGAGGTTGAGGGAACAGCTGAGAACAGTGAACACTATCCAAAGCCTTGTTGTCAGGTTGAATGAGATGAAAAGCTTGTTAGAAAAAACTCAACAGGCCTACCTTTAAAAGTGTTTGAGGAATTGATGTGACTCACGGAAAGGGGGATTCTAAAAATAGCTGCACCGCAGAGATAACCTCTTGATTTATCAGAGGAGGATGTGGATGACTCATTCTCACGGCACAGGGAATGGTGAATGAGCAGACAGGAAGGTGAAAGCAGCACGTGTATGCACAAACACTGGATCCATCAGTTGCTTGAAGGCTTTTTCCTCAATGTGACGGCGTGTTCTTTTGGAGTAAATTTAATCAGAAGCTGCTTGTACAGAGAATCATTTTCATAACTAAAAACAACTCGAGAGAAGAAATATGGAAATCCTGCTTCGTGAGACCTCCCTCAGAGGGGTTTGATGTTTGCTCCCACATGTCATTATTGTGAAGGAAATGTTGTGAATGGAGTGACACTATGTGATAACTTTGAATCTTCAGTCCTTTTCAACATTTGCATGAGACATAAAAATAAAACATTTTGATATATTTTAAAAGTGATAGACATACTATACCAAAAAAGTACATACAGAACATGATCATTTGAAGGTATCTGCAATGTTCAAAATTTTATTACGTGCAATAATAACAAGACACATTGATGATGTTAGCATAAGATATGGTAAAATGAAATACATCTTTATTCGTCCCACAATGGGAAAATTGGCATTGCTATAGCAGCAAACAAGAAGGGGTAGGCTATAGTGTAAAATATTATAAGAATATATCAAATATAATAATACAGCAAAAGTAAATATGTAGTATAAGCTAGAGGCAACAAGTCTCCCAAAAGGGGTGAGCCAAGTTGTCCGTCAGAGACTTGTCAAGTTATATGCCTCGTCTAATCTGACACTGCCTACCTAAAAATTCATCTTCATTTTCTAGATAAAGAGACTGCCACACTGTGCGGACTATGCCATCTCCTATGCTATGCTTGCCAGGTTGTGAAAAATTTCAAACTTGACTAGTTTGAAAGGCTAGGCTAAAGCATTGACATGAAAAAACTGTTAATCTTTTTAGCAGACGAGCAAGTCTCATGCTTACCACGATATTTGAGTGGGCAACAAAAGAGTAAATAGAAAAATATTTCCTTTTCTTCCAGAGAACCTTGGTCCTCATTGATGTCTGCTTGATTGACAAGCATTAAGTCCTACCAGTCAGCAGCAGTCAGTCATTTCCATGCTTTCTTACCTACGACAAGGTTACCTATCCTCTCAGATTTTGAGTGACAATGGTATACATTTTTTATAACTGTTTTTAAAACCCAAGATGGGGTGTATTTCTTTTTATATAGCTGACAGTTTTTGTAGTTTACTAACTTTTGGTACTTTTTTCCGTTTTTACTTGAAAATGAATATATGCCATGTTTAAGGCCCGTGTCTCCAACATGTCATGAACCTGTTGGGAATTCCATACACTGACATCATCATTTCAGCATGAAGATCTTAAAATATATTTTAGCACCAGCCATTTTAAGTAGTTTACTGACAAATTCAGGGATTTTTGCAACATGTGGCTATATTGTGGTTTGAAACACAAATAGTATGGAGAATCCAGCATTAATTTATATCCATGTTTGAAATATTGGAACATGCAATATCCCTATTTTCTTAGGTTAAAGCCAAGACAAGCAACTGCATGAGCCAATCTTCAGTCTCTAATAACTCACCTCTTTGCGCTGAGGTAGCATTTATACAAAGTTTGAAATTCACAAAGTATGTCTCATAAAAGTAAGGTGGTGCCCTGCTCTTCATTAGTGATTAATCATCTGCCATCAACCACCAAGTGTGCATTTATCTCTGCAGTGATAGAAAGCAGTTGTTTGGCTTACATAGAACTACACTTCCGATTGTCTTTTAATAGAAATTCACTTGTTTTCGCCTCATTGGGTTTTCAAAGTGAGCCAGCTAAAACCATGGGAGGGACTGATTGCTTTTTAAATATTTAGAAAAGTCCTGCTGGTTTCTCCGTGCCCGCTGCAGCAGCTTAAACGAAAAACATTGATTTAAAAACATATGTACCACAGGACTGTCAGCTGTTGCCAGGATACAGCAAAAGTACATTAAAGCCTGTGTCAGGTGAAATAAATCAGTCTTTTACATTTTCAGTTCTGAATACTGGTGTTTTCTCCAGACTTAGTCTGGCTTTGTCTTATCAATTGCAGAGTACTTGAGATGCAAAGTTCCTTCATTTTGAAAAATCAAAATACTGGTCTTTTAAAAAAAGACAACAGTCCTTAATAACTTTCCACTTAAGAACAACATTTAGGGCTCACCAGTGTTAATTGTAATGTTTGGTTCTGTGTTTATATGAGGGTCGCAGATTTGCAGATGTTCTGCATTTCTGTGGAAAGCATTAAATCACGGATTTGTTTTTGGATGACTGCCAAACCCACTCTTCAAAATTCTATTGCCAGTTTCTGTTCAGAGTTAGTGATAATGTCTTATAAACGACTTTTAATCACGAACCGCAGCAGCATTTCTCTGCACTGATCTCATCTTGGAGCTTGCATTTGTGTTGTTGAATAGATCCTTGTATTTTCTCTAATCTGTTCTACCTTTCAAGGTTAGAACTTGTCAAAATATTTATCTGAAGTGTTAGAATTTTCTTACCAAAGACAAATGAGCCAACACACTTTTTAACATATGCTCCATAGATTCCCATTTTTATTTTATTCTTGCTTTTAATGCTCCCAAGGGTGTGTGGTGTCACCTTTACATTCATAACATCCTTGTTAACTCAATTGATAACATGCTCATTGACATTTTGTGTCTACTTGAGAAACTGCTGGAAAACATCACTATACCAAATCATTGAGGATTCTGTCATTAAAGATTCTGTCTCGAACATGTTTTCTAACACACTGCATATGCTGTGTTCTTTCTGCAGGGAAGCAGTACAGCAGTGACTTTTCCCGCTTGATTGCTCAGGTCCGGGGTCGCTTAGGAACCAGCAGGCAGACTCATATCAAACAGGAAGTCATTGCAGACGGAAAAGATGAACATAAACCTCACTCTGCAGGTACTGAAGCAGCCATAAACCACACTCGAGCTGCAGGAGACTTTTAAGCTTCTCTGGTACCCTTCAGCTCAAACCACCTGATCCGCAAGTTCACCTTGTATCTTCACTGAGCACATTTACTGTTGTAGAACTAGTGCAGATTAATTACTTTGTGGCAAAATGGTTTAACTGACAAAATGCAAATGAAGCCGTGAGATGCAGCCTGACTGTTTTTTTTTTTTTTACTTCCTTCTGGTTGTTTGTGTGTGAGAGCTTTTCAAATGAACTGCAAGAAATGTATTGTCTCATCCTTGTTCAATTTATAAATTAACTTGTTTGTGTGATTTTATGTGTTTTGGGAGTGAGTAGAAATTAACCAAATGCTCAAGGGGAAGTGCAGGAAACGACAGGGAAAAATCAGAGAAAAAATCTTCTGGAAACAAAATTGAAAACAAAAAAAAAGGACTATCTAAATATTTTATTAATCATCTTGTTTGTGAACAGAAATTGTGTTCTAGTATTAAGCAAACACAAAACGTCTATTTACTTTTTTATCCGTCTGTTGATGCATCTTACATCACGCGCTACATCTGGGACTAGAAAGCAGCCAGAGTTCTTTACAAAGCTGTCTGTTCTTTCAACATACTGCAGTAGCCCACCAGGACATGGGGTTCGACTTTTGATCTGTACCTCCGCACACTTTCTGCCTTGTTTGTTGGTAGTGCAATGGTTGTTTGACACCTTTTGTTTTATACTTTATACTTTTGTTTGCAGCTTGTTTTCACTTCTTAAAATAAAGTCATATGTTGTCACCAAAAACATGTATAGGGGTGACAAACAAACAAGGGCTTTGTTATCTATTGTTTTGGTGTATTTTTGAGGATGATAAAGGAAAGCTGTTGTTGCAGAACACTTTCACAATCATCTCCTCTGGTAGCACCAGCTAATCACAAAAGTAACCGCCTTCTGCACATCGCAGCTCTGTCAAATGAACATTTGTTATTGTGGCAGCTTGAAGTTGCAATAATAAATCAGTGGTGTAATGCTTTCAAATATATCAGAAATGAAAGATTTTCTAACCATAAAAGTTAATCATCAAGACAGCATCAGTGAAGATGGTGGCGGCTTTTTAGTTTGAACCCAACTTGTTGATTTTAGGAGTACAGCAGTGAGCTGTCTGAATAGTGTGTGTCTGTTTGCCATGCTGTGAGTACTCCAAGTGATGTCAGTAGTTTTTTAGCTGACAGATAACAGCTGAGGAGGTACTATTCTGTGTAATTTATCAAGTAGATAAATGACAACAGAGCATGATCATAAAACTATTTATTTTTAGACATATTTCAGTCTAGTGTTTTCAGTGTTCAGGGACCTCAGTGCAAAAATTATTACCTGCAACTACTGTAAAAAAAAACCTCAACTTTTGGAACACTACTTTGTTTTCATCATTCCTCAATCATTGACCAACCAGAATTAAGACAGGACAGGACTTCAAATACCAATTTAGTTATCAACACTGTAGATTTGTAAAGTACAAATATGGTACAAATTGTAGCTCTTGAGCTGCTATTGCTCCAGCCTAATTTCTGAGTGTTATTTTTACCATATTGTTTTAGTGAATGAAAATCAAAAGTGTACATTCAGAGCATTCTGAAACAGACATTGTGTCAGTATTGAGGGAGATAAAAGTTCTGCAGGACATCTCAGCCAGCTACTATATATTCAAAAAGGAACATTTGTCAGTAAAGAATATAATGAAGCTAAAAAGGTTGAACCACTTAATTAATAGTAAGTAGCGACACACAGCTTAAATGAGACTTTCCTCTGTGTTGTTAGTGCTAAATGTAAGCCATGTTTTAACCACAGGAAATACATAATTAAATGTCTTTAATAACCGCAGATATCAGGGGAATTAATTTCACACATCTTTTGTTTCTGGTTTGCTTATTTCCACCTGGATGCCTAACACAATGATATCTATTTCTGTTTCCTTCAGATCAAGCTGTGGAATCTAAAGGTTGCTCAGAGGAAAAGGTGGATGAAGAAGAGGCTGGTGAGGAGCCTTCAGAGGGAGTGATTTTACTTTCTTCAAGCCCCACTTACAGTGAAGTGTCCATCAGCAGGTGAGCCTGAAGAAAAGAAACACATACAACAGACTGATTCACTTTCAATAGGTGAATCATTCAAAGCATTTTGGGATTGAACCTTTTCATGCTTCACAAGCTACTTATCGTAATTCCTCAGTCATGGTGAAAGAGGATGGATTGGGGGGGGGGTGAGACTCACTGGTTTGTTTGAAAAGCAGCAGCACTTCATCCAGCTGCTCTGACAATTCATAAATCCCAAAGAGTACAGCTGACTAGCTTTGTTTCTCAAATAGAATAACCATACATTTTCAGGTCTCTAGTGTGACATTCACTGGGGAGCTCTGTAATGATGTGTGATTCATTCAATATCCAATTAGCATTCCCCATTAAACTCGATCATGGTAATGATAATTGCATTCAGACGTGGACAAACTGGAAAAAAAGGGATAACCCCCTCAGCCTGGACCGAGGCTAATGAATTACAAAATTGTGTCCAACTTATAGCATGATGCCATTCTTAACTCTTTGACAATGCTTTCATTCAAATATCCACTTACATTAGAAAATGAAGTATTCTAATTTTAAGAATGATTATTGTACAGGGAAAAATGAACTATGAAGATGAAATTCTGCAGTATAGCAGGAGTGCACATCATGGTAACAAGCATATCAAGAAAACCAGTAGCTCCAACTACACAACAACACACCAAGGTGATGGTCCTGCCCTTTTGTAGATGAATGTAAGCTGTCTGGTCAGAGCTGATCTTTATGGTTTCATATAGAATAATGAAGAAAGTCTGACATTAAGCCTCTGTACTTATCAGGTATGCTTGAAAGTTCACCTTCATATAAAACATACTGTTGGCACTTGCATACAGTGGGGGTTTTTTGTCTCTGCAGAATTGTCTCACACTCCAATCAGCTCTTCTTTTTCCCTTTGACAATGTACTGTTCGCCAAGACTAATTGATTCACAGTGCAGTGAATAGAGAGAAAGCTCCTTAGCAGGTCTGCTTTTTTACTTGTGATGCATTCTTATTGAGATAAAAAAGAAGAGTCCTGCAGTTTAATTAAAGAAATTCAGGTTGAACCTATAAGTGTTTCATTGGGAATTCTTACCAATTGCAGTCCCACTACACAGGCCTTTGATATCTTCTTGAAGCTTTTATACTGCCCTCCCATTACAACTTCACTGTTTATCGTGCCACAGCAAAAAAAAATACAGCTTTTTGGCCTGCCACTATCGCCACCCTGCTCTCTCCTTTTAGTGTGAAGTCACTTAACTAAATGTGGTCAAGGGGTTTACTTTGAGAAATTGCACATTCAAAGAGGTTCTGACTTTCAAAGCAAAATTTAGTGTTGTGTTTATGTTTATATTACCCCTAAACAACTCTCTTTAACCAATCATGCAAGAATTATCTTCAACAAGAAAAGCCACCAAAAGTGCTTTGCCATCGGAAAATTATGCCCATTAAGGACTTAATATGAAAGAGGACCTTAGAGGAACACAGTAACATGCAGTGATGGGAAATACAACCCAATAGATGTGTATAGTAAAAGTAAGTGGAAAAAGATACATTTAACATATGTTGATAATTATGTGAAGTCATGCTGATGTGCAGTCAAAGCTTAATTACTGCACACTTACAAAACAGATCACTTGCTGTCCCAAACCAAAGCCTAGCAGCCAAACTGTACATCTTAGTCTGTGGATCAGAGGAGCTCTTCTGCTGTGCCATAAAATACTGATATTAATGGTGGCTTGTCTGTGCGGTCAGCAGAGCTATACAAAAATCAGCGAAAAACTCCCTTTTATAATGTAAATTCCAACACAGGTCAGCATGTTTTCGTTTTTGACTTGTTTGTCCAGACATAAAATTAAAATACTAACGTGGGGAGATTTGTGTGTTCTCTTGTGCTTTATGTTGCATGCACCCTGCAGCATTAATATGGACGTAGAGATTTTCCTTCCCTGGCTTTTTTAAAGTTTTATGTTGGTCAAGGGAAATTAAGTTGTCACAGCACACCTGTCTTTCTCACCTTAGGTAACACCAGTTAATTATAAATGGAGTTGCCCTCAGCTAACCGCAACTTTGGCACTGAAGTGTAGCTCATAGCTATGTGTAACAAAACAACTGCAAGCTTGAGCTCCTTTGTCTTTAATGGCAGCATATCAGCTCAGCTTGGGTCAAGACTCAAAAACTGTCATGCTAATGATGAGCAATTCTGAGGATTATCAACCCCTAATTTCAATCATGGGGTTAGAGTTGGAAGAATAAAAGTCTGTTTTTAACCTTGAAGGCCAGCATTGGCAAGTTGCATTCAATAAATGTAGGCCAAACACCAACTATATGATACTTCAGTCGCAAGGATTAAGTAAGGGCCAATTAAAAGTTTTACTTTAAAACAGACAGTCTTTGAAAACCAAACTTCTGGGAGAGTGTCACTGTAAAGGAGGCTGTGCTTCTGCTGCTGGGCCCCACAGAATAAATTATGATTTTATTTCCTCTCCCTAAAAAACAGAAATTGTTTTCCTAACAGACGCAGCATACTTGATTGCAACCAAATTTACTTGACATCTTCAGAAAAAACTGATTTGTTTGATCCCCCACCTAACAACAACAACAAAATCCTGCGACAAAAGCAGTTGGGCATATTGTTGTGACTTGTTTGTGTCAATACATAAAACATGACACTAGTAATCAAAAATGCATTAAAAAAGCATTTTGTGTTAACATGAGAAGGATATAAAATGTTTTGATGTTTTTTCAGCACGTTGTTGTGCTGCTCCTGTATTTATGTCACTGCTGCAATGCCCAGCTTCTACCATATATTACACCATATACAGTAAATTACTGCTTTTCCCCACTCCCCTCTCTGTCTTTTTTCCCCACCAGTTCTATTTCAGATATCTTTGGCCCAGAGTCTACCACAAACCCTGAGTAAGTGATTCTGCTGTCAATGCCACTGTCAGAAAAAGTAATATCATTTCAGCTTTTTTATTGTTCCCCCCATTTATGCTTCAGATGCCACACAGTTTTTCATTACAAGTAATTGCACGCTTGTGTTGATGCATAGATTGGATGTCAATGCTCACTGTTGTTCTCAGGACTGCTCTCCTTTGTGCAGTTTCTTTCAAGTTCTTGCAGAGTGTAGAGGCTTTCTGTATCTTTGCATTCTGCCTCACTGCATAAAGGAGCATTCATGCAGCTTGGTGCGTCTTGATGCCCAAAACTCTAAAAACAAGATTATGCTCCAGTTCAAAAGCAAAATTGTGCACTGATAATAAGTCATCATGCTGAGAGGACAGGTTAAAGAATGCCCTGCTTTCCTTATCTGAGCTTTGTCCATAATGTGGGAAAACCCACAGCTGGAGGCATTATCTTTCCAGCTTGTTTGTTCATCTGTTGGTTGCTTTGTATAAATTCTGTGTTCACTCTGTCACAGGAATTTCCACTGGGAATGTCTCTAAATCTCGGAAAAATGGCCACCTGAATACAGAGAGTAACTGATCAGATCTGACATGTTATTAGGGGCTTTATCTCCGGATTACACACACTAATCATGGCCTAATGTCAAACCAATGTATGGGGAATGAGGTGATAACACATTAAACTCTAGGGGTCAAAGTTGACTAAGTTTTTCAGAGAACATTCTGTCTCAGAAACTCAGGATTTCGGTTTGTTGGTGAAGCCTGGTCTGTATCTGCAGCATTCAAATGTCAATATTTTTCTAAGGGGTGTCCAGGACTTCCTAAGAGGTCTTGAAAAAGTCTCACTTGTAGATAAATGCTAGATCATAGTCCACAACTTAAAACGAGATCTTCAGTGCCAAAGTAGGTTATTTTTAAGTGCTATTTCTAAGCTCCCCTGTCAGGTCAGGCTGGGTTGATTTATGGCACAGTAACAGTAACAGCAGACACTGGAGCTGAACTGTCAAAAAGAAAAAGGATGCTCAAAGCTAACAGAAGAGTGATAGAGCACAGGCTGCAATAAAGGTTAAGCTGTTTGTGATAATGTTTATTCTCTGCATGTCAGCACCTAAGTTGGAATTCTCATCAATAACAGCAGCTTTATAGTCTTATAGCATTTCGTCCTCAATGTGAATCTGGCAAAACTGGGTGTGTTTGTTTTTCTTAGACTTCTGGCTACAAGACAGAAGTGACCCCATCTTGATACATAGAGATTTGATGCCAGGAGAGCCTGATTTATACAAGAAGTGCTCTCTACCTGACTGGACAGTGCTATGAGCACATGCTGCGTAAAAGCCTCCTGATAGGCTCATGTCTCAGCTGTCAGCCCTGATAATCACTCGTGCAGTAACCAGTAGTTTTACTGTCCACACAAAGCCTGCTGTAGCTAGATAGACTGCAATTTTTTTTTCTTTTGCCACGCATATTTATTCATATTTATGTGAAGGAGCGGTACAATCTGTGACTGGGAGCTATAATTTCAGGATATTTGGCAAACTTTTTCACAGAGAGAACAAGTTGACTACATAGAAGACACAGAGCACTGAAACAGCTGGATTAGTTTGCGCAAAGTTGTCAGACTAGACTGTGGAAAATGAGGACGCATCTCCTAGTGTTTGGTCACCTGCCACTTAAAACTGAAATGTCACCCAGATGTAGATTACGAGGTGTAGAAGTGATTTGGTAAATGTCTTGCATGAAGTATCTTGGAGTTAATGATGTTCAAAAATTGTTTTAAAAAAGCTGTTTCAACTGCATTCATCCTGATATGAAATTTAGCCACATACAGAGACATGCTATTCTCTGAAACTAGAGACTTGAATGTTTCAAATGAGGTGTTACTGATGAATTTTGACTTATTGGTTCTACAATTATAAGCTCTGAAACATAGTATGGTATATAGGCCAGAATTGGGTGGGATACAAGGGGTTAAATTTTGTGCATTTTAGTTTCAGTACTATTTCCAGTCTTAAATAGATAATATCGGTTAGTTATCAGGGGCAAGAGTCAAAAGTCTCTTTAAAAAATAATGAAAATTCTAAACATTTTCAAAAAAATGGGGTTGCTGTCCCAGCATCTTTCTCTTTCATTGATATGAATTTGATGGTTTTTTGGCTCTCAGTGTTTTTTTTTTTTTTTTTTTCAAAGTCATGAGTGTGGTTGCAAACTGGAACATGTAGCTCACCAGCTTGTTTGTAACTCTGGTGAGAGAGTAGCAGGTGAGTGGGACTGTTGGGTAACTCAAAACAAACAGTCTGCTCATCAGTACAGCCTGCTGTATTCTCTTTGGGGACAAGCCAACAGCAATCCTGACTTTTTTAGCCTGGCTGTCATAAATAAATCAATGAAGAGCAAACACAACAAGCCAACAAATCAGCTTCAGTGAGGACAGAAACTGATACCTGGTAATTAGCTCTAAAATATACAACAAGCCACATTATTTCCTTAAGTTTATTTGCACAGAGAGCCCTCAGAAGACAACCCAATCTCAGCCTCATTTTGAAGTGGAGTGACTGAATCAGCTCAGGTAACAGCCTGAAATAGACAATTGCATCAGCTCGCTACCCAAGTCCATTGATTTAGCATATTTTTCAGAGCCGCTCGATGATGGCAGAAATCATTATTTTTACAGGTACCAACTGTTGAACAATGGATAACTCTGTCACATTTTATCATGACGGAAACACCAGACCACGTTGTAGCAAAAAAAATAATTTATTCACAGTTCAGGCTTCACAGCAGGCAACAACGCTGAGAACTATAAAGAGCTCCTCACGGGGATGTCCCTTTACTCACCTCTAAGGTTCTGGAGAGGTTCACCACACCTCCTGCAATTCAGCCCCTTTAATTCTTCCTCACAAGTGGCACTAATCACCCGCACACTCCAAGAAAGAAGAGGAAATAAAGACATCCAAGTAAGCACTTGCCTGTTTTACATACCATTACTTATAGATCACTATTGATTAAGATGTAATGATTGGTTAATGTTAACAGCAGAAAATGAGTGAACATAATGAGTAAATTGATTGGCCAATCCAAAATGAGTTGTGGCAGTCTTTTCACAGTCCATAACTCATAGATTTACATAACTCAAAAAGATTCCACAAGATTACCCACACATTCTCAAACCTCTCACTCACCCATTATTAATCAGTGTGTGAATGTGTGAATGTGTTTATGTGTATGAGTGTATGTATGTTAGTGTGAGTGTAAGAGTTAGAGCAGCAGGCCCATGAAGACCCTCCACAAACTCCTTATTTAACATCCACATCATGTGCATCAATTGAATTTAAACATGCTTGTAAAATGTTCATTGAAGCATTCTTGTCTGTCATTTCCATCAACTTGGTTTTTATTCGAACTGGATTAATTCAGCAGTAACACTTATCATAAAATACCTCTTTTAACTTTGGAATGAACTGATGAAAACACTCTCCTAATAGAAACAAGATGTTGTCATTTTGTTTTGGACTATCCCACTACTTGAATTGTTTTTTTCACAGACTTCAGATCTAACCCATGGCTGTTTGACAAATCGCCTGCTATCTACGACATGATAAAGTAGCAGGTAGTAGAAGCAGTGGCGCACCATGGGGTTTTAGTGGGGGGCCTTCACATAAACACACACACACTATCACAGACATGTTGATATAGCCAACACAGCCATGGATGATCTATAAACAGCACAGTGCTACCCTCAGTGAGCACACACATACACTCACACACCACTGTGTATTAGAGGGACTGCAGCATTGCCATCAGGTCCCTCATCGTGTAACTCAGAGACCAGATTGCGCACAGAGACCACATGACACAAAACAAGCTTCCACAATTTATAGACCAAGGTTCACTGGATGCTTGCGCACCTTCAACAGACTAAAGTGAGAAATAACCAGTGTATTACAGTCAGTTTAATGACAGATGACGATGCCTGTTAACAACAGTTACTCAAATTAGAATATTTCATTTCAGTGGAGTTGACATTGAGTTCCCTCAATACTCATACTAAGTACCATCACTCTGTATCAATGTGCAGCGAAGTCCACTGACGACCCGCTAAAGTAAAGACAACAGGGGCTAGTGCTGACACATTGCTGGACCCAGGTAGCGTTCTTTCATTACACATTGATTTCTGATTGGCTGATAACACGATCAGTCAAAGTTATAATCAAATGGTAGCTTCAAGGCAAGGCCAAAGGCTTTGATGTGTTTTTTCATTTGGTTTATCCTACTATTTTTTTTTTTTTTTTAAATGATAATTTGTTGATACCAACACACAGACAAGCTCATTCAGCTCCTCTCTCCGCTCTAGAACTGTGGCTGTCACATTTTAAATTTTTGTATAGACCAAATTACCACATTTTCTGCATTTATTTGCACTCTTTTTGACTGATGGTTTTAAATCTTCATAATAAGGTGAAAATGACAACTATTTTTGGGAAAGGGAAAAAGCATGCACTGTACTTTTAAAAAAAGAAAGGTTGTTGTTCTTTCACTACATGTTACAGAAAAGTGCAACAGTGTGACAGAATAATTGTTGAACTGTTTACTGCCATAATTCCATAGTGCTATGGAGCCAAAATTGGATTGAGATCAATCTCATTAGCTGTTATGCAGTTGGCATTGACAGATAAAGTATGTGAACTACAAAGGTCATACATCGTTTTTGTGCCCACGCGCTGACCCACATTCAGAATTTAGACTAGCTATGTTTTTATCAGAAAGTATGAATGGTTATCAGCACACGTTTTCATTACATGAAATAATTGGTCTTTACTGTTTGTGTTTGTTTTTCAATGAATTGGATTTTTTTAAATTTCTAATTCTGGTCTACGTATTTAAACATGAATATTTTTATCCTACAAATATTGTCGGTCCAACTGTCAGTGTTGATCATTGAAGCGCGATGATGGGGTATTTTTTTATTTGTTCCAGTTGAGAACTTGCGTAGCAAAGAAAATTGTCTCCATGTCTCTCTTGGCTGTGTCTTGTAAAAGTATCTGGTATAACTTAATGTCTTCATAAGTTTCAAAATCAAATTGATACATGTAACAATTTTGGGCATTAACAAATTTTTAAACATTTCCTCCATCTGGATCTCTTCATTATGTTTTGACTGCTCTGTATTTTCAGGTTTAGACCAGGCCTATCATTATTTTAAAGAGATGTACTTCATTTTCTGCCCTGCAGCATATGTGGAATGAGAGGAGCAGCTAAATCAGCTGCAGTGCATGTCCACAAGTCTGCTTTTATAAATGCTGCTTTTCACACAGATTAAGGTTTCACTGGTTGTCTCTAGTGTCCTGTGCAAACATGCACTGTTGTGTTTTCCCTGAAGCGAGTTTGGGAAATGAGTTGGCTATAAGAGGCACGGAGATAACACAGCTCATCATGTTTCTCTTCCCAACAAATCACTGGAGAAAGACCGATTTCTTGCCGTTTGTGTTCCTGAGTATATCATTTAAACGACTTAACATCCAAGAAAGATGATTTTATCTGAGCTTACAGTTGGATTGTCAGAAATTCAGTTATGCTGATGGTAAATGTGGCTGACTGGGGGGAGCTGTGGAAATGTTTCATTCCAATTATTGCTGTGACAAGTGGGCTGAAAATTGAGACTGAAAGTGTACTTTATTTGTTAAACTGCATTCTCTCTTCCCTTTTATCATGTTTTTTCTCCTGATCATTTAGTTACTGAGCTATTAGTGCTGCCACCTTTGTCAAATGATCCTGACAGAGTAATGAGACAGCCACACACAGATCTTCAGCAAGAAGGAGACACAAACAAAAATACCAAACTTCCACAGCCTACAAACTTCATAACAAGTATAAGAGGTTGGTGCAGCATAGCATCACTTCCCAGAGTCATCTTTGAATAACCTTAGAGAGTCAAACTGATTAATTGGACAAACAGAAAAACAAATGAAATTGATGATTTGTCGAAGTTCCCAAACTAGTTTTCAATGAATCCCTGTTTGCAACTAGCTAACTTTGTTTTATATATTCATTGTTCATGAAAATCTAAAGTGCAAATATTTTTGCATTTGACTTAAGACAGAGAGAAAGGACTGGAAACCAGTTCTGTTTATTTCTTTTATGCTTTTCTAATGATGCCATCAAAACATATGACTTCTCTTTGTTTGCAATACAACTTCATTGAAATTTATGTTTTGTGCTGTTACAGCCAAGCCTGTTTCAAGGACACTCAGGAAGCTCTTCTGCCTCACTGCTGACAAAACATCAGACGCACTAAGATCTGAATGTGATTGCAGCTTGTGTTTTTTGCAGATAATAAAGACTCATTCTTGTCCAAATGACCTTGAGTCCAAACCCGCCAGTGTTTATTTCTGATGTCATCCTTCAAAAAGCACTTTTCTTGAACAAATTCAAAAAACACCAGCAGTGTTGGGCCTTGGAATGCGCCATTGCAGACAAGTTATGCTTAATAACAAAAGCGGTGAAGGAAATCTTGTTTTAAAAGTCGAGGCTTTGTCTCCTTCCTCCAGCCTTTGTCAGCCTCTAGCAGTGATAAGAATTTAAGTACTGATGGATGAAGTTTTGATCCAGAATTAACCAAAAGCCCCCTCACCTGTAATCCGCTATCATGTCGTCATTCAACTTACCCCATGCGGACTTCTGACCTGAATTCCAGCGCTGGAATTTTGTTTTTCTCTCCGTACAGTCTAGATGAAGAAGCAAAGAAGCTTGTCACTGGCTGCAGGGTGATATACATCTTAGTTATGATGATCTGAAGAGAGCCCTTCAGAGGGGCCCTAAGTGGTTCCACATGTAGGACACTGAGGTTTGAGGGTTCCCCTTTGGCTCCTGAGACATCTGAACGCCTTTAAAAAAAGTGGAGATTTTGCTGCCCACTGCTTTGTGTCATAGATAATTCAGTCATAGGGCTATAAGTAAACACTGCATACTGAGCTGCGGTGCCCAGTGGGACGCACTTGGTTAGAAGAGATATTGATGTTTAAGTGAGTAATCCATTAGTTAAAGGCATCTTTTTTTTAGAAGCATTAAGTGCTCCAGATGTGCTCCTCTGACAACACAGTGAGGTTTTCTCGAGATTAAAAACAGATAGCTGGTAAGGCTGGTGTCTTGTGAAATCAAAGAATTTGGATTAGTAATCAAAAATCTATGACATGTTGTCTGTGTGGGACAACTTTCAAACTGTAAAAGTACTTATGTTGAAATAACCTAGGAAACTTATTTTCCCTAAAAAATTGCATCTTCCTTCATTTATACAAAGTGAAATGAAAGTGTTTGACTGGGTGTTTTGCAATACATCGTAATCATAATTTAGAAAAGACGTCTTATCTTGTTACAATTTTTAACAACTTCCACCAAAATATTCCAGAATGAATCATCACAGCACTTTGAATCCGATGAAGCACAGTGCAAGTTCAAGCAGGCAAAGTCAAAGTCAAGCTTTGCTAACAGAACATCAGCAACTGATGTTAACTGCAGCCTTTATCCGCTGACAGCTCAGGTGTTCGCATCTTTACATTCAATTTGCAAATGTCTGATTTAACCAGTGTCACATTTATTTTTGCTGGTGCTGCTGGAGTTAATACATCATTTTTTTTTTATATGTTGCTCAATCAGAAAAAAAACTTCTTTCCATGATTTTTTTTTTTTACAGCTGAACAGCAATCCCAAACAAGAGTTTCCTTTTGCATAACTGAGACATTAGCCAAAGTACTTTGTCCTTAAATTGACCTTTTTAATTCTTGTTATTTGACACTCGAGTTGCATGGTGAAAAAAACCACAAAGTCTTGTATAATTAATTTACCAGAGATTACTTGTTATGCAACCAGTTACAAAATCAAAATGATTTTTCTATTACTTGGCACAATAATTATGTAAGGGATCATGAATGACAAGCAGATGGTTGTGTGGATTAGACAGGGTGAGTGAGAGCCAAGACAAGGAATATCCTTGTTAACATTGCTGACCTCAAGTGACAATTTCAACACCATTGAAGCATCTGAATGATACAAGTGTATTTTTTTGTTTTCATTTCACTCACTTCAAAGACTAAAAAGTTATTTCCAAATCATTCTTTAACAGAAATGCAGAAAAGACCTCAACACAGAAGCGATCATCCAGCTCAAGAGGAGACAATGCAACACCAACACCTGGTCCTGGGAAACGTCGGCGAAAGACGTAAAAAGGGACAGTAATATCTTAGGACTACCAAACCCTGACCAATAAATAACTTTTTTTGCACACACTTCACCAGTTTTTAATAACTGTTTTTTCCAAGCACAGTTTGTAAACAAACCTGTTGATAAATAAAAGTTTCATTTTGTCATAGTTTAACTTATCTGTGATGAGGGATGTTATGCCCAGACCTCTCTGTTTGTTCAAGCTATAGGACTCTGGATTCATTACTTAGTTTTGCATTGGAGCACCTGGTATGATAAAGATTTTACGTCAAGTTTCTAAACATGAAGATTCCAGCAGGGTAAAAAATTTAGCCACTTGTTTCCAGTTTTGTATTTCTGCTAGAATGTGTTATCATATTGTACTTCTTTATTGGTTTTTTTTTTGTTGTTAATTTTTTTTATCTTTACATGTTTAAAGTTTTTGTTTTTTATGAAATTTTAACTAAAATAAATCTTCAGTATTTTTGTATGAGATCTGGGTCACGTAAAGGATTGATCTTCCTATAGTAGCTGCCCATGTACTTACAAATACATGTTGACATCTTTGTACACCGTGTGCTGAGTTCTACGTTTTGGATGTGGTCGTTGCGGTATAAGGCTGCATTAGCAGCTGTAAAAATGATCATAAAAATGCACTTTCCTTCCACTAAATAGTTGCATGTCTGTCTGTTTGCTAATCTATCGCCTCCATCTTCAGATTTTCCCTCCTATTTTGGTTACTTTTTGGCCAACTCTTATTAGGAGCTTAGTCTTACTGGATTCATCTGTCATGTGCAATTTACGAAGTGTGCAAACAAATCTCTAGACTCTCGAAATGATTGTTTTCTTTGAAGGAAAAAGAACGAAGGTCAGTTTAATTCAATCAGCCTGATGCCTGTGGAAACCCCAGGTCAAAGCAAGCAAGAGTGTAAACACTTAAAAAAGGGGAGGCAGTGTTTGTGTATACGTGCATGGGAGAGTGAGCAGGAGCACATTTGGGAGCTGCGTTTGATTGAAAACAGAGCTCGCCTGGAGTCAGAAACACGATGCTTCTGCTTCGGTTGTCTCTTCCATCAGACAAAGCACGGACACATCGACAGACAGTTGGAAACCCCTGATCCCAATGCATCCGTATCTCTTTCCCTATACAATGGTGCTGTTTGTGTCTGGGTTTAATTGGCAGGGATGTCACTCCAGCTTGAAACCACAGGAGAGGGCTGAACGGCGGCTGATCCCTGCCTCCATTTGGATTGCAATGAAGCAAGTAGTGATATCACTGATTCCATACACACCCTGTCTCTGCAAGAGACCCACAAAAACTACCCTTTCACACAGACACTTTTGTCTGCATTGGTTTTAGTCTTGAAAGTGATCCTTTCCTGTATTTTTATAAAAACCCTTTGCTCTGTACAGCTATGACCTGGCTTTCTGCAACTCCAAAGTAAGGATGGCAAATCTTGAAATCCTGTTGAGGGACCAAGCAGGCCCACGGGGGCACATTTACCCTTGGACCACGTGTATTGCCTGAACTCTTCTCCCTCTGACCACAGCACTCATTAAGCTTAGACTTGAGCACAAAACCTAAGCAGTATTAGCAGTTCCCTTGTGTCTACATTTTCTTTTTCCTTTACAGCAGTTGCAAAACTCTTCCAGTGGAATGACTAATAATTCTCGATGCAGGAAATACTCTGAGACAAGCTGGAAGGGTTACCCATACTGATGGGAAATTTGCTCTTATTTTAGTGTCACGTATCTCTTCAGATGAATTTATTAACTATTTGACCTTTAAAGTTCTGAAATTGAGTTTCAGAAATAAGAGCTGCCAGTTAGCCATTTATTTATGTGGGGGTTTTATTTATTGTTTTGGTGTGTGATTTTGGCAACAAAAATAAAGTAGATGTGATAGGGAATCCATGAATACTTTCAATCTCCCATCTGCAAATACTTTGGAGTAGGATTTTATTAACCATCAAACAAATACCACTCTGTGGAAACAGTTTACACTTCTGATGATTATGTGATTAATCAATGTCACTACTTTAAATGTGAAACAAATTCAAAAACCAATCGCACTGTCTAGCTTTTATTTTCAAAAACTAGGTAAATGAAAGGTGCTTTTTAACAACAGGACTTTCCCCTGGAGCTAAGTGTCCTTTGAGCAACTGCATGTTTTGGCTGCATGAACCAAGGTCTAAATATAGTTCCAGGGTAATTATTCTCCTTGCTTGATTGGGGATTGATTTTGACTCCTTTCCATTTGTCTTCTTTGAGCATGGCTGCCTCTCTTTCAGCTCCCAGTGTTCATTTTGAGGAGTTGCCCTGATAACTTGCAACCTTCAGCTAAATGTGTCTCTGCTTGTCTAATTTGACAAAGCTGTTGAAACTCAAGAAACCCTCAGAAATCCTTTTTTTTTGTCTTTTGCACTGTTAGAATATCATCGCCCTTGCAAATGGGTGCAAGGGATTCACTGGGAAAAAATGTTGCTGGTCAACAGGGTCTCTATAAATCCAAAGAATGGACGTTCTCTGCCTTGGCTTTTAGGATTTGTCTTGTTGCTGTAAGTCCTAAATCCTGAGCCTGCTTTGGCACAAGAGGTTGTTTCCTGTCAAGTTTTGATTCAACAAAACCATTTGCAACGTCATAAAAGCACAAACAATAAAGACACTAGCTGAATCTTTTTTTGACGTTAACAATTGAACTGTTAAGTATTGTCACACATGATCTCTGTCATCATCTTAGTCGTGTTGCCTTCATCTTTTTCCCACTGCCTGACTGGTGCTTCTATTGCATCTTCATCTTCATACATCACTGGCCTGAGTTGCTTGACCTTGACAGGACTTTAAAACGACACTGAGCCAGTAACCATTTAGTTCCTTGAAAAGAAGTCCCTCAAACTCCTGGTTGAAAAAGCCCCTTGGTTCCTCCAATATAAACCAGCAAGCTTTGTTACAAGACACACTATCTCTTGTTTTACCCTTTTCTTCAGTTATAAGTTATTTTGACTCTAAAACATGAACTACAACTAGCAAAACAATATCAGTTGTCATAAATGCAGACAAAGCAAACTGAGCACAGTTATTTGGGAGTTCATTAAATCCCAGCACACTGCTTGTCAAACATGCAAGGCTGTAACCTGTTTTCATGGACAGCTTTTATGAAAATTATTACACAATATCATAGCTGGAGACACTTTGTTATTCTTATTACAACACTGTTGTTTTCAAGTAACTCCATATTCTCTCTAGTGCACTAGTTAAGAAACAAAAGCCCCCAAAAGTCTCGCTAATAGAAGCTCAAACTGATGCAGCCTAATTGTTTGTGCACAGCAGTAAAAGATTTAGTGTGACTAAAATGAATAATTGATGAATATACAAATACAAATAGAACTTAAGCAATGTATGACTGCTCATCTTTAAATCATACAAAGCTATAAATGTATTCAAAGGCTTACTTGCATCCATATACTCATTCCTATACAAATGTACAGCTTTAAGTTCACACATACATACATACACACACAGAAGCATTCAAACAGAGCCAACAGTTGTAGAGGCTGGGAGCAGCAGGCTATTAGTCAAGTTTACAGCCTCAGAGGGCCTCAGAATGCCAGCATCATGAGATAGTAAATGAAAACCACTCTACCCAAACATGGACCCTCAGTGGTGATAAAAGTCAGAGCAAAATGGTCGAGCCCCTCCTGTTTTTATTCCAGCACTCAAACAGTTTAAGCATTTAAGGCTAATCCCAAGATTTAAGCATGCAATGTTTTACATGTTTCTTCATCCCTTCTACAAACAGCGGCAACTATGTATGATTACTCTCAGGTGACACACCCTTGGGGAAAAAAAACAAGGCATGAATTGGTATAGAAGCTCATGCATTTGATTTTTTTTTACTGTCTTAAAACATTTGCCAAACATGTTTAAGTCTAGTGCAACTGTTATGTGGTTATTTTGCTCATAAATATTTTCTCTCAGTGATGGTTGTTTACATGTCCTCAACAGCGAGGTACCAGTGATCCAAGTGTCCTCATAGGCAGGTCAGAATTATGACTTCAACTTCGAAAGGATAAAGCCAAAGGCTGTAAAATTGAAATGAATTTTCCATTCTGAGTTGTACATCAGCAAAGTTGATGCAAACCAAGCCTCGACTTCGTAGAAACACGTAATTTGATCAAGATGAGGAGCTGCCTCTTTTCCTCTAAACCTCTTGAACTTTTCTCACATAACAAGTTTTCAGTTGATTATGAAATATTATGTCATTTGGGAAGTTGAGGTAAAGCAGTAAGACGCAAACAACAGATTGTTGTTTTCTACCACCCAATCAAAAAGGAAATGATTGGGAGCTACACTCAATGAATGTAATTACCCACCTGGCTGGATGAAAAACAGCAACAGCAGCAGAGACAAGTTCATATTTCACATAAACTACAGTGAAAGACTCAGTTGCAGAGGAAATAAAGCTTGTAAAATAGAAAAAGAAGAAACAGGTTGATAATTCTCCTTGTTCCAACAATACTGCATTAACAGCAATTATGCAAAACACTTCCATGCTTAATTGAATAATAAACTGACTCTACTTTTGGTTAAGTTATCTTAAAGAAAGCTGGTCCATGCTTTGTCTCCAGTTTTCTCCAAAGTGTGAGGATTTTTTATTGGAAAAGATGCTAATTCTGCTCAGTCTTTCATTATCTTGTCTGCAACAGCAGGAAACAGCTCAAGTTTAGGATTTGGCACATGGCTGTCAAAGGGATAAAATTAAGAATTTAATTAGGCTGTCAGAATTAATTACTGTCATTGACAGTTTCCCGTAGTATTTTTGGGAGGACTGACATGACAGGAGCCAATTTTTCAGAAAACTAAGCGGTAGCTACAACACATCATTTCTGAGTTCAGCCGCACATTTCGCAAAAGCAGCAAAATATGTAACATCAAAACGTTTATTTACCTCTTCTGAAAATTTTTTGACAAAAGCTCATTGCCAGGGCCCGTTCGTTATTTTAACCAGATTCAAGTATTTTCAGTTTGTATTATCGTACATTTAAAGCTCACATGGGAAGCTTTTCTTTTGTATTGATTTGAGTGCTTCCTACAAAGTAGTACCTGTAGTTAGTAGAACCTGGCTGATTCCATCATGTTAATGTGTGGGCAATGTTTTTTGAAAATTGTGCTTTCTGAAAACAGACAAATGTAACTCTCATCAAGGATATTTGCCATTTGAAAGAAACACAAACACAGCTTTTGCAGCATTCTGTAATCACCTCAACCAGCACCTAACCTGCTACAATTGTTTCAAGTGTTACAAACAGCTGAATAGAATTAGTCAGTCTTTTAGATGACAGTCATGTTTCCTTTAGACCATCAGGAGGCATCAGTGTTGATTTCACACTGTTTTATAGCCAGCGAAATTCACGTCAGAAGGTTTATTTGCAATCGATGACACAAGTAATAGCGTTTGTGTCAAAACTATCAAAGTAAACTTGAACTTAAAGTTTTATTGATTTTTTTTCCCACTTGAAATTTCCTCATTTATGGTAAAGCATAAACATGTTTTATACTTGGATATAGATTCTCGGACTAGAGGTTTATACAACACTGACATTAATGGTTGTCAGTGAATCCTTTTTATTCCAGCTTGGTTCAAAATCAAAATCTTTAGATAAGTTAGAAACAATAAGCATTAGGTTGTTTTCATGATAGCCTTGAATAACAGGATTTGGCCCTTTTGAATTTGCTGAATTTTTCTGCTCAAGGCACTTGCCGCTTCACACAACTTGACCAATGCATGTTGTTACCTTACCAGATGGGAGCATGGCCATTTAGCTGATTGTTCTCAAGGTAAGGGGAGGATATCATGGATGAAGCAGTTGCACAACAGGCGTGTTTAAAGATTTAAAGTGGGCTGCCAGATGCTAGATTGAGACAAAAATAAAACAATTACTCAATCTGTTCAGTCAAGCTGTTGCTGGTCCAAAGGGAAGAAACTTGCAGATGCAGAAATGTGTAGAACAAAAATAATATAATGTAATGTTTTTTATATTAAATATTTTAAATTGACCCCCAACATCAGTTGACAGTAGATCAATACTTTTGTTGAGGTACAGCAGATAATCCAATTGATTTGTTGCATTTTCACAGGTTTGCTGCTAAAAAAATGACTGGAACACAGGAGGCATTCAGCCTGTGAAGAAGCCACCAACGCTTTTTAGAGGTATCAGGTTTTCAGGCACCATTAAAAACATCATATGACAAAACCAACTGTTTTTGTTGCTGTATACTGATTTGCCTGAAATTAGGGTTGATGGTTATGGATTCAGACATGTGCATTGGCAGTTAAACAACCAATGCTGTATTCCAAGTCTTCCTTATAGGACTTGAGACTCCAATACTACTCGAAAAGAAAGTAGGATCTTTTTATGTGAGGGTCTTTTGTAATGAATATTGCAGACTCAATATAGACATCAAAATGAGCTAGATTGTTAGCCGGTTCCCTTTCAGTGAATTAAAATCATCACTGTTTGTTTTTAACTTGCTCAGCTTTTGTTAGTTTCATCCATAAAATCAAGCCTCTTCACACAAAAACCACTTCACTTCAGCTCAGGGGGAGGCAGTGATTCAAAATGAGTTGTCACTTAATGCCAAAACTGTGCTCATAGGGATATTAAATCAGCCAACTTATATTAATGTTGTTAAAGAGAATTACGACTTTGACATCATTGAAGTCTTTTCTTGGCATTTCAACATGCTTATGGTTTTTTCCTAAGCCCTGCTGATATATTTTTGGAGGCAATGTTCTGTATCTGCTCCCTGGTGTTGAGGTTTGAGTCTGCTCAATGATGCCCAGACCATAATTTCCCCTGAGGGAGAACTCGAAGTTTGCTGAATTAAATTACAAACCATATTTGTCTTTTTGACTTTTTTTTTTTTTTTTTTTTTTTTTTTTTTTTTTTTACTGTGAGGGGCGTAAGCTGGTCATGCAGCAGTAGTTTCTATAATGCTGTCAAAAAACACTTTCTTTCAAAAATGTGAACACTAACATCTCTCAGCACTCAAGTGTTGTCATTCAAGACTCTGAATAGCAACTGCAGCATCTGTGTGACACAGATGCTGACCGTCTGCTTTGACCTCCCTGGAGGGAAAAGCAAAGAAAAATAGACATTTTAGAGATCAATAGACTATGAACTAGTTCACTTCCCTCTGGTGTATTTTAGCCTGGAGTGTAAGTGCAACATGACCTTATATTTGAACCCATAGCTGAGGCTTGTCTCTTATACTTTTGAGGATTGAATTACCAAAAGAGTTTCAGCGATTCTGCTAAAAGAGCTAATTTTGTAGTCCTCTTATTTCCTTCTACTACACTGTCAAGGCTTTTTACCAGGTGTCAAGGGAGAAACATGACATTGACTCCTGAGACAGATGAGAGGTTAATCAAAGCTGATAAGAATTAAATCTCGTTACTCCTGGCTACATAGTATGCACCACTTATAGTCATCGTTGACTCCAGATTTTAGGTATGGAGCTCCTATCAATCATACACTCTATGAAACCATCAGCTTAACAGACTAATTGATTGATCGGTTCACTTGAAGGACAATTATGGCTGTAATTTAGCATCTCACTGCTATACTTCATAAACGTAGTGCCTCTAGTCATTAGATTTACAACAACTATGACTTTGATTTACATCACAGGAAAACTTCCTCTATGTTTGAACAAACAGTCATCTACATGTAGCAGTTGCTGTGCCTTTAACAGACAGGCACACACAAAGATAGATAGATAGATAGATAGATAGATAGATAGATAGATAGATAGATAGATAGATAGATAGATAGATAGATAGATAGTGTCAGGGTGCGGTGTAGATCATGGAATAGAGGTCACACAAAAATATTAGAGGACATATCAAATAGACTATTCTCCAACATGCTCTCTGCCATTCATTCCTACTAATTTATGTACAAATGTTCAAGTTTCTGATGAGTTAACTTCTACATAGCTATTAAAGTGGATATGCTGTCTCATAATCTGCAGCTCTGATAACAAACATGGCTTTTTATAACTAGACTAGCAGAGAAGAGAAAGAATGGAAGAGAGAAACTTAACAGGCATCAACAAGAGCCACTGAACTTGTTATAACTGTGAGCATCTGCATTGGAATTGGGGTGTAGGTGTATTTTGGTTTGGCTTTGTCACAACAGGGGCACTGTCCATATTTGTATTTCATATTAAAGGTGGGGATAAAGAATCGCAACAGGTTGTGCGAAAGGAGCTTATCTTGATGGAGAAGAAACTAATAATATGACAATACTTTTTGGGAAGTCTGGGTTTAAAAGTGAGCTCCTTGTAGCTTAAGACCAAATTGACTGCTGCTTGAAGCTTTGAATATTTAAAGGAGCCGGTGTGACGCAAGTAATGCAAGTTTTCATGAGCATGAGATTCTTGTACTTAAGGACATGTTTTTCTCTCGTTCTACTGAGTATTTTTTTGGGGGGCGGGGGGTTGTACTCTTATTCTGGAAAAAAAACTTGAACAGTCCTAAGGACCTGTCTTAGGACCTATCGACCTTTAAAACACATTTCTACGTGTTTCAGCATCAAGCCTTAATCAGGGAGCAAGCATCCAAAGAACATCTCAAATTTGCACCTTTTCAGAGTTTAGGAAGCACTTCTTCCTCTGTTCTTTGATTCATTGATGTTTTATTCTGCGTGCTCCACTGATAGGAGTATAAAACTTTAAAAGAAGTAAAGAGGTGGGTTCACACCACTGTAAAGAAGAAAAAAATATCAGAGCTTGATGGTCTTTCTGAAGCCTGGTACAGCAACTTCATGAAACAGGTGTGTTCCTGTGCAGAAGTGATGTTTAAATAATACTTATCAGTCTCATCTCACAGTCAGTAATATTAATGTTTAGTGTCAAATCTTTTTCAAAAGAGTTTACACTATTCCAGCCTTGCAGGGAGTGACTGACACTCTCATCCAGCACCACTTGAAAATATGTAAATATGCCTGCAGCATTTATGTCACGCCGCAGTGGTGTCTAACTCATTGACTACGTTCCACTTAATTGTCCAACATAGCCTTTGTCCTCTTCTCATATCAGAGTGAAATTCAATGATTTGTCTGATAGCCCGGGTCAAAGGTCATCTAAGTCATCCTAGACAATTATTTGAGATAGGGGGATGAGATGTGGGAACAGAGTGTACACAGAGCCATAGAAGGCAGTGAGGAGCGTCCACAGCATTCAGGGTGGTAAATTCTTGAAGTCTCATCTTACAAAGAGAACACACAAAGCTAAATGAAGAGAGAACTGGGTTTTCACTACGTGTGGAGTTGTTATCACTGGGGCTTATGGTTGAACAACATTCAAGTGTAGCTGAGAAAAAAACTCAATTAGAGGTTTCTGTTTTTTTCCTTCATTGGGTTCATTTGTTTTACTTTTTGTCCACCTTGACACGTTTGAGATACAATAATGCATCCTGCCATAAAAACCCATTATTTTTAGGCTGGTTGGTTTGATAAATCTATTAATGAATTTTGACCGAATTGATTTCTAATTAAAATGCCTCTTCAAAGGGTTTTACTGAGTACATCAGTGCTGGTTCAAAAAAGTGAAACAGGATGTGTTTTTAAACTGCACACCTAGTCTTGATAAGTTGTACTGTCAAAGTAAAGCTGCTGATAAAGGCAAATATCCTGCTACAGCTGAAAGGATTTTAATCAGAAGAGTTACACCAAGCTGAGAAACAATGCAGATAACGTTACTTCTGTTTCCTTGCAGCCTTTCCACCAGCCTCAACCAAACACCTTGAATCAGCTTCACAATGTCAAAAACAAAACTTCTTGACTCCTGGCCAGAACCAAGAAGAGACCACATCATGCTCGTTTGAATTCCCCTTATGTATACTGGCTCCCAGTTTCTTATGTAATCAGTTTTCAGATCTTACTGATGCCCTCGATGGCAGTTCATGGCCTCTTTTCCATGTTGACCTCTCACACATAAGTCAGTAAGCTGCCAGGGATCCTTAGATAGGGGCCTTTTGTTTGTCCTTGAGACTAAACTAAGGGTAACAGAGAGGTTATAGTCAAACCCTCAAAGCTCTTGAGTGAGTTGACTAAATAAGGTCAGGTCAGCAGACTCAGCAATCACATTAACATCTCATCCTAAAACTTTCTCTTATTGGACAGTTTTACTTCGACCATACTATCATTTGGGATTTTGTAAGTAATGTGCTACTTCAGTAAATTAATTTGAAAAAAAAAATCAATTCTCTCTATATAACTCTGTACATGATCTCATGTGTTATGGTTTTGTGCTGCTCAGCATCAAGTTTCTGTTTTCCTTTAATTTGCTTTTTTTTTTTTTTTTGTCGAATAGCCACCATTGTGGTATTAGCTCATTTCTTCTTATAAAAACCTTTGAGGCACCAGTCAACATGGATCAACACTTATTCCCTCAGCTGTTGTTTGGGTACTTTACAAATCAAAGATAATAACAGGATTAAACAGATTAGTAAGTGATTAGAATGACAGTTTATAAAATAAAACAATGCATGCATCCACGTAAGAAATGAAACGACCTCTCTGTTCATGTTTGTTTGTCGGTGATGTTGAGAGCCTTGATGCTATTTGGGTTTTGTGCTCTTCTCTCTCTGCATAGAGCACTATACTTCTTCTTTACACATTTCATCAAGCTGCTGCAGCATCTGCCTCGGCACATCTCATAACCACTCCCACTTCCACTTTGCCGCTTGCAGTGATGGGTATGACTTTTCAAAGACTCTGAAATTGGACAATTTAATTTCTATCCCTGCCCTCCAGGTTTCTATTTCAGACACTTCTCCTCATATACGTGCAATTCTTTCTCATCAGGCACACGTCTGTTAGTCATGCTGTGAGTTTTTCAGCTATAAAAACTTTTCCTTTCACTTACATTCCCCCTCTATGAAATAACCATGTTATGAATCTGTTGGTGAGAGCTGCTTTTAATGTATTTGTCTGATGTTATTCAAAGTTGGAGTAGAAATAGAGGTTAAGTAAAGCAAATATTGGGAAAACACGGCAGGAAATTGAAGACACCAGGCTAATCATGGGTGCCTTGCAAGCTTGAACCTCTTCTAGGTGCATTTCATGGGATGATTTCTTTACTTAAGCTCCTCTTAAACTTGATTTTTTTCTCTCTTCTGATGAACTCTTGCTGGTTCTAATACAGTAGCAGTGCCTCAAAACAAATTACAGGGATACAAAAGAAAATAAAAAAAAATGTATATACATTATTATGGCAGGTCCCTGAGATGAGTTAATGACACTGGCATTTTTTGTGTTCTGCTCCTCAAAGATCAGCTCAGAAGAAGTCTTTGTTCTTGGATTTTCATCTTGATTACTTCCTCTGAGGCCCAGCATTGACATTTGTAAGGCCAGGTGGACACTGCTGCCCATGATAACAGTTCACTTATTCCTGTTTTCTTCTGAACTCACAGTGGATGTGTCTGAGAATGCTAGACAGTTTGATATGGGGTTTCTGTTGGATAAAAATGAGTGAAAGGTTTGCTTGAAATTGACAACCTGGAATCTTTGTTGTCAAGGGAACAGTATGTAGTATTTACAACAAAATCAAGAATCCAATGAGAGAACCATAAGAACAAAATCTATAGAAATTACACAACATAATGTTCATGACAAATACTGAAAATAATGCCTCCAACTGCCTGTGCATTCAATTGGTCATAGAATTAAGTGATATTTGTGAAACATTGTGATGTGAGTAGGATTTCCTACACACTCTAAAAATACATAGACAGAGTCTAAGAGATGCTACCCACTGGTTACTGAAAAGCTTTTATGAAGCTTAAAGGTCAAAACTGTCATCATACTGGAAGCATTGACTTCATCTAACTTTCAGCTAAGGCTGGTCACAAACTCAATCAACTAAATCAATCAGGAAAAGTTGTCCAGTGTGTCGGTGGTGTCAGTTATAATTAAGCAAAAGAGGTTGAGTTTAGGCAATCTGCGACAATGAGCCGTCTTTTCTGTCACATAAACTTTTTTACTTTCCCTTGGACTTTAAACTATTTTAATAATTTATTTCCGGAGAAGGATGACAGATAGAACATCTGTATCTGCTGTCAGACCCTTATCTCCTCTCACTGTTCAGAGTATAAGCGATTATCTGTTGGATATGATGGCTTCTGATGTTTTTTTGGCCTTTATCTTCGTTCTTCACTCAAAATTCTTTTAAGTTGTAGATGCTTTGAATTTGCATCACTTGTCCTGAATCCAGAGTTACTGCCTTTAAAGGTCCGAGCAGACCTGCTATCAGTGATTGAAATAAAGGACAGGGATGTCAACACATCAATCCTAAAACAGTTTTATTCTGCAAAATACCATGTTTTGCAGGTTCATATCAGCTGTTTTGATTTTTCATTATTGCTGGAGCTTTGACTCTATTATCCTACACTCCAGCTTTACATGCTTCCAAATGGGAACTTAAAGCTTGCCTGAGGAACTTAAATTTTGCGCAAATCTTCACCACCTCGTCAAAGGTGATAGACCTCATCTGCATTTGCAATCTGTCTGCACTACAGCATTTTTGGACAAAAAAGAAGTCAACACATTCACAAATGATCACCCACCAGTAAATGTGAAAAGACTTTAAGCCATGTACTGCAAATGTACCTCATGGTCTTATGTTTTTATTTTTTGCTGACTGTAAAGAGGAATTCATATCTACAGGGTTGGGCCATAAGTTTCCATACATAGGAAAAATAAACATTTTATGTTGGACAACAGTTTTTATTTTTATAATGTACTCTATATGATTACTATTATTTCAAAAACACACATTGATATGAGTCTTTCACTGCTGATGAACACGATTGAAGCTAAGCTTATAGTGACGTTAGCAATATGCTCCCTGGGATGATTTATGTCTTGTATCTTCACCTGCTACACCATGGTCTCCAAGTGCCCCCAAAGATAACCAAAGATAATCAAACGCATCTTCTTGGGTATCTGAAACCTGAAAAAATATACATGTTCTTGTAAAAAGAAACATATGGCCCAACCTGTATTTTTGCCTCATAGTCCATTAAAACACTTCACAAGATTTTTAAAACATTTAAAATTAAACTCTTGAACTATTGCTTTTTATTTCTGCATGGTCTGCAACAGTCTTTCTCGTTAAAGGTCAGATAAACAATTTCTCCTACAGGTGTGTTGCTCTCCACTGGATGTATTTTTTATGAGGTTCTCTTCTCTGGCTTGTCCTCACTGCACTTTATTTGTTTTTTTTTTCTCTCTGAATCTCTTGCAGCGTAATCCCTGTGTATGACATTATTGTGGGGATAAAGAGTCTAGGCGAGCCGTTCTTTGCCTGCTGATGTCTCCCTGAATCTCCTAGACGACAGAAAGCATCTCTGCAGTCACAAAACACACACCTGTCATTTTGCCATTTCATTTGCTTGACTTTCATCTGCCTATATGCCACAAACAATCGGATTTGTATTGTCCCCAGTTGTTCCCTGCTCAGTGGGCTGCAGAAGTGATGGATGTAGTGAGGTTTACAAAACAATAAATCACAAAGAAACATGAGCATTTGGATAGTTCAGGGGATTTGAAAACTTATTTTAGGAAAATAAAGATGGAACTGTAGGTTTTTGTTGTCTAAGAGTCTGTGTAGATCAATGCTCAGACTGCTGACATTTGACGTGATTTTATTAACTCGTGCTTTGCCATCTCCTTGATTCTTTTGTGTCCCCCTCCTCCTCTTCCTCCTCCTCCACCCCCTCCCAGTGTGCTCCTGATTGATCTCTGATAGAGCGTGAAATAGAGACAGAATTAAATGTGTTCTAACAGAGGCGCAGATCAAGGCGCTCTCTACCGTTGAGGGGATTGTAAATATGACACAGGGAAAGGGAGGAGAACATCAGCTCTGTGTTAATAGGTCCAGAACACTATGCATGTAATCGGTGTAGATGAAATGGCTCCTTGGAGACAGCACAGAGTGTTCATTTATTTTCTGAGAGACGCCTGTCACTGATTACCGTCTGCATACCCATGTGTGCTGTGACGCTGCCACTGTCCACAGTTACTATGCTGAGTATCCTCTGAGCTTCATCATGCTGCAGGATAGTGGATGATGGATTTAAACACGGAATATTTTGTTCAGCATGTGCTGAGAGACATACCAGGTGATGGATACCAATTGCACCCATAAACCAACCCCGACCACTCTTTATTCCTCTGTAACTGCGGCTTACAATACGACATTTGTCATACCCTGATTTATGAATACTTGCCCTGCAGCACTGATGTGACGTTTTTATATCTGAGGTCAAAATTTCCAACTTCCACTCGATTCTTCAGACACTAAAAATAAATACCAAAAAGGATGACCTTTAGGGAGTATTGTAACCGCAGAAAATGAACTTGAAATGGAACTCCTAGCAGGTTGATCCTATCATAATAAATCTCTGAATAAAATTTACCAGCAGAATATCACAGAGCCCTGGAGGCCTGCCAGAAAAGTTTTTTTCTTTCTTTTTTTAATCTTATCGGCATGCATGACTAAACTTTGGGGCATGCCATTAAATGCCATTCTGTGACAATAATTTGAACGTGTGTATACTGCTGATGACGTATTCTCATAAGTATTAAGCCCTGTGTACTCCTCTTGGTTGAATCAACACCATGGTCTTGGAAATTTGAAAAAAAACATTAGTTTGTCAGTTTGAACAATAAATATCTCGTCTTTGTGATGTATTTAGCTGATTATAGGTTAAACAGATTTCGCAAATAATTGTATTCCATTTTAATTTGCAATTCACACAACATCCCAACTGTTTGGGAGTTGGGGTTGGAGAAAAGGTTGTGTCAAAGCTCAGTTTCTGAGTTATGGTGATGCTACACTCTCTGTTGATAAAACTTCCCATAAAGCAGGTTGGTCACAGAAGCGAAAGATGAAGCTCACACATGCCTCTTTGTATGAGTTAATGTGAGTTTATTTAAGTTATTGTTTCTTATTCCAACTATCTCAGTTACTACGTGTAATGGAGTTGAATGAATAAATTCTCTCCATGAGAAAATAGGAAGTCTACTGAGTTTGCTTGTCTTCCGACTGTCCTGACACTTGAGCTCAATTATTCTAAAGATGGGCATTGAATGTATTTTTCTTGCATGGGCACAGGAGATTTTGAGATCCTAACCGAACACAGAATTAGTACATCTAATGATATATTCTTCCCCATAAGGAAAAAATATATGTGTGAAGTTTCCAGTTGGATCATTCCCTTCCTCCATCAGCCCGAGCTGAACTGTTACTGTGCAAGAATTGTAAATAGTAATGACAGAGTTCACAGCTGCATTGCCTTCTGCTGCTCCTCAAATATTAATAGCTTTCAAACCTCATAAAAATGTATGGAGGAAATCCTCATTGATTTGAGGCCAGAATGCAAATCCGGATCTGAGGAGCTATTCTTATCACCTTTCTGTTCTGCAGCTTTAAAAAAAACTGTTGATCTGAGAATATAATGATGGTACAAAAACACTGACTAAAAACATGAAATGAGAAGCTGTCTTGAGAATATATTAAGAGGCACAAGAACGTAAACATGCTCATTTAATTTCTTTGTATATTAAGTTCTTTTTCTCCAGTGATCATAATTTTTTCCCCATAGTGTTGCTGTTGTTTAAACAAACAAGGGCTGAAGCATTTACCTCTGAATATAAGCTGGCTGCAACATTCAATTAGGCTGTTGCTGTGGGATTTGTGGACGAGCTAAACCTCATGGGCAAACTCATCGTCTGATTTCCTGCTCTGTGATATAACTCTGTCCCTTTCTGTATTGAGAACACCTGAGCTGAGAGACTCAGCGTGGATAGAAAATTCCTGCAGGCGGTCTCACAGTGAAGAGAAACAATTCAGTAACTTCACAAACTTCCTGTCAAGGCTGTGTGTAGCAGTAAACACTCATAGTTATCCAAATATGAGCAGCCCCGATAAACGTACGAAAGTCTGGATAATTTAAAACCATTTTAACAATCACTACTTTTGTCTTCAGTTTTAAATGTTCCACTCATTAGATTGAGACCTGGATACAACAGTGGTGTTTTTGCCTCATTACCTCATACTTTCAGACACGTCACGCTGGTTGTAAGTACATCATCCCATAAAGTGCCGCAAGAAAATGGCACGAGACTCTTCTGCTAAAATGATGACATTATTGCATAAAGATCCCCTAACTGGTGTTTAAAGGAGAGGCGTCAAACGGGCCAATCAGAAGGAAGGGAGTTTGTGGCACAGGAAACCTCAGAGAGAGCAGTTAAACCCTAACAATTCAAAAAGAGACTAAATTTTTTTTTTTTTTCCGAAGTGTTTCATTACCCCTTGAAATAGTCCAAAAATGCCCATGGTATACATCCTTAAAAAACAGAGCAGCATCCCTCTCTATGTTCTGGAATCTCTTGCAAATCCTTATTTTCTGAAGGGGCCCTCCTGGTAGTTCAGTAAACTTAGGAGCAATTCAATTATTAAAATTATAAAGTCATTTTGTGTTTGGAGAAGATAATGATCAACCACTGAAATCAAAGTGTACTTTCTTTATGCATTAGTCACTTTATTTAAATTACAATTAATACTAATGTAGTAACTTTGATGGAATACTTGGAGTGCTTCAACATCTTTTTTTTTCTCACTAAATTCACTGAAGTAATTTTTACCTCAGAGTACTAGTCATGGGCCTTCACCCCCCACAAGTCTGTGCATGCCTCTGCAGAGGACATGACAATCAGCATATAAAGGTGTTAAAACTACAAACCTTTTTATTTTGTGTACACATGAAAATAATTTGATTTCATGAAATACACTCTTACATCAAAGTGTTGTGTGATGCCGGCCAAAGTACTATCACTTTTCATGTTCTTAGGAAAAAAAAAATGTAAAAAAAATCACTCTGTTACGTAAGAACACAGCACATATCCTTTTCTTGTGCAGGCCTTTTATTTGTTTGTGGTTGTCTGCCGCTCTATTCATATAAACCTGTGATTATCAAAGACCCCAGAGTGTCCCCTTAATTGCTCCCCAGAGTAATACTATATTGCACTTTTGACACGAAGCTTAACTCATTCCTCTACACCTGCAAGACATGAAGCTTTGCTTTTTGCTGACAAATTAAATTAATCCATTTATGCAAGAGATTTTTTTTCTTGCCAAAGAACAGAGCATTCAGTCCTCAAGAGGTATTTGACTGAAACCTCCTTCCTTGGGTTACTTTGTTTTGCTTTGTGAATAAAGTCACTCTGGAAAATTTTGTGTTTTAAGTAGCTATTGGAACTTTGGTCTCACAAGTGCAATGTTAAAGAAAAAGAAAAGTGTAAAGGCTTAAGATAATTACACTCCATTTGGAGCAGAACGCTGAGAAAATAATGATTTTAAATCCTGCTATCTGCTCTTGAAACTGGATAGCATCTTAACCTCAGTGGAACTAATTAGGACCCTGCATTACACGTCCCTGAAAGTATTTCCACTCCAAGGTGGATTATCAAAACCCACTCTCCAATCCTAAACAAGAGGCTGTCAGACAATCTGACTGCACAACTGTCTATGGTGAATTATGACGCAGATATCAGAGTGGAAATTTTTGTAAATTCTGTCAGTGTGGATGTTTGAGCATAATTTTGTGACAAAGGTTTGATCATTTTTGTCCCTGACAAGAAAAACACACGTGTGGGCATGTTGTTCGTCTCCTCATGTCAGTTAGATTTGACTTATCGTCTCTCTCTTGGGGAACTCACGTACTTGTGCAGAGGCATATGCCATAATCAAATGAATAGGATGGATAATGTAAGCTGTCTTTTGGGCACTTCAAAAGGCTTGGCACCACAGAGATGCAGTAATAGAATAGCTCAGAAATAAGACCTCCTCATCCATCACAGCAGACCGGGGTGGAACATCATGACCTTACTATCTCCGACAAAATAAATCACCAGTTATGGCTTAAAGGTCCCCGTCTTCCATGTGAGCAAGTAATATATCCTTTAGTACCATTTTGTACCATCCATCTTAAAAATATGAGCCCCAAGAAATCTTCAATGTTACTCAGCTCAATTTCAGCTTTTTCAATCAATATTTTCTTTTTTTCACAATAAATGTATCTCTTTTCTAAATTTTCACACTTAAGTATTTAAGTTCAGATGCATCCAGCATCAATAATAGGTGGGACATTAGATTATTGTTCATTTTTAACATGTGGACGATTTCCGACAGAACGTACAACCTTAATTCCAATTAAGTTGGGACATTGTGTAAAACTTCAATGAAAATAGAATACAATGATTTGAAAATCATTGCAACCTAAATTCAATTGAGTACACTAGATGAGATATTTGTTGTTCAGAAAGATTAACTTTATTGTTTTATTTTTGGAGGTGAAAATGATAACATAGTTTGTGTTTGGGTATAGTACTGTTTTCCTGGTGTGTGTTTTTGAAAAGAAAAAGGGAGAGAGTAGCAAAGAGGAAGATTAGCTGGGAGGATCTGTGGGGCATGGAGGATAATAGCAACAGATTCCTGCTGTGGACAACTTTCCATGTGCTCACATCCCCACATAACCTGAGACGTTGGGTTGGGGGGGCTTCATATTCTGTCAGGTTATAAAGTTAGAGTGTCCCAAGGGTGTTGTACAGGGCAACATAACCAGGTGCTGAGAGGCTTAGCTGCAGGGATTGAAAGCAGGAGACAACAGGTGAAATCAAGATATAACCAGGAAGAGAGGGCAGCCATTCAGTTTGTCCCTAAAAGAGATAAATGTAATAGAGGTACATTTTTAAATAGGATCAAGTCAGGACACCCCAGGGGTGGTAATGACAGGGAGATGCAGGTAGATATGGGAGGTAAACTTGAACCACAGGAAATAGTCCACACTAATCTGTGACTTGACATAGTTCAATGGCTAGTCAGCCAGAGGAAAGTTATTTACGTGAGCTGAAGGTGCCATGGGAGGACTCAGTGGAGGAGGCATAAGGAAAAACTTCCTCAGTACCCAGGAAACTGAGTGTGCGTGGACAAAAATATTGTAGGACAGTTAGGGAAAAGTCAGCAGTTAGGACAAGTCAAAGGATCTGACTAAAGAGAAATAATATAACCGAGGGGACAAAACAAAACTAACAAAAAACATCTCTCTACATGTCTATGCCTTCCTTCTCTTCATTTTCTCCTGTCAGGAGAGAGAACACAAAGCTTGGTCTGGTAAGTTAGAGCCTTGACCGACCCTTTGTCCTAACTCTGCCTTCCCTGTCTTTTTTTCTAACATTTTAAAACACACTCTTCCTCTTTTAGGCTGTGTTTTAGGTTGTGAGGGCAGCTATGGGTGGAATAGGTACTGTCAGTGTTTTCTCTAACCAGAGCTTGCATGAACAGAGCCTAAGTCCACTGAACGTAAAAGTACTGAATGGGGTTGGGTTGTTAATTGAGGTTTTGTGCTGATGGATATGGTAAACATAAGAGCTGACATGGAAGGGTTGCTATGGGATGCCAGAGCTTAAACCTCTCCAATGTGTTGTGGGCTTACCTAACTCTGCTCTCTGCCTGTGAAAGACGCATGGTGCTCCCAGCCCAGCATGGCTCTTTATCTCCAGCCAGACTCTTCCCCTCTGTTGTGTCCAAATGGTGGAATGGATTACCCAACTCCACACGATCTGCAGAGTCTCTTTCTACTCTGAAGACTCAACAAACGTTCAACGAACACTTGGGCACTTATTCTGACCCTTCTGTCTTTTTGTCCTTTGGGGTAAAATGATCCAGAAGCTCTCAAACCGAGCTCTTGGTGAATATTTTGCACTTTAAAAAAAACTGGTTAAATTCACATTTAACATTCAACATTTATATGAATGTTTAACATACAGTTTGATATCTGCCATTTATATTAATTCTCCAACATTGAGACTGGTCTTTAAAAATAAGAGTTCAACATTAACATGTAGATTTTTCAAAATTTTGTCTAGATTTCAACATTTAGATTTTGAGTTTTAGCTCAAATTTGTGTTGTGGTATGGTTATTAAAATGTGAAATAAATAAATAAATACAATAGCAAAATTTATAAATATTGCCCATAATGTTATTTTCACAGTGACTGAAAAATTTCATAATTTGATTTTTTTTTTTTTTTTTTAGGATTAACTTGATGAAATGTTGCTGTTGGGTGCATCGAGGCAACTCACGTTCTATATTTATCTGTGTGCTTCATGAGTGAGGAGTCAAGTGAAGACAATTTCCAGATCTGAGCCATTGTTTTAAAGAACAGTTATTGACATGTCTATTCTCCATGTAGAGAAAAACTTCACTCACTTTCTCATCAGCATGTGGCAGGTGTCTGTGAAGCTTGAGTTTCTGAGTCTTGTAAAGCATGCTGCTTGTACATCAGGTTTTTCATGCCTTTAATTGGGGGCTAGAAAGTGGATAGAGCAGGAAACAGGATGTGAGTGGGATGTGACATGGGGTTGAATTTGAACCTGGGCCGCTTCATGGGGCAAACAACTCAGACCACAAGTCTATGCCAGTGGCCTGTTTTTCTGATTTTTAATAAAAGAGACCTTATACCAAGATAGCTGCTGTATTTTAAGCAGAAAGTGGAGACATTACAAGTAAATGCTGCTGACATGAGATGATCAGTCAGTAAGAGCAATGGAGCACCACCTCGACATAAAGCAGCTCTAGGAACAGAGGATAGAGAATAGATAAGATAAATTATAAATGAGAGAGGCTTTGGTCGGAGCCAGAAAAAAAAGGAACCTGATTTTAGGTCAAGGTCCTCCACAGACGCTGATTATTTTCATACTCCCAAGTTTTCCTATAATCTGTGTTTCCCTGCTTATCTTTGTTTATATGAATATTAGATCAGGACCTTATTTCGATGAGAAGGATGTGGAAAAATAACAGTTTGGCCCGGTAGTAAATAATGTTAATGAAGTGAATAAAGCAATGTCCTATTTTTTGTTTCTCTGGGTGCCTTCTCCTCTTAGTTTCACCATGCTTTAATTTGTTACTCGGTTCATCCAACAATGTTTAATTTGTTACCTAAAGGTATAACGGTAAAAAAAAAATACAAAAGTTCTCAGATAGAGAAATAAAACAGTGGGAAAGCTTTTGTCTAGACTTTTGAATGCCCATATTTGTTTAAAGTAGATGTTGGTTCTTACCATATGACCATCTGTGTCAGGTGAAAAACAACCAAGTGTTGCTTTTACGGTATTATCTGGAAGTATCCAGGGATTCCATCTGCATGATGGCAATTGACCTTTTTAGACTCAGCAGCCTTGATAGTTTTTTAAAAATTAATTTTAAAGTTCCTTTCCTTGATTTTAAAGCTTCACAGCACAGCCTGGCTCCTCCATGCATTGCACAACTTCTTTCATTTTACATTCCACTCGAGTCACAAGGGTCCTTAAATGCATTAAAGTCCCTCATGTTTCACGTACAAGCACCCCAGAGAAAGGTTTCTTTTTTAATGCCCCCTAACTCTGAAACCTTCTGACCTTAAAGGTCAAAACAGTAACCTATCTCTATGTTTTTAGAGTAAACGTAAGACCGTCCTCTTTTCTTTTTGTCACTCAGTTGGACAACTCAGATGTCTGTCAATCTTTCATCCTTCTAGTGCTGCCTTGTAAGTGAAGGCTGTACAACATTAAAAAGTAGTGAACAACATGAAATATTTTTTATTGTATCAAATTAAGAATCAGTGCTGAAGCTCTCATGAAAAGGTTAAGCACTCGGCGGAGAAAACCATCCCATTACGCCTCCATAATGCTCCGCTGATAAGTAATATCAACTACCACGTGGCCTCTAATGTTCTGCTTAACTAACGCATAAAAAGAGACAGAAGTAGACAGGAGGCAGCCAGCACATAACCCAGGTCATCACTGAGGAGTTACTGGTGTTCTGAGGTTAAGCTGTTTGTTAGGTAGCCCCCTCCTGCTTCTTTTTTTATGAGGGTGGAGGAAAGAGATGAAAAGGAAATAAATGGTTTTCTAATACATTCAATCAATGGTAAATAAGTTACCCTCAGATCTTCGGTTTCCACATGACTGAAAACTCTGATCCAAAATAAACAGAACAATTTTTTTTTAAATTTAAATGTTGTTAAAAGAAAACTGATTTTCTGTTGTTGTTGTTTTAAATTCCATCCATCTTCCACTGCTTATCCTGGACCAGGTCGTAGAGTCAGCAATGTCACCACTGAGGACTTGTCGTACCTGCCCCAGGCCACTTCCACAAGCTCCTCTGAGGGAATACGGAGGCGTTCAAAGGCTAACTGAAAGATTTAATCTTACACTTATACATCTTAGTACAGCCATAGCCGTCTGGTGCACTGTGGACTGGGTGGTAGTCAGAGGCAAAGGTCTTAGCGACTTGAACCCTGGTTACAGAAACTGTCTTTTTCTAATTTTCAAAATAAAAACAGAATTTTTCTACTTAAAATGTGTCTCTACCAAAACATGGTTCTGAGAAGAAGAGGTTCATCATATAATCAGGTTCATCTTTATTCTGAAAAATAATGTAATATTTATTTGTTTATCATCTAACAATTGATTTACTTTTTGTTCAATACAAAAAGGTACGCTTTAGGGCTCTTTCATTTTACAGTTTTTACTCCTATTGTTTCAAGGATTTTTACTGCAGTTTTATACCCTTTTCAACTTGACTCCATGATCTTTCCTGTTGAAGTATTTTTTGAAGATATTTCAAAACACATCACTGTCACTCTCTTGTGTTCAGACAGGATCTCAAGGCAGGAATGTTTTACTTGTATTTTAAAAGCAAACTTTTATGTCACTTTGAGGAATAAAGTGAAAACTGAACTTTTTTCATATCTTTATGGCTGATGACTTTGACACATCCATTCATATTCCTCATGCTATCCTGTCTTGTCAGGATCATTGCATTTTTAACACATCTTCTCCAGGTTTGCATCTCTACATTTCCCCTAGATAAATGATCCTGTATTTAGTAATGTGTAATTTTATTTGAGGTATATTGTATCAATATTACTGAGACTTAATTTAACTTTAAAGCCACAAATCAGATAAATGATCAAGATGTTTTGTGATACATTAGCAAGCAATCTATTTTGTGGTTTTCCACAGGGCATTTCCCATAATACAATAATATGAAGACTAAAAATGAAGACTGTCTGATGATAGTGCTTCCCTTTGCACTTCTGCAATGAACAAGTGAAAGACCGCTTCAATCAGACACAGCCAGACATTTTCCTCATATGACCGCATAATACTGATGAATCCTATGGGCTGCAGTTATTGTCAGGGGTTTAAATCATGGCAACTGTGCTTATTGGCAGTTGTGATTTCCTCTTTTCAACTCGTGTTGTTTCTGAATGAGTCTGAATCCTATTATTGGCAGCACCTTTAATCAGTGTGGTGATGCATGCAGATTGCAGCTGTGGCTGGCACCAAACATTGTTTAAAATGATACTTAGCATGGTTGTAACAGGTAATTATTCAACAAATAAATTAATCCAGTTAGTGCTCTGGCTGTGGGTGAGGACATTTTTCAGTCGGCATAAGAAGGCACAGCAACGTGGTCTGTGTACTGCATTTTTTATTGGTTTTTGCTCTTTGAATACATGATAAAATAACCACATATCTCAACTGCCTTTTATAATTTGTATAACTGTGGTGGTTGAAGTTGTTTATATGCATGAGAAAATGAATTAAGTGAATCCCTCTGTCACTTGCTCCTCATTCTGCAGTCGTAAAAATAAACATCACAATGAAAGAAAACAAGATGATGATACAATTCCCATGTCAATTTTCCTGATACCAAATACCTTTGTTGTGCTCATCATGCCAGATGCTCGATACTTGACTTTATTGGTTATTTGAGGCTTCAAGAATCACATCCAGATTTTAACTTTTTAAAGGATCACCAGTGACCATAATTACAATACTAATAAGTAGATAGGCATTTCAAAAAAACAATCAATTAATTAATAATGATGAATACCTTCTTTTTCTCTCCATTCAGACTTTACCCCTGCATACATCAAAGCCTGCTAGAGTATGATAGATTTCTCAAAGTATGGATAAATGTACCGGATCAGTAAAACGATAAGCTTCGCATGAAAAAAAAAGACTCCAAAACACAAATTCTACATTTTCACTGAGAATCTTAGAATGAATGAGATAACTTCAGGGAAAATTTAGGATACGTATATACAGGATTAAACTGATGTAGCTGGAAACTCACAGCTTTAGCTCTATCACAAGATTAAAAGACATCCATCCATTGAAGTTGACATTTGCTTGATCACTTTGGTAGCTACTGGCATCAAAAGCTCTCTTCTGCTTATGCTTTTTCTAACTATGGACTGAAAGAGGCTGCTGAAAACAGAAATGAACAACTCTTCTGAATGTTAAATCCATTGCTATGAAAAAGCGCATTCATTAAAATATTTGTTATAATATTAATGGTCAGAGTGTTAGCTAAAGGTCAATCGTTGCCGACTTCTGATTGGTCATATGGACAGAATAAAGAACCTTCAAGGACAAACAGAAAAGTAAATTAAGATAAGGCAGATAAGGCTAAACATGTTTTCATGGGTAATAGCTCTTTTAATTGTCATCAATGTGGTAACAAATTGACAGAAATCAAAGAACTAAATAATCTTTTCTCAGCATTAAACCTTTTTTTCAGAAGACTGAAGACTGTGAAGATTAATGTAACTGGCAGGCTGGGCTCGTAGCAATGTTAAATTAGAATCCACACTCTTGATTGAAGTATTTAGTCTAAATAATTGGGATGTTGACTGACTTTTCTACCAGTGTTTCCATTGAGGATTTTGGGCCCATTTGTATGTAAACTTCTCTTATCTACATTGTAAGTCAATGCAGGGGTACAGGCACAATGGAGCCCCCGTTATTTGGACTGAAGTGGAAAACTTGACACTAATGCAGTAAGAGCATTACTGGCCATTCTGACCTTCTCTCACTCCTAATGAGGTGAGAGAAGGCCAGCTAATAAGCTAGGTTTCATTTGCTAAGAGGATTATGTTTTGTTTAAACTAAATGGGATTATTAAGCACTGACTCGACAGTCTTTGTTGTTGAGAGGGATCATAAGATGAAGTTCACTTTCATGACAGTCACCCCTTATTAAACAATAACTTCATTATACTCCGCTGACTTCTGATGCATGGAGCAAGGAACCAGATTGAGTATGTAATAACAGGTTTTAGTGGCCTGACACGATGCTCCAAATCATCAGGTGTTAATATCTGTGCTGACATGTCTGTTCTAGTTAACACACAGTGATAGTCAGTATTGATTACATCTTGCTCCGTTAAATACCAAGCAGCAAAACTGATGAAGCCTGTATTGAATTTTTGACTCTGAAAATTACTTAGAAATAAAATGTATAAGTTTTACAAGTATGAGATACAGTTTGTCTTGGGGGTGAGTCTCTCAGAGGAAAAAAACATCAGGTGGAAATGTCAACTATTCGTATGCAGCCCAGAATAGTTACTGTGCATATTTTTCTCACATCATCTGTTTTTGGAATGGGAAGTTTGCAATCCTATTAGCTCCCTATACTGTGGTAGAGCTCAGTTTGCAGCAAGTTTGATTTTGCATACAGTCATTGTGCCCACCTCTTGTCTTGCACTGAGGATTCATTTCAAGCCAGTACTCTTTACAATTTGGTGACTGATCGGTAACCAATTTTTTTCAAAAAGGGGGAAAAGGAAAGGTGAGAAAAATTGTTAAGTATTAGCCCAGCTGGCCTGGTCGGCATATCTATGTGCCCCAAAATGTTGTGCACACTGAAGTGGCTTACTTTTTTGGAAGCCATCTTCAGAATAAACTACCAGTACACATTAAAATACTCCTGTGCATTTTATAAA
The DNA here is from genome assembly GCA_008086565.1 of Thalassoma bifasciatum. Lineage (NCBI taxonomy): Eukaryota > Metazoa > Chordata > Actinopteri > Labriformes > Labridae > Thalassoma > Thalassoma bifasciatum. The sequence continues at coordinate 702,226 of RPOG01000099.1, forward strand.
GGTCATTGGATCAGACTTATATATATGGCACAGGTCACTTCTTCAATGAAAATGAAGTAGTGTGAGATTTTGCAAATATTTCAAAACAGATTTATTTATAATATTGGCAATTACTTTTAATCAATCATGTCATTTTTTTACCCCATGCATATATATTTGACAAAGATTTTTAGCGGGCATAACAACCCAACATCTTCTGTCATGGATAGATTTTCCCTCACCACATTCAGTGATGATGTGTGCTGTAGTTTGAGATATTTTTGGATCATGTTGTTTTGTTTCTGAGCCTGCAGACACTAAAAAGCCTGCCTAAGAGGGATAAGTGTTAGAGTGAATTTGGGCAAAATAATTGATGTTTGTATGCCAGTGTGCAAGCTGCTGATAGTCGCCATCTCAGGTAATCATTCCTAACGAGCAAGTGTTGGTGGATCCTCCTGCTGAGGTGTGCGTGCATTCGTGAGTGTGTGTCTGTGAGAGAGAAGGAGAGAGAAAGAGACAGCACTCACCTCTTAACAGCCTCACAAGTTTTATCCCAGAGTGATTGGGTAAAGTGAACCCTCTGATTTTAAAGTATATTAATTAAAGCTGTCACTTAAAGCTACTTATATGTAAATGCTAGATATGAAATGTCTTTCTTCTAGACCACTCATAAAGTAAAAGCCTTTAAAAATACAGACAATATGTTAAGGTATTTCACACATTTTTAAAAGGAAAATCAGTCTTGGAAAGGTGTTGAGTAAAGGAATGATGGTGGACATTTTTGGAGTTTAGTGAATATGCACCATAATTAACAAATAAACTATGTTTGATCTGTTTTTCCACTATCTTGTTAGAAAATCAATTCATAGACTTACTTTGGGGAGAAAGTGCTGTGTTGCCTTGATCTTCAATTATTGGAAAGGTTAAGAACATAAGAGATACAAATCTGTGTAATAATCTAAAATGCTCAAACTGATCCAAACAGAGCAAACCTCAGCTGACCCAACTTCTCAACCCCGGCCTATGAGCTTTAGAACTACGTGACAATTATTTGCATATATTTCATCAAGATATTGATTGCTTGGCTCTGCTGCAGTGTTGTACATTCACCACTGTATTCTGTATTGATTTTGCTATTCAAGCTGGAGTTAGGCTATTTTTATTAAAGGAGCTAGATGAAAATTATCATTGGAGTTACAAAGGAGCTTTTGGATCAACAATTATTCTGTGGAAAGTTGTAGAAAACCCCACTGCATTTAAATGCAAGGGTGGCCTACAGACATGAGCATGCCGGCTTTACTGATGGCATTTTTTTTTTTTTTTTAAATCACAGTGACTTAGCTATGGGAGACTTAATCCAACATAAATTTTACTGAAATGAAAGCCTAAGGCATTCTGCTGCACAGACACTACAGACATGGCTGCAATTTTTTTAAATAATGGTGCCTCAGACTCACTACCCCCTCAGAGCACACCTCTCACAGCTACAAACACACTCACACATGCTCAGGATAACAAACAGTTCAATGGCCAGAAGCTTACTGGTGCATTTGGAGGCAATGGTCTGAGAGGGAAGCGCAAGTATTTCAGAGCTATTGGATTATCCTCATACACCTCAGCTCTGCACTGAGTCTGCATGTGTAGATAAAACTTTGTCCAATAAGCAAGTTTGCTTATCATTTGTGTCTGAGGTTAAATGATAAGTTTCTTCAATTTATGCTCTTTGAGTCTTTTAAAGTGCACAGGCCCATTTTAAGACTTCGAGAAGTACCATACACAGATAACATCAGCTGTTTTATTCATGTTCTTCCCGTAAAATAAAAATGGTTGGTTTTACTCTATTATATATTATTTTATTTTTGCAATTATATATTTACTTCAGTTAAGAGAGGTTCCTGACAATATCCAGCCCGACTACAAACCCATCCGACAAAAGACAAACACAACATTCAGACACTTCAAAAACCCAGACAATACATGAACTCAAAATCTCAAAACCTGAAATAACAACTTCAAAAAAAGATTGAATAAGTGGAAGCAAATTAAAATGACAAAATGTGAAAGATAGTTTTGCTCTCACTAAGGTGCGGCACTTCACTGCAATATAAGGGGAGGAAGCACACACAAATGTGCGCTGCTGGTTTGCCAAGTGTACGTCTGAGGTCAAAATGTGAGTGTGTGACTCTGCTCCGTGCTCCGAACCCCATTAACAGACTCTCAATAATGTCACAGTGAGGCTTTGATTTAAAGTCAATGTGTCCACTGCTCTAACAGTGTCGTCCTTGGCTTTAGTGCCATGCAATCCATCCAAACAAACAGCTATCTATTGGTGAATGTCACTTCTCCTTTTTTCCAGTCTAAAGTACTTTTTTCTCCTTTAGTTTAAGGTCACATTGGCAGTGATTTTATTCTGTTGTTTGTCAGTCCTTATTTGCTGCAATTAATTAATAGAGCACCCATTATTATTTCATTAAAAAAGCAGGTTGTGCCACAACATTTGTACAAAAAATAAAATAAAAATAAAAAATCATGTCAAAAACAAGTGAGATGAAAAAGACAAATAGCTTTATCTGACTCATAAAGCAAGTGTGTTGAAGCAATGGCTAAACTTCATCCATCCATTATCTTCTTCTTCACTTCAGTATCTCTATTTAATTAAGTTTTTCATCAAGAAATTTTGGAGGCAACATTGTACCTCCAAGACAATGCATTTATCAGACACATGGTCCTTCATCTCAAATATGAAACTTAAAAAAGACCTCACAGGGGGTTGAATAAAAAGTGTTTTAGAATATGCAAACTGCAGTTTTCAACTTTTTTGGTTGAGGACTGCAGATTTTGAAAGTGCATGTGTTGTAAACAGTAATACTGGAAACAGCTTCAAGGTGCTGTGACAGTTTCAATTTTTTTTTTTCAATAATGATGCAGGTACAAATATCTCTAAGCTTCAAAAAAGCATGAATTTAAGATCTATTAAAACATGCATGAAAGAATATTGATTTTATTAAGTAACTCTTCCCATTCATTTATTTATAATTGAAAATAAACATCCCATTTTCCTTAAAGTTAATCTTGTGAGCCTAAAAGAGAAAAGGTTAAGCATCACTTCATAAAGGCCAAGTTAAAATCAACAGCTACAGAAACAGAAAGTTCCACTTGTAGTTATAATTGCATCAGTTTTTATTTCACAACATGAGCTCTGTATCTCATAATAACAGTTTCCTCATTGTTAACGCCCATTTAAAGGCTGTTTAGGAATTGTGGTGCCACATTAAGTAACAACGCCACGTTATGTAAACAAAATGCAGGTGTTCATTTTTCATCAAGAAAATGTCAGAATTTGGTGCGAACTTATTAAACAATGCAGCAAAGTTTATTACATATTGCATTTGAGAATTTTATAACAAAATGTGACAGATTGTTACAAAATGGGAAGTTAGTGCATAATGAAGTTATTACAGTGTTACATAATGTGGTGCTGAGTTCATGAAGATAAACTTAATGGTGGTTAAATGTTGAAGATGAAAAAGGGAAAGTGAGAGGTCAGTGACGTTAGGGATGTGCATATAATGCACTGATTGAAAGGATCTGAACTAATATGGTGACTACCTGACCCACCTGCCTTCACAAATGCAATCCTTTTGACTCATTTTATTTTTCCATAAGTTCATTTCTGTGGACTAGACATAAAATTCTGAATTTAACACCTCTGCACCATTGATAACTAGAACAGAATATTGTGCTTGTGTTACAAGAAAAAAGAGTGTAGAGGATGAAGTGTTATTATGTAGTGAAGTGTTAGTCCATGGTATGACAGCTCTGATTTATTACACCAATAAGATCGACAAAAGGAGGAATCTAGTTTACTGGTCATGAAATATGAAAACCTCAGCAGCCCTGCTTCATACACAGAGGCATTGTGGATGTGGAAAACCCAGTGACGCTAATCAGACATCATTGAAGCCCATAATGAAAAGTGATTCACAGTAACACATGTCTAATCACTTAGTGCTAATCTCTATCCCTTTGAGGAGTGAGTCATTGGTCTCTGTCTGTTTTTTGCTCAATCCAAAGGGTTTTCTGTCACCAACAGGACAAATGTGACTCATGGATTAAAGGCTAAACAAAGTATGTCTGACCCACAATCACAAACAGGTAGATGGTAAGAGCTATTAACGTTCATGGTCCTCTGCCACTTCCTGTAAATGCCTTTCAAGGAGAACATAGCGTGATGTAAACAATGTTCACAGACGGGCCACATGGGGCTTCATCCTGTTATTGTTTTTGAAGGCAGATGTCGTAGATCCTGACTTAACAAGTCGTGGAGCAGGAAGCTTATGTAATGAAGAAGGGTGTTGTCTCTCCGAAAGTGAGGCCCACCTGATGAACTCTGCAATGTAATATTGTCTGGCACAGGTTACGCGATTTCAGACTCCATGCTTGAGTGAGAGATGTCTCGGGCTGGTGTGATGAATGACTTGTTTGCAACCAGTCCTTCAGGCCTCTGAACATGTGGCTAACGTCCCTGATATCATCAACAGTCTCTGTCTCTGAAGCTAAAGACAAGAGGGTTACAGAGGATGAGGCAGAATATGAAGAGGAACAATATGAGTTTACTAACAATTGATGTAAAATCTAAAATGGTTTTGTAGCGTAAACTCGGAGTGGAAGAAAAAGATCCTCAAGCTTCAAGACAAAAATCACCAGAAAATAGTTCATTTCTCAGAAGATGTAGTGAAAAAGCAGTATTGACTGGTGAGTGCAGTAGCTCTGATTCAAGAACTGTGAAATGTTTAATAGATGACCCAGCACTAAAACAGTTAATGACAACATCATTGTAATTACAACTCTCAATTACCCATCTTTCTCTGTGGTAGAAGAATAAGGATTTCACAAGATAATAGCGCATTTGAAATACTTAATGAGGCACCACTACTGTGCAGATCCTACCTGAACTGTGGGTCATTGACAGTTAAGACTTTTGAACAGGACAGTTTTAAATTACTCAAAATGAAGATATAAATTTGGCCATTGTTCAAGCATTTGGAATGTAGTGTACACAGGCATTTACAGAAAAAAAAAACCAAGCTGAGAGATTTAAGTGTTTTTAAAGTTGAATTAAGAGCACAACACCTTGAAAAAAAAGTCCTTTGGGCGACTATAATTTGTTTTAAAATTAATATATGTCTTTAAAATGACTAATAGTTCAACAAGTATCAGTAATTAATCAAACAGTTGAAGAAGGACAGGCGTATAGATTTGCAGATAAAACTTAGTCTTGGGGTAGTTGCCCCACATGATACCCAAAAGTGGTTGGTACATTACAGTAGTTAAAAGAAATATGTGTATTTTTAAATATGAGAGAGACTTTCAAGTCTACCAGGTGTTTCTTTGGTTTCCTCAGATGTGTCTGGTTGATGAAATACCCTGTCCTTGAGGTGGTTTCAAACTAAAATCCTAAAATTGTATTTTCCGTATGGTCACCACAGGTGAAATTTCATATGATGAACATGATCTAACAACATTTGTTTGTATACGATAATAGAAATATAAGTGTAAATGTTTCATAATTTGACAAATCATATGTTAGGATTACACCAAATAGGGCAATCAATATATTCAAATTGATTTTAAATCGGTTCAGTTGGACAGAAAAAGTATGTGTCATGTCACAGACCCCTGTAAAAAATGAACTTAACACACATTCACAGTCTGATCTGGAAAATGATAAGCATAGCATCGACTTCTCATATCATCATCCTGGTCATCATATCAATTGGCTGTGTTGACCTAATGAATACAAACATCATGTCCAAACAAGTCTAATGAGACAACTGTTTATAAGCAGTGGTCACTTTTTCTTGAGGGAATTTCAAAAAATGACTGGGGGGAAAATAAAGTGAGACTCTTGCTTTGAAGTACTACTGCTTCCAGCTATCAGGAAAGCTGGCACTAAACTAATACGCCACATGAATGTAAAACTTACCACACAACAGTTTCCCATATCTCTCCAGACCCGGTCTCTCTAGGTTTACTCTGTGCTCTCTTTACCAAGTATCTTCTTTTCTCCACCATAAACAGCATTTTCCTCATCCTTTTAGTTGTTGTCTCCTCTGTACATAATTTGTTTCAAGTGTGCTGAAATAAATCCCATACGACCTTATCTCAAAATCTCAGAACCATCCCTTCAAATGGTATCAGCATGCAAAATATACCCACACGTACGGACCGAACCAGGAGTAGCAACAACCCTTTGCTCCCTGCTGTGTGTTGGTTCAATTCTTACACTGACCCTCTGACACGCCATCACTGGGGGGAAAATGGCTGGCTCAGGAGTTCATGAGCCGAGTGGTTACATAAGCAGCAGGAGCCAGAAGTATTAGCGTGCAGAACCTTTGTGTTTTAATTCATCTTTGAACTTAGTCTCTAATTAGAACTGTCAACTCAAAGCCCAGAGACTGTGGGAATGGAGACGAGAAGTGCTGAGCCACTGGAATTATTCTGGTGAAGGGATACACACTCTGTGTTACACAGGTTTGTACTGCTTAAGGTCACCTTTTTCACAAACACATACTAGACGTATTTGCACACAATGAAGTTCCCAAACAAGCTCACTACCACTGTTTACTGTATGTACAATTTCCACAGCCACAGAGTATTGTTATACTAAATTTAGTATTACAGCTGCTGTCTCAGTGATGTATCAATTTTTTAACTGGACAAACAAAAATCATCTGTTAGGTTGTTTTTAGACTCCTCAAAACTAGGTCAAATGCCTACAGATAAAGTATATATACAGTGCAGTGTTGCGTGAAGGACTAATGCTGTCTGAACCACACAAATACACAAAGTAATTATTTACTACTCAGTAATACTGATTTGGAGCTGATAACTAACCAGAAGTTTACTATCCTGACGAAAACATACCAATGCACATCCTAATCGCATCATGTCACCATTAATCAAATACATGTGGTTCAACATTCTGTAGGCAATTGAACATTACTTAACATAAAAATTCAGTCATTTACAAGAAGTTGTGGGGAATTTTAATTCCATATGAAACAATGATTAACATTTGTAAGGCTGATGAACCCCAATGTCTTCTAGTTTGAAGAGCCAAGAAGCATTTTTGGATGATTGTGCATGAGTAGGAGCCCCCACACTGTAAGAAAAAAGTTTGTTGCCAGATTCCCTCCCTTTATATTATATATACTGCAGTAAAGACAAAGTTTTTTTTGTAGTTGTAAAGATGACATAAAGTACTTCTCATTTTCTATTACAGTACTAATCACTTGTTGCCAGGTTTTCTCCTTATGACTTCTTTTTTCCCCTTCATTTTTGTTGCTTAAATTATATGGTGTGACATTTGATTAATCCGGAGAGACAAACTGGGCTGTTTGTTATTTTTCATCCCTGGCTGGAATCAAGCCAGGGTTAATACAATTACATCTTATCCACCTCTGACCAAAAGGCCACCAGTAAGCCTTGGATGTCTTTTTGATGTTCACTGAGGTCACTTTGAATTATCACAATCCATCTCTGCAGACCTAATTTACCAAGTCCTTCCTCACACTCTGAGCTGCCCTGACATTGTATAAATCCTCTCAAATTTCTCCTAAATTGTCTCCGGCAACATCATTAATATCAGAAAATCCTGCAGCACCATTTTTTCCGTCTGTAACCTTTCCCACTCTCACTCTGTTATTTTCCATGATGGTTTCTGCTCCCCACTTTCCATGTCATCCTAATTTGCTGTCTTCATGTAAAGAATTCTCCTGTCCATACTCATCTCTGCAAATATGAGAGGGTCCTCTAGGGTCTGTTCTGTAGCTTTCTTCCCTTTTAATCCAGCTGCAAAAAATCAATCTTAACTCACACTGTTTGATGTTCACCTGAATTCACAATTCCTAGGGTGTATTCATCAGCAACTCTGCATCTGGACTGGTCAACTTTTTGCTGATCTTATTTCCAAACTCTAGGTCAATCTAAAAAGATACATATGTTCACTTTCACAAGCTTTTATTTCTGAGGACTATTGGCTATAAGGCAGATCAAGCTCTGCCTTGCCAAATATGAGCAAATCCTCATAGAAAGTGGATGTTAGAGTTCAACTCTCTTCAGCTACAGACACTTAAAGAAGAGGTATTTTGCTTTTTCTACAGCAGTGGAATTTTTCTCTATTACCCCTGTATTAGCATGACATGATTTTCAGCTGAAAATAAAAAATAATCCTTTTGTTCTTAGACTGATGTTTTGGTAATCCTTTGTTACAGTTTCTCATTTTGCTGCTGTCTCTTTAAGGCTCCCGCTCCATAAACCCCCTTCCTTCAGATTGGTCATCCTGCCAAAGGCCTGTTTTGGCAAAACCATGGCTAGACCTTGTGTTTTTTTAGCCACAGCCCTCCACTGTGTCATGAACTATTTCCCCTCTGACTTCATCATTTCTGCAGGTTCTGTGAAGATCTCATGCTTAGTTAGAAAAGACTGTTTTGAGCAGTTGACAGATCAAGTTCAGATATGTGGAGGTTTCAAAATGTGTTTATAATTAGTATGTGCATCCGTGGGATGTTGTTACTTTATATCCTTGTTTGAACTATAATGTCTCTTTCCAAAGTTTTCCAGTTGGATTATGCTCTGAAATGCAAATAAACTGGTAAACAGTTTTAAAGCAGGATCACTGGTTAATCTGTTCATCTAGCATCACATTAGGAGAAGTGAGTGATGCTGTTATAGGCACAATTTAATATTTGGACAAAGATTTATTTCAAAGGAACCAACAAGTAAGATGTCAAGTTGGGATCTGTGCATGTGGCCAACAACTCAATTGAGCCCTTGCTACTCAGCATCAGATTTATTAGTTGGTCATTGTGCCTTGCTCTTCGTATAAAATCCATAAAAATGATACTCAGCAGTAACAAAACAACATTTTGTAGAGCTGTGGAAATGCTCTGACCAAACTTTTCTGACTTTGTTACATTTGGAAAGTTGCACTTGTTATGTTGTTATTGTGGTTTCACACCATGTCCAGTTTCATTACTCCACTGCTGTCTCTTTTAATGTGGCTAACCAATAATGCTGAAAGAAACACCATAAAACTTTATGTAACATCATTTTTTATCATTATTATATTTGTCATGTCGTTTTTTTTTTCCAGTAAGTGCTGAATCACTTCCAGTCTGTATATTGCTGCTTTGGAATTCCTGTGGGGCTGTCATTTTCCAAAACCCAAATCCACAGAAGGGGGAACAGCTCTGTGGTGTTGATAGTACCAGAGGGCTTCTTCCCACAGGGTTTCACAGTATATTAAGTGGTGCTGGAAATTTAAACAGTTTATCGGTTTCAACTCATACTTAGCCTTATAACTACTGGCATGGATTCTGCTGTCTGTTTAATGATAGAAACTACAAACAAAAAACAAAAAACTGTCTCAAAGAGGAATAATTGATGACAAATACTGTTTATAGTTATCAGGTTGTTTGGTTTGATAGATTCATTATGTATATCCGTACCAAATGGAATCGTAATAGGTGTGAAGTGGCACAATAAGAAAAATTATTACTACATAAAATGATGCTTGTGACTTGGACCACAGGCACTGTGAATTACATAATTCCAATAACTTCCTTTTGTAAATATATCTCAAAACTCCTGTGCAGCACTGCAACAGCGAAACCACCAGAATTTCACACATCATTTTTTCTGTAATTTACTCATAAAATTACCCTGCTGTGGCCCTGATACCATGTCCTAGTTTTTACATCTTGACGTTCCAAAATATGTACGACGTGTACAATCTATTGCCATCTTCTAGAATATTGTGGGAAGGAAACGGTTAGAATGCATCATCACAATCATTTATGTACAGGTGTTTCCAGGGTGATTTTACCCATCCGAGACCTTTGACAGTCTGGTTTAAAAGGCAACCCATTTGAAATGTTATGAATCACATTGGAAGAGGTTTTCTCCAAGCTGCAAACATGTCATTTGATCAAGAGAAATTCAATTTTGATTCTTTTAAATACATTTCTGAACTGTTAAAAAAAAAATTGCCTCTGTAGTTATTTTTCACTAACTGGCCACAAGCCTGTCTGTGGTTCAAAGGGTTATACATTTACATAGTTTGTTCACCAACCATAAGCTGAGAGAGATCTAAGCTTCAGTTCTAAACCAAAATGTAAAAATTCCTCATTTGCCTCTCAGGTTTGAATAGCATTAAGCATACCACTAAAGAATTTTCTCATCACGAGATAAAGTCACACAGAACCTGACAGCAGAAATCCTCAGGGAAATCCTTGACTCTCAGTGATTCATAGACGTGTGGGTTTTTGCTCTGAGGAGGACTTAAGCTCTGAGCTGCAGTGTGGGGCAGGGTGGTTGCTGTTGAATGAGTCACATCGCCCCCCTGTGGTGAAGGTGGATAATAAGACTGTTTACTGTTTGAGCCGGGGAACGGTATAACAAGGGCTTTAGTGCTGAGGTACTGGCCATTCTGTTTCTCACCAGTGATGATGATGGAGCGCTCACTTTCTGCAGACTTTGCCCTCTTATAGAGTTTCAGTATCGGGAGCTATTTGAGTATCCTCACAGGGGCTATTTATAAAACTGATTTCACTGCTTTCTTTTGGATTTGCACAGACTTTGATTTTGGATAATAATCCATGACCAGTGAAATGAACTTCTCGTGTTTTTTGACCATTGTGCCTCTGTTTTGTTGGTTCATACTGGAGATTTTTGTCTTTTGAGTAACCGTATTCTTTACGCACAGAACTGATCGAATTTGACTGGTTATTTGGATAAGTGGGGGCACTTGCTTTTCTCCCTATGCATATTCAAGATGGAATGGATGATTGACGTTTAACTTCAGGAACATGTTTTGAGCTTCACGTCTCGTCTTGTCGCCCTTGTTGACGCGAGGAAGACTTTGCTACTTCTCACCCCTCAGGTGACAGTTTCAGCCGTTGCATGACTGCACAACCCTAACGCATCTGCAGAGGACCAGACTGCGGCAATGGAAAGTGTCTCCAAGGAAAGTGACTTTTGGCAGTTAAATGAATCCTGGCGTAATTCAAGCTTTTTCAACGGAACCAGTTTGTTGAACCAGACGAACCCTCTGAAGCGGAATGAGGAGGTTGCGAAGGTGGAAGTGACAGTACTTGCACTGGTGTTGTTTCTGGCGCTGGCGGGGAACCTGTGCGTTCTGCTTGCCATCCACACCACCAAGCACAGCCAGTCCCGCATGTATTACTTCATGAAGCATCTGAGCATTGCAGATTTAGTTGTGGCATTTTTTCAAGTTTTCCCTCAACTGATCTGGGACATTACTTTTCGGTTTTACGGTCCGGACATCCTGTGCAGGTTGGTGAAATACCTGCAGGTTGTTGGGATGTTCGCCTCCACATACATGTTGGTTTTGATGTCAGTGGACAGATGTTTGGCCATTTGTCAGCCTCTGCGTTCTTTGCACAGGAGAAAAGACCGTTTCTATGTAATATTCTCCTGGGTGTTGAGCCTGCTCTTTAGTATCCCACAGATGTTCATTTTCTCCCTGATAGAGGTCGGCTCCCCAGGATCAGGAGTGTATGACTGCTGGGCAGACTTTATCAAGCCATGGGGGGCCAAAGCTTACATCACATGGATCAGTCTCACCGTATACATCATTCCTGTAGTGATTTTGAGCATTTGTTACGGGTTGATCAGCTTTAAAATATGGCAAAACTTCAAGCTTAAAACCCGGCGGGAGCAGTGCATCAGCCTGACACCCAAAACCTCCAAAGGCAACACGCTTGCGCGCGTGAGCAGCGTGAGGCTCATCTCCAAGGCGAAGATAACCACAGTGAAAATGACTTTTGTGATCGTCGTGGCTTACATCGTCTGTTGGACCCCTTTCTTCTATGTTCAGATGTGGTCTGCCTGGGATCCAGCTGCGCCACGTGAGGGTAGGATGATTTTCACTGTGCGCACATGTGCTGCGTAAAGACGTTTGTATTATCATAATGCCATTAGGCAAATCAAATATATAAACATAAGCAGGGAAAAATATTTCACATTGCTTTGCTTAAGTTTGAGTTCCATGCCAGAAAGAAATTAATGATGAATTTTTAAATAGCGCATCCCTTTTATCATGCGCGTCTTTACGCACGAGCTGAGGGTGTCAGCGCTGGCTTATTTTTTCCATCTAGAATAAAATGCAACAGTTGGAGACAACTCTACCTCAGTAATTCATCCTTAAAAAGTCAGGTCCAGTGTCTTTTCCTTATAGAAATGGATTTTAATTTTTTTTTTATGCCGTGGTTAAAAGCAAAGCCAGGGTGCATTGCGAATGGCAGAGATCGTCGTGACTGAGTCTAACCTTCACTCTGCTAAAGGTTGCACTCCCGAAATTAAATCACGGAAAAAAACATGGAATGGAAACATGAATATTTATATTGTGTTTTTTTTATGAAAATTAATTGGTGGTTTGCATGTTTGTGACATTCCCCGAGGGACACAAAATTTGCAACTGTGAAAGAAAGTGGGGCATTTACCCCCGTGCAGCATCATTTGATGTGTAACTGCTGGTCAAATATTTTTATTTGGTAAATGATTCGTTGATTAGGAAACGATTGAGGAGTTAATGGAGCCTTACTCTGTTTGCTGGTGCTAAAACACGGCAATGTCCACTGAACAGTCCCTCATTTATTTAACTCATCATCACTGAAGCAAATCAAAATCAAAAATGTGACAGTGCTCTTATGTTGAAATCAATCAAAAATGAAACCTGGTCATTTTAACAACCAGGACCTCAAAACATGACTATTTGAAAAATATTTCCTGCTTTGTGAAAAGCTCACACTGTTTTTGCACTCTTAAAAGTACCAGACTGTATTTCCGCCTTCAAACAAAACAACAGGACAGAATGTAACTGTTGAAGAATGAAGGACTAAAACATAAAGTTTGGCAAGTGAGCTAAGTTTGAATTTTATATTTTTGCAACCACTTGTATCCAGTATTTATTGATGTTTCTAAGTCAGTGGTCTTTGCATTATAAAAAACCCAGGTCTGCCAGACAATCTTTGCAAAGCTATCTAAAGAGTCTCCAAACACTTCTAATGAAACAGGCAAACAAACTTACTGACTTAGTTCAAAATTATATTTACAGTTTGTCAAAACTGTAGAGATCCCAAAAAGATCCCCCACCCTAAAAAAAAAAAAAAGAAAGAAAGAAAGAAAGAAAGAAATCATGAATGCTGTCTTCAATTAAAAGCTAGCTGGGTATGGTTGAGAAAGCGAAATTGAAATTTCATCTCCGACAAATTTCTGAGTGTGTTTTCTTCAGCAAGAAAGGTCAAAGGTGACTCAAGAGATTTGTGGAGAAGAGAGACTAGTTTGTGTGCATTACATGGTAACAGTTTGGATACGTTTTGGGCTTCTATAAACACCACAGGTTTAATACAATGACTATGATTAGAAGCAGAAGACGTTTGAATTTTTGGTTCAGACTGTGGGGATGCAAATTAGGTTTGTTAATCAGAAAAACTAGCTCACTAACTCAGAATGATGACACTTTTCCTTACCCACAGTTGTAGGTAATGATAATGTGATCAAAGATTACATTGCAGTGTACTTGTCTAGAAAATCTGAAGTAAAAAAAAACAGAAACACTTATCCTAACTCATGATCCAGCATTTGGTATGAATCAGTCTTTGTTTTGTGACGTTCATTGCTGGTTCAGGGTCGACACGTCACGCTCCAGTATTGCACATGTTGTGTGGTGACAAACATCGGTGATAGTCCTTTCAAGTGCAAAAGCTGAACACAGAATTTCCCAAGTTTCCGCTCAGCCTCCTCCTCCCAACACTGCAGAAGCCCCACGACAGCTAATCATTAATCAAATTAGTGTGCACCACCACGCGCCAAGCAGCTTGTATTTGTGCCTGAGGGGCACGTTTTGAGAGCGCCATTGACATTTAACCACAATGGCCCAATAAGCAGCCACTTAGCATCCATTTATTGTATGTGCAGCCTATATTTATTGATCTGCTGAGCCATAACCACACCCATAAAACAAGGCAAGATTTAATGTGCCAGTTTGACTTCACAGTGGAATTGTACTGTGCTTCTGTGCTCCTTTCCTTATCACATTATACTTAGGTGAAACTCAGTTGAGGGCTTAACTTAAGTAAATACCCTTTGAGATTTGAAGATTTAGATGTTTGATGTAGAGGAAACTATTGGATTGGAAAAGTGAAATGTATATCCTTCAAGGGGGTTTGTCTTGCAATTCTATAAGGTTTCTCGATGACGAGAAAGTAAACAAACCTTAAGTTTCAGGCTTTAGTTCTTTTGTTTTGCATCCTGTTCAAGGTTGCAACTTGACTGCTTTTCATCTTCTGCAGGATGCATTGTTTATGCCTGTTTCTTCAGCAGGAGCTAAAAATTACACTGTACATTTAGATATCATCCATTTCTTTAACACTTGGAAGGCTAAAAAATGAAATTACAGTAATTAACTCTTCATTCAACTGATACCTGAAGTTACAGTGATAAGAAAAGAGCAACCAAGACGTTCTCAGCTTTAAATGCAGGGAGGCTGGTGTCTGATGGCTTTTTCTGCCTCGTGTTCAGCTCTCAGAAAGAACGAATTGACGGAGACACGTGCCAGTGTTTATGTACAGAAGATAGGCTATTGTGTCACCTGTGCATGTGTGTGTGTGTGTGTGTGTGTGTGTGTGTGTGTGTGTGTGTGTGTGTGTGTGTGTGTGTGTGTGTTTGTGTGTGTGTGTATAGATAAAGCGTCCATTAGAGGCATACCCAGAAAAGTGAGTGCTGACCACAGAGCTGGAAATGAATCAACATGTGTCAGATATTTCTGGTGTAAACAAACCAAAGTGATTTCTAAAAATAAACCAATATGTCAGAGTCAGATTTTTTTGATATTCCTCGTTAAGCTAAGTTAGGATAAGAAGTCCTAAAGATTTTTTTTTTTTTTTGCATTTTTTGGTTTTCTAAGAGCTGGATTACAGACATCATATTCTTAACATTATAGTAAAATATTAGTAACTGTTGTGAGGGACATGTGAGAGGCAATGATCAATGTGTGTGATCACCTAAAACTTATTTAGAAATAAACATAGCCAATCTTCACTAATCTTCACTAGTTTTCAGAAGAGCCTAGTCATCTGCCAATTCATGAAATAAGATGTTTATTCCAGAATCAAGTCTTAATTATTTTCTAGAAATATTATTTATTCAAAACATTGTATGTGACATAAGTGGAAAAAAAAAAAGCCCAAACCCCTGCAGGATTGTGAGGGATTGGCTCCATTTTTAGAACCTTTAATCTGGCTCCCTGCGGGACCCACCTTATAAGAACTTGTTGTTTTTGCCCCATTTTTCCCATAAATCACTCTGACACCTTTACGTAAAAGGAAGTTTACTACCCCAAGGTTGCTGTCTGTCTTTAAAAGGCTGCTCCCAACAGACTCAGGATGTAATGGCAGCAGTTTCTTGCAGACGCCCACACTTTTCCTCCTTGGCCCATTAGTGAATGGTTCATAAATCTCAGCGTCATATTCTCTGTAAAGAGAAAAGGGTTGGCGTTAATTTTCTTGTCTAACTCCCATCAAGAAAGGGAATGAGCACTTATCTCAGAGTGTAGGTCACATCTTTTAACAAGAGTGAGGGATAGTTGACTTTTTCACCTACAGAAGTTAACCACAGAACAGACTGGAGTTAATGCTGATGCCTCTTTATGGCCTTACACAGTAAGTAACGTCATCAGCAAGACTGACCTTTTCTATGTAGTTATTTTAACGTCTTAAAGCACTACTGCAGGGAAGACATCAGGGGAAGTGATGATGTCTATAAAAAAAAGATTCTCATTGTGTGATAGATTTGACTGGTATAAAATGCCAGGCCCACAGGGGTGTGAAAACAGACAAACTTAAAGTTCCTCACAGGACTCTAAGCTCTTCCAGGCTCATCAATCTTTTCCTAAGGTACAGAGAGGTTGATGAAGTGTTTCATTCCTGACAGCTTTGTCTCACTGTCAGAGTGACCGAGTGATCAGTTTTGACTGCCCCTCCTCCCCTCAATTAACAGCTTAAAAGAATCCATTATGTAGAAAACAAAACACCTGAAGGTTAAATCCTGACTCAGACACACAAGTTCCTAAAAAAAGTCTGTTGTCACAAACATCTCCCCCGCTGAATCAGGCCCCTCTGACTCAGACTCACACAAGGTGATCTATTGATCTGCATTAATCGACACAAAGCCCAATGTTCAATCTGCAAATGCTAAATTTGTTATTGCTTTTGCTTATTTATAAGCACTGAGGAAAACCGCAGTGTCTCCTGAGCAAGGAAAGTCCTCAAAGTCATTTTAGGTGTATAAATCTTGATTAGATTACTGCTAATGCTCATTAAAAAGCAGTAGAAACAGCTTTGTTAGAGAATTACAGAATTGTCTTGGGCCTCACAGCCTCAGTTCTGACTCCCAGATACATACACCACCAGAGAGGATTATTCTGCTCATTCATTTGTGTGTGTGATTTATCATTCTCTTGTGAAAGACACCATGAGCTAATTCAGAAAAGATGCCTCAGTGATTGCCCTCTACATTATTCAAATTAGTTTCCAGACAATTCTCTCATCTCCCTGATGGGAGAGCCTGAAAAAATGAGTGACCCATAGCAATGTCTCCAGTGAAATCCATGTCCATCCTTGTTAGCAGCATTACAGTTGTATCATGGTAAGATTATCCCTGGCTAACAGTTTTATTTTATGCACGACATTGAATCAGCACCAATTTTCTTACAAATGTGAAACTACAGTTTTTATAATCTCACCTTTGTCTTTTTGTTCGTCTCAGAATTACAATTAGGCACTAATTAATCACATTATAAAACTTTTGACCAGATAAGAAAGGGTTAATCAAATGATTTGCATGGATCCAAACTCTTGTATCATTATCCCCTCTTAGTGACTGTCAATTCATATTAATTGCTTGTGTGACTTACGTCTCCTTCCAGATATCATTGACGAAGAACGCTATTAGTTGAAGCTCAGGGACCGTTGTTAAAGACATCATGAGAATAGAAGATAGACACGCTGGAAGACAGATAAGCAGTCAGCAAGGAGAGGTTAAATACAGGATACCAGCCAATTATGATGAACCTGAATCTAATTTGCCAAATGTCAGGGGGATACGGGAGTTGTCACGTAAATGTCATCAAACACACCTCTGCTACTTACAAGCAGTGACACGTCACTACAACATTGTGTGAGGAACAACCTGATGGCTGCCACGTGTATTTATGTATTTATGTACGAAAATACAGATGTTGTTTTTTTTTCTCACAATATAAGTAGTCTTTATTAATCTCTCACTTTTAATCTCATTATCCCTCTTTGTACTCTGATTTCTATCTTAAGCAGAAATAATATGAATAAATACATAATACCTCATGAGGTTACACCTGCAGAAGTTGGTCTGAGAAAAACTAGCATCAAGTAATCTGACCTATTGCATGTCTAGAAGTTCACAGATTTTTTTAACACTACTTATTGGGTTGATACCCCAGCTGGGCAGGTGCCTTTCTAAGCAAAGTCTTGGTGTTATCCCACTTTATGTGTGGGTTATGTCCAGGTACTCTAGCTTCCTCCCACATCCCCCCAAAAAAAACAAGGCTAATCTGGTTGTCTGGATGCTCCATATCATCCAGGTGTGTGTGTGTGTGTGTGTGTGTGTGTGTTTGTGTGTGTGTGTGTGTGTGTGTGTGTGTGTGCTTGTTGGTAAGTTTATCTATTTAGTTAAGTGCCCACATTCTAAACTGCTGTGCAATGATCCACCATGTGCAATGAGGCTGAGTCACAAATGTTAAACCAAGTGCATCCCCCATGGCCTGCAAAAATTAATAAGACATATTTAAATGAGCCATACAAATGGGACAATCTTTTCACACTGTATGCAACCTGTCTTTAAGATGTCTGTTTTGACAGATGTAACTCTTAAATCAGACTAAAGTTAATGGTAAATTTATTGTGAGCATGTCCAAATGCTAAAGTTTGTTACTTATTTTAGCTCAGCAAGTTAGTGAGTGGCTTGATAGTTTTTAGCACAAAAAGTTGCTGTCCCTTTGTCCTCAGTGTCCTTTTCTGTAGTTATTAAACATTTGGAAAGCACACAGTTGTTAAAATTCATTCAAAACAAGGGAATAAATTTGTATACAGAATTCCAAGGACTATGTCCTGAATAATTCATAAGAGCACTTGCTCAAATTTATGAATGTGAGCCTTATGCAAGAGTCAGGGCACAGTGAAAAAAAAAGATTGTGTCTTGCGCTCTTTAAAGTCTGCATGCCTAATAATGATAAAATCAGCTCAAACTCTTCCTTAAACACTCTGATAAGTGTTTGGGAGACTGATTTGAGATAGAAAGTTTCAGATGGGCTTCTGGAGGCAATTCTGCAGAGGGTAATCAAGTCATTGTGGTAAACATACCTTTACTCAATGCAGGATTCTAAATCAAGCCCACTATGCTAACGCACTACATTTTGGGACCGATCCAGCTGTCTATATACATTTGTTTTTGCTCTGGTGTTGCTCTCTGAACTTTGTCTTCCCTCAATTAAAGAAGGACCGGGTATCCCTCTTAACTTTGCTGGTTAGGAGACTGATTCTGCTGTGTTGAAAATCCTCAGCCCAATCTGTGCATGTGAATTGGATTGAAGAGGTGCTATTTTTTCTCAAACTGGAAAAAAAAATAACCCTGTCTGGATCTAAGAGCATCTATGAAACAACCTGACACTTGTTTTTGCTATAGCAATCTCAACTTACCACCTAGGGAAAAAAAATGTAGGGCTTAATGTTTCAATGTATCTTGTTCTTGCTGGCAATGAACATAAATATTAGTAATATCTAATAATAATTAAGAAAGTTTAGAGAAAAAGCCTGAATGCTTGTGCTTAATTTCATACATGTTTATCTTGTAATGAAAGAAACTATTCTGCAGTCTGGAACAAAGTGGGGAGCTAATGAATATAATAGCATTACTACAATGTTGTTAGCACAGCTACTGTTTTCACTGAGATGAAGCTGTAGATCACTGGCATTTTCAAAAATGTATGTCCATAGTCATACTTTTCAGACATGCATTTCTTTTTACTTCACCTGCTAACTCCTTGGAGCTGTGTCATCACATTGACTTTCTTTTCTGTGGTCTCCTGCAGCCGCGCCCTTCATCATCTCCATGCTGCTGGCCAGCCTCAACAGCTGCTGCAACCCCTGGATCTACATGTGCTTTGCCGGGCATCTGTTCCATGATTTGAGACAGAACTTTCTGTGCTGTTCCTCCCGTTACTTCAAGTCATCCCAGTGTCACTGTGAGCGTGACTTTGACTCAAGTCACAAGAGCAACTCTTCCACCTTTGTCATTAAGAGCACAAGCAGTCAGAGGAGCATTACACAGACTTCCTGCACCTAAGTACCCACACTCTCTCCTCCCTTTTTCAAGCTGCCCAGCCTGCCTTTCACTTCATACTGTCAACAAGATAAAGAGCAGTCAAAAGGGGATGATAAGTCTGATTCTTTTGATTTCATTACTTTACAATGTGAAGCTCATACTCAACTGTAAACAGAAAGATGTACAGCTTATTAAATCTTGCAGGATGACCATTTTTCAAGCTGAGAAATCCACAGAGTCAATGTTTCTGATTGTTTTATCTCCCTTTGAATGTACAGTTTACGGTTAACACATAACAGTACAGAAAAAGGAAAAGAAAAGAGAATATTTATCTTATTTGTTCATCCACATCAGTACTTGAGTTGACACCAGACATCTTCTGGGCTCTGTGTCTGTGTTTTGATGAAGTTCACCACCTGTTATCAATATCTGTAAGATGTTCACTTTGTTACAATTGCAATGAATGAATTGCACACATGTAAACTGTTACTTGAGCTATTGCTGGATGTGTAATGTCATGGCTGTCACTGCTAATGTTTTTAAATGAAAAATTACCAGAATCAAAATTAAAAGCAGTAAAAATGCACTTAAGACTGTTCCATGTACACCTACAGTTCATGCTTTTAGAGGCTTTTTGTTTCCTGGAAAGGTTGAAGAAATACTTGGCAATGCTGCTGGGAATGTCCTTCGAGGATGTTTGTCCACCCTAAATCAATAACCTCACAGAGTTCCTGCAAAGTTTTGCCAGGACTTTGAAACTCTGGACATCCTGTTCACCTCGAACCAATGTGCATTAAGGGATCAAAATGGCCTGCAGTGACTCATGCTTTTGGAGGTTTCTTGGGGCGTCATTTGTCTCACGGCGTGGAGCTCTATCTTCAGGAAGTGACATCGAAGGTAAACATCAGACAGGAATTCACCCATATGTACTTTGGTGCCAAGCTAATTAGGCTGCTGCTTTGTCAGTAGGATTTATTTCATTGCAAATGGTTTAAGCACATGAGCCATTGAATGGTACCAACTTAATTAGTGAACATTAGTTATTATTGCAGATGATAAGTCTGACATGAATAAAAACAAACACTGAACAATAAAAACAGTCCAAAACAATAAATCTACACTCAGTGTTATGCTGTTGAAACTCGGATACAGAAGTTAAACAGTCTTGTGACCATGAATTTTTTTCTTTTCTCCCACTTTAAAACATGGTGTAACCAAGGATAATGCAGATGAACTCTCTAAGCACTGAAATGTAGCTACTGTTTGAAAGCATCCTTGCATTATAAGGCCAATGTGACACCTTGCTTGCTTAATCTTAACATAACTGGAGATGCTCATGGGGTACAGCAGAATTTATTCAGTTTCTAACACTTTTCTTGTTCAGGGCTGCGGATGGTTGGAGCCTATCTCAGCTGTCATTAGGGCAAGACGCAGGGTACACCCTAGACTGGTTGCCATTCAATCGCAGAGCTGACGCATAGAGACGGACAACCTTTCACCAGCACACTCACACCTATGCAACTAAGACCCACCAATTAATCTGATGAGCATGTTTCTGGACTGTGAGAGGAAGCTGCAGTTCCAGAAGAGAACCCACACATGCACAGGGAGAGCAAGTAAACTCCACACTTTGTCAAATCGAACTGGTGACCATCTTACTGGGAGGCAGCAGCGCTGAACATTACACGACTGGATGTAAAAGTAAGTCTCGAATTGAACAGCTGTAGAGCCACTAGCAATTATTACAATATGTACACTGTTTAAAAAAACTTAACTTGATGGTGGAGGGCATCTTAGTAAGGTAAGACCAAACATCTGAGTCTAGTTTGTCTGATAGAAAAGAACATTTTCTGTGTTTAACAAACTAATTAAACCACCCGTCAAGAAATGAGGAAAACACCCAGCATCAGTAAGTGCTTTTTCTTCCCTTCACTGTTTTAGAGTGAGAACTTCAAACTGATTTCATTTTTCATTCACAAATTTAAGCCAGAAAACTAGAAATTCTCTGATAAGTCAGAAATTTATCATAGAACTACAATAATATAGTATCCCGTTCAGCAGTGCAAGTAAATAACTGAAATTTGACAATCCAAAATAGCATTTATAAAATGTAACATTTGGCTCTCATGGAAAACCAGAATTGTTTGAAATACTGAGGATAGATGTTCAAGATCTCAAGAAGACAACTCAAAGGAGCTTGTTACCGCAGGAAATCAAGAGATCAGGAGATAAATCATTCGGAGCCTTCAGAAAACAACCAGGTAACTACTTCTCCAAATGAACAAAGTTTGTATGGACATTTTCGGTTTTTAAGATCCCTATGAGCTTTTACAGTGTAGAAACTGTGTTACTCTTGTCCTTTGGTTCATTCTTGACTGCTGTGCAGACAACGTCAAAGATCTTTGAAAGACTTTTTACATGATGAGAAAATCTGAGGTGTTTCCTCACTCTTAAAGATGCTGATTAGTGCAGAAAAGTATGAAATGAGAATAAATAGAACGTTTTTTTGTAGATCATTTAAAGTAATTTAATGAAACTAGACATGTTCAATTGTTGATTCATTCATCGAATGCTCTGAAGCTGTTTCTGTACATATTAGCTCTATACTGTGGCTGAAAAACAGCAAGGAGGAAAAACTACAGGATGAGAACAAAGCCAGGTATGGCCCCATTGAAACATGATTTATGGATCACAGAGACAAAAAAACAGGTACTCGACTGCAAAAGAAATGATAGTCACTAAAACATAATGCTCAGTAAGTCTGAAAAATGTCTTTATTCAGTCTCACAGAATCATATGAAATAATACACATAATACACTTCCAATCAAACTCTAATCTAGTGTAGCATTGTCATTATAATAGTAAATTTTTATCAAGTATAAAGTGTTTTTAAATCAGCTTCAATGTATTTCTTTTATTGCCTCTCTCCACTGCAGATCCATGGTAGCAGCATATTGATAATACTTTCATTATCAGAATCACACTGGAACATTAACACAGGTCTTTTATAAAGGTTTCTACTTGACTCTATATGCAGTATCCACACATAATTACAAAATACTTGTTCTGAGATGTAAGTCATTATCATTGATTCATTTCTGCAGAGCCATTGCGAAAACTTTGAAACATATTTTACAAAAACAGCCAGTCAATTAAATACAATTTATTTATTTATTTTTAATATTTAGAGTTTCAAGGAAAAGGGATTAATTCATTATTTTGATTTTAATTGGTTGAAAACAAATTTTAAGTTCACCTCACAATAGCATCATACAGCATCAATGAAGCTTCTGAATTCAATGAAATTTACTGCGTACAGGCAGCATCATCCACAGGTGCAGCAGAGTGGGGGAGTCCCATCTTGTTTGTTGTCAACAATGAACGATTGTCTGAGCTTTTTGGCATACCAATATACAAGGGTAGAAAAATCCTCCTCATGCTGGGTGGCCCTTTTCTTCCTCACCAAGGAGTTGAGGCCTCCAGGAGTGCCAGAGCTGTCACAGAACCACGCCGCCTTCTGCAGCTGTCACAGAGAATCTGGTGGAGCATGTTATGAGGGGAGGAGGAGGAGGAGAAGGAGGAGGAGTATTGGGGAGTAAGCAGGTTGCCAGGA
The DNA here is from genome assembly GCA_008086565.1 of Thalassoma bifasciatum. Lineage (NCBI taxonomy): Eukaryota > Metazoa > Chordata > Actinopteri > Labriformes > Labridae > Thalassoma > Thalassoma bifasciatum. Next base: position 725,262 of record RPOG01000099.1, read on the forward strand.
CTGATCTTTTGGTGTAGAGATTAATGGTACCACACTTCATCCAATCGCGCCAACAAAAACCACAAGGTGAGTTTATTTAGACTTCTTTGCGAAGCGCCACACGCACACTGCTGAAGATCTTGCCCAGGGCTTCAAAGAAGGGGTCACAGAAGGTCTGGATACAGAGAGAGTAGATGCGGCTGATGCACTGTGACTCAATCAGACAGCTCTTGATGCAAGGAACCACGGCCCAGATGTGGCAGAAAGAAATGCAGGCAAACAGGAAGCCCCAGAGCAATGCGACAGGAATACCGAAGACAGCGGACAGGATGCGATAGCACCAGTACTTGGAGACGGTGAAGGTGGTGTAGCTGAGCTTCCACACCCCATCCAGGCTGTGTGTGCCATCAGGCTCTGCTATGACATCTTCAAACTCCACCTGAGGGCAAATTCAAAAGAGGATTTCATTAATACCCATCCTTGAGGGCAAAGTGCTTTTATCCAGTCTTTTTCTACCAGAGATCAGTGGCCGCCAACTATTATACACATGAGTATTAAGTGTCAGGATTATGATTGTTAATGCTGTGAACATTATGCAGAGAAACCCGAAAAAATGCAGTAATGGGATAGAAAAGTTATGGAGTGTCTTAATGGCAGTCAAATCTCTCTAAAAGAGCTTTTTCAATTTTTTAATTTATTCCATGTAAAATGCATGAGAGTGAATATACAGTCCTCTGATACTTTCTGTTACAACATCTGCCACCTGGTCTTTTGGACACTCTCCCATCCCAGGAGGAGCCTCAGCCACTAAACATTCATCAACTTGTCCGTAATCGTGGCCACCAGATGCAGTGACACATCTATCGCCTTTTCTTCTTTTTCCAACCATATGAAAGGATCAGAGTGGGGTTGTGGTGTGTTGCTGTCCCCCTCCCATAGAGATAGTAGCCTGAGATCATCCTCTGAATGAATGACTGGACATGTCTTACATTTTCTCTGCCAGGTCTGGCTACCTTTTCTGTTTCTCTACTCTTGGAGGGATTTCTGGGGTCAGATTTGACAAAAGAACAGTTGATGTTTTCTAGGGAAGGGAAAATCAAGTTATCTATACACTAGATGACTCAGATAATAAGAATCCTTCATCAGGAAGACAGTTTAAAATTATTTAACAGACCTTTTTTTATCCCTGTTTTGAGGCAATGAGAATTAGGAAAAATTGCACAGATTTTAAACAGCTATTTTTATCAACCTGAGTGACTCCACGATAGATTAGTCCAGTTTATAAATACATAACCTTTATCTTTATGTCTGAAAACAGACACAGGCATGTCAATCCTTCCAACCTGATCCATGCAGATACTTAACATGCACGCTACCCAACTCATAAGTTACCATCTTTTTGCACCATGTTTATCTCAGTCAAACTATATCCTATCTAAATGAGTGTCTGCATAGTCCACACAGAAAATACTCTGTTGATGTGACATGGCAACAATCGAGATAAACATTGGTCTTACTTAGATAAAACACAGAGACACGGAGATCAGTTTCATGATCTTCTATCTCATTCCCAAAATAAATGTCATGTTCTACAACAGGAATAGCACTAGGTCTATTTAAAGCTCTTGACAAAATAGTAGCCTCTTCTCCTGTCTTTGTGCGTGGTTACTTCTTTGCTTATCTATTTCACAGCTATACTGATGACAATCCTTGATCTCCTCTGTGACAGGCAGGTGTATCCATGCAGTACAAACCTTCACCACGTCCTCATTGATCTGCTTGGGGTCTCTGTTAATAAGATCGATCTCCTTGGTGTGGCTATCTTTCATAATCTTCTCCTCGTTGGTGTTGTACTGGTACTGATCCGCCATGGTGGGATTGCAGGTCCTGGACCAGCTGGTGACAGTAAGAGTAAAATCTTCCAAATGGATCTAAACCCCTGTATCACCACTGTGACGCTCCCTTTGGCATGCCAGTGGACAGCTGCTGCAGGCGTCCTGGTAAAAATGGAGGCCTGACCCCCACCCTGCACACACGCCAGCACACACAGTGTCCACTCTCTCTCTCTCTCTCACACACACACACACCAACCTGCACATACACACACACAATGTAGTGCACGTAGACAGAAAAGGCATGCCGTAAAGGAGAACCCAGGCCTGTGTCACATTTCACATACGGTTGAAGGGCTAACTGGGCAGGGTTTGCACACTGGCACGAACTTTCACCACAGAGTGAGGTAGGGAGCACAAACACACCCTCCTGCTCTGGATTTAGTTTAGACACAGTGTTATGTGTTGTATAACTGAACTAAAGTTAAAAGAACCAAACATTTTGCTGTTGTTTAAAACCACACCATAAACAAGAAGTGACAAACAGGGTCAAAGACTAGACACGCTCTCACCATGAGTCGAGGGATCACAGCAGAGTGAATGATACTGTAAGTTAGGCTTTGACGTTACCACAACACTGTCCAACTCAAGTAGCAGATGGCACTTTACTGACTGACATTTTGCCAGTTTGAAATTCTACTGCATTAATCCTCTCCCTGAACAGTTCAGCAACACTCCCCAGAGTAGTTTTAGTGTGCGTAGTATGAGGACATGGTTTTATTTTGAGATCTGCCAAAAGAAAAAGTCAACGCCAACATGTACGCCATGCCACAAAAATATTTCATTCATTATAATGATATGATACTGTTTGGGTCCTAATCGGCTTATGATTGGAAAACAATGGAAACCACTTTCATAAATATAAATTATTATTCCATTTATACCCCTTCACCATGGGCAGCTTGAGCTAAGACATCCATGAGTGGGCAGCTTCAATTCTCACCAGTCTTTTTAGGCCTTTTGTTGGGCCCACAACACTTTAAAGAGGAAGCTCAACAGTTAACTCTGACCTCCTGGACCTACCCTCTTGATGCTTGCTGCCACTGCGCATCACACCCGCATGTGAAGGGAGGGGGGAAAAAAGAGACAACTAAGAGATGACTGATGTTTAAAAAAGACAATGACAGCCAAGATAATAAGCCTGGCAGCAGTTCCCAACCTTCGCCAACCCAGGGCCCACTTTTGAGTCCAAAAATCGTCACAGTCTACCTCAGACTTCGTAAAACGGAGGTCATGTGAATCCTTCTCAAGGCATTTTTTTCATCTACATAAATATTTGACCGTGTTTAACCCTTGGGATACCAAACCCGTCAGCGGGAGCAAAAAAAAAAAGAAAAAACACTCTTACTTTTAAATCACTGGATACACAAACCATTTGTCCAGTTGAAAACCTGAAGAAATGGCGTAACCATCAGATTTACAAGTTCCTTGGAGTACCTGAATATATAACAAGTAACTAATACAACAGGCATTAGCTGAGCGAAAAAGAAGAGAGAAGATAATCAACATCGCCTTTATTCTGATGTCCTCTTTGAAAATTTAGAGGAAATCATCTGTTTGCTTGAGCAAAATGATGTAAAAGCAGAATATTTTGCATTTTTCTGCTATCATCAAGCCCTAGATGATGATGATATACACCATGTATTCACAATTCAAAAATTATTTTCGATTTGCCTGAACTGATAAAGGTGCAGGTCTTCACTCTGTAGAGAAGAAATGAGACCACAGAAAATAAAAATATGACCAAAGTAAAAAATGATCAGAAACTGCTTCTTCTCCCAAAGGTTAAAATACCCCCCACTCACACACACACACACACACACACACACACACACACACACACACACACACACACACACACACACACACACAAACACTCACTAATGTTAGTTTTGGCCGGTTTGCATTTTTCTTTTCTCTCCATCCAAATCTGCCGACTGGTTTTAACTGCCTCTTTAAACATCTTCTTTGCTGACTTTCAACAGCTGTGTCCATGCACTCCCAGAAAACCTACTGATGTCAGTAAAGTCAGTTGCTGGTACTTTTTAACTTCTACAGCCCAACTTGGCAGAACACACTTTAACTTTTACCCCCAGCTGCTTCTGCCGCCTAGCTTGCAGCTCTTTTTTATGCCTCGTGTACTGAGTCCTCCTGAGGCAGCCTCAGCTCTATAAAATAAACTATCCACTGACATGCAGACTATTTCAAGCCTTTAGCTAGCACATACTATTCCCCAAGGAACCATAACATTCCTTCCTAAATCTACCTGCATCTCCAAATGAACATTTAGCGATAGAAACTCTGTCCTTTCAATTGCACTGCACCTCTGTGATTAGTTTTACAACCCTCCTTTATTGTTTTATTATCATGTCTGATATAATAATCTGTTGTGGTTGTGGTTTAATGCGAGGGGCGTGTTTGTAAAGACTGGCAGACAATGTACTTTGGATGCACTCGTCAAGTCTAATGTTTTTTAATGCAGTTACAAAGCGCTAAACATTTAGAGCTGAGAGGACAATAAAGTGAATGCAATTAAGTATTTTGGAGGTAGGAAAATGGAAAATTAAAATGTATCCACTGCTATTTTCTCTAATCAGTGTTTTCTTTACAAATTTCAGTTATTTAGAAAATTGATTTTGTCATTTTCATGTTTTTGCCTCAATTGATTGAAATATCATAGTGAAAAGGGACAGTTAGGAGCTTTTTGTTCCATCTGATTTTAGCCAGGCCTAATCCACAAAATGAATTAATGTCCCTAAAATAAAGCTCTGATTCATTCTTTCCTGAGCTGAACAGTTGTTGCTTTCACTCATAGTGCCTATATCAGCATATTGCAAAAACAAACTCCAACAAGGGCGAGGGTGTGCCAATGAAAAGCGGTACAAGAACTGACACCACCAGCAGCTCTCTGTCTCTATTTATCTCAGTCAGTGGGGTGCTAGAACAGAACAGGAAGTGTGTCTTTGAGAGCGTAGATTGGCGTTCCCACCCTGGTTCCCTTGTGCTAAAGACGGGGATGAGGTGTGAGAGGGGGAATGGGATCACAGTGCATACAATTGGGATCCAACCCAATTAGAGGCATATTTCTGTGTGTTGCAATGGAGAGGGAGGAGCGGCTGATTTGGTGAAAGGCAGAGAGATAAAAATAGCTCAGCAAAGAGAAATGGCGGGCATACCTCTTTCTCTGTGCGTGTCAATGCAATCAGCTGAGACTGCAGCGGCTCCTGTCTTACATTTACCGCAGACATGCCGGGTGCTCATACCTAAATTTAGAAATATATAGACTGGAGAGAGAGGGTATCACAGACTTGGGTTAGTGTACAAGTGTCAGTGAAATGAACGAATGGGTGGGTGTGTCACTTCACTCATCCTAAATGTTTATACATTACAAACTGAAGTTGTGTAGTTCTTAGAAGTATCCGGGGTTTAACCATCAGATAAAAATATTTAACCAACTCTAGCATCGAATTTAATTTGACACTCGAGCATAAGCAGCCAGTTGGCTTGGCAGAAGCATAGAAACAGGCAGCAGAAAGCCAAGCTCTTACTAAAAGTGGTAAAGTCTGCCCATCATCAGAAACTCTGAGGGAATTCTATCATTTAAAAAGAGTAGAAACTGTTTCAATTAACCTAATGTACATAATTCCCTGTACCCTTTGCCCTGCACCCCTTGCAAGTATTGGTTCAGACGACTCTCTAAAAAAGTTATGCAAAGCCTGGAAATAGTCAAAGGTTGACCATTTGTCATATCCCTCACCCAGTGGGGTCATTTTTATACGCTAACCTATTATCTTTGACCTCACTGTGCCCCTCCAGTTTCTTTGAAAGTAAGAGAAAATAGCAGGTCTCAGGTCAGTTGAAAAAAGGTCCTTTCATTCTTAACTTCAACTTTCTGAAATGATTTACTATTTAGTACTGATTTTTTTGTCAATTAATACCCAAATGGTTAAATGTGATTTTGATGCGCCATGAATTTGCTTTTTTAAGTATTTCATAACACCCTTTAAAAGGTTTCACAAAGCCAGACTTCCTTCTTGTTGAGCTGCTGGTCTAACCTTTGGCACCTTGTATGTTTATTTCACATCTTTATTCTTTGTATTCGATGTAATTTCAGAAGCAACTGATAAGGCGCTGTGCATCTTGTGTTTACGCCCCCCCACCTATTTTTAAAAATTTTTCTAGTGCTTGGTGCTTGGAAATGAACCATGCCTAATTTTGATGTTAAAATACTTTGCCTCAGTGCCAACAGATCTGTGGCTCCAGGTAAAAACTTTTATTACTGTCATGAGCAAATGTAATGCAATATTTGGTTAAGATAGTTCTGTTCAAAATATTTCTATTGTACTACCCTTGTCTCCAAAGAAAACAAAATCTATGGAAAAATCAAACTAAAACAGAACTTTGTTCAGTTTAATTTGTTTTGTACCATTCAGCCAACTGAAGTTAAATGAGATTCTTTCAAGTTTTCATCCCAGTTTACGCTTGGATACTGCTGTAATTTGCATACAGGTCAAGTACTTCTTTCTTGTAATCGTGTGTGAAATGATTTCACCTTTCTTTCTCTTGTTTAAAACATGCTAATAGACTAACACGGAGACCAAAGAAATTTTTGGAAGATACATAATTAACCAATAAGAATCAGTATGCAATATGTCACCACATGTTTCCCCTTTTCGTGTTATCCAAATATTTTCTCACATTAGGTTTTTCTATCTGTCTTCAAGTCTTGCCAAATGGATGGTGACTCGGCTGCAGCACTGTCCAATACTGCTGAAGTAGGGGCTGATGAGAATGTTCAGTATGCTGCTCCACACGGTCCTGATCCAGTGCATGTTGATGAGAAGAAGCTGAACACAGGGCATGATCAACCTGGATAGAAACAGAAAAATGAACAAGATGAGATTTACTGTCACTGCTACAAAACGAAAAGCCTTCACTCGAAATAATTTGGCAGTTTTTCTTGGTTGGAGGCGGAGTAAAAAACATCCTACCAAATGTGGAGACAGCTGAGTACAGCGAGCAGGAGCCCTGCAGCCAGTGAGAAAGGCACTGCCAACAGGAGGGAGATGAAGCGGTAGCACCACAGCCTGGCCACCTCAAACAGGGCGTGACTCCACAGCCACACTTTATCAAAGCTCCGCACAGAGGGAGGCTCTGCAATCACATCCTCAAACGTGACCTCAATACCCACACAGACACAGACACAGACACACACACACACACACACACACAGGCACAGAAAATGAATGCCAGGACACTTCTTTCACATATAATGTATAACAGAACTCTGAGTGCTTGCATAATTATCCTTGGAAAGGATGGAGACTGCATTATGTGCATAATTATACTATAATGAACAATTTTTAATTGCAAATATCTTTTGCCATAATCAGTTCTAATGCATCCACCTCATTCAATATGAGGTAAAATAAGAGCTGTGTGTTCAAGCATGTCCACTTGAGGTCAGTATTTTGCAACATATTGGTATTTACCACATGAAGTCAGCCTTTATTCTTCAACACAAGAACAAAAAGAAAGACTAACATCAGTTCAGATGGGCATTTCAAAACAAGAAGCTTCTAGCTGCATTTATAATAATAGTGTGCTCATTTAGGTGTTCAGTTATCTCTCTAGATTAGCCCAGCATTTACTGAAGACAGAAGGAGTGGTACAGTAAATAAAGCATGTGCAGCCCAGATTGTTGAATGCCCCCAATAGTACAGTTTCGATACCTTAAGGCTCTTGTTGATTCCTCTTGGATCCCTGTCTTGAATCAGAGCCTGGCTCGTGCTACTGTGGGTGAAACGCAGATCTTCAGATTGCATGTCCACTTTGACCTCCATTGTTCCTTCTTTAATCTTTTTCCTCCTTTAAGTTGAGCTTTGTCTCTGCTTGTCAGCAGCTGTGATCTTGTCATTGGAAACATGGAGGATTTGCAGGGCGTAGCAGGAGGAAGGACCACTGCTGTCACTGACACCGAGGTGGAACATAGTGGAGCGCTGACCACCTTGCCCCATGTTGAGGAATGCCTTTATTGGCTTTTAAAGGACTGTGTTTGGTGACACTTTCCATTTGACACACTCTAAGAGAAGTTTCATTTGGACTTACATGAGAAATGTCCATTAGATTTTGCTAATTATATAAAATTGACCTCTGCTTCCTGCTTGATTTGTTCTGTGATCGTTATTTGGCTCTGTTGGAGCTGAAAGCGTGAGACCCATTAAGAACTAACTTCAATCCGGTCCATGCTTTTCGCCAAAAAGCTGTCTGTCTGTCTGATCATCTGGCTGAGCTTGGACTTTGCCACTCTGACACTCCCTGCCCAGACTTCAGAAACTAACTGTAGCTAGTTTTATTCTCTCTGCTGTGTTACTGTCAAGTATGGCATTACACACAACACCAGTGCGTGTATTCACACTACACACCTCTTCACAATCTGGTCAGCTTTCAGTTTTGCACATCCTGGGAGCCTTGTGATCAAACCTTTTGCCTCTTTTAAATTCTGCCATTGTGTGAAGAGCTGCAAGCTTTTTCTCTGTTTATAGAAAGTGGATATATCTAATGGTATGGCAGTGGCTTTATTTCAGCAGTTAAAATGCAGTCTCCAAGTCACCGAGCCTTGCTGCTTTCTTATGTGTCCCCTGCAGGAATACTTTTCCCTTTATAATGTGCAACAGTCTCTTCAGGTTTTGGTTCATTTAGTGGCATGGTGGAAGATGATTCCAGTTCAGTGATGCTCTGGCTCTTGCTGCCAGTCTATTCCCATTTATCTTTGTTTCTGGGTTTCGAGGGATATTAGGAGGTGGGTGAGGGAATGAAGACTTCTTTACTGAGCCCTATCCTTTTCATCAGTACCTTGAGTGTCTTCTAAAAAAACGCACCCTTAGCATTCATTTGGAGCTTTATTTCTTGTTGCCTGTTTGATGAAATTCTACTGATAACTTTATGCTCTTCACCAACTTCTGAGTTAAACATCTGGCTCTTGATTGGTTAAATGCTCTCACTACCCTCCAGCCAGCTTGGTTTTTATGCTGCATGGCTCTGTACAGATTGATCATCCACTGGGGTAAGCAAGCTTGCTGCAGTTAAAAGTGTTACAAGAGCAGAGAAAACCAAGTATCTCACCAAGTAGCTGAACGCAGTATTTGTTCCACTGTATCTGTGTATAAACAAGTTTTGTAAAATGAAACTGACCTTCATCTCATCACCCAGACCAGCCTTTATGTTAGACCACACACACAGCTGATATGACTTCAGTTTACTTTGGACTTACTAACATGCTGTTTATTTACACTGATCACAGGCATTTCACAGACAGGCAGCAATCTGAGCCCAATATCTGATTAAACATCATTCACATTTAGGCTTGACTGGACATCTGGCAGTCAACATGTACCTCACTGTTTGTTGAAAATTCCTAGAAATTCTCTTGCTGGTTTGTCCTTACAAAGAGTAGGGGAGGGAAAAATGCTGGTACACAGCACACTCTGTTGGCTGTAGTTTGTAGTTAATAGAGACAGTTCCTCATACATCGTGTCTGATAGGTAATATACTTAACACGGTACTTAGATCAGATTAATTTTCTGCTTACTTGTTTAAACAGCTTGTTTTCTCAGTGCTTTGCAGAAAAACAGTGCTTGTGTTTTTTGTCAATGCTGCAGTGGTGCTACAGAGGGGGCAAGGCCTAATGAGCTGATGATTAACTCTATGTGTGTGTGTGTGTGTGTGTGTGTGTGTGTATGTGTGCGTGTGTGGTAACTATGGCGATTAAGAGCCCCTGATCTTGGGCTGTGTGTTTTGTTGGAGGTCTTCAGATGCTCTGCCAGACAAGTGCAAATGTAATGACATCAGAAATAAACATCATTATATACATCATTATATACATTTTTTGAAAAGTGGCACCAATTAGACCAACAAATTCTACAATAATTAAGATGTGAAAGCCAAACAAATGCACTCTATGATAAATAGATCTCATTAATAGTTGAAAATTAGAACGCTTTGTCAGATGGTGTAAATGTATGCTGCCTGGCTGTGCTTTTTAAACCACAATAAAAGTAAGTATTTTTGTATTGTGTTGATTAATGGGATACACAATCTATATACGAACTTGGGTGATTACATTTCGAGAGCTCCCAGGGTTTTAATTATTCTGATTGTACTCATGCTGTTTTATTTGTCCTGGTGTACTGCACTGTGGCACTGATATATAAGTATGACCAAATGATAAGCGTTTCACAAATAAATATGACATTTGTCACAATTCATGGTTGGATGGTTCGAGAAAGTAATCATTTCAGATATCTATAATGAATGTGTGGAGTCTTTTCTGAGTCTATGAGTCTTCATAATCCCTGCACTTTTCGATCAGATGGTCCACAGGTTCATTGGACTGTTTGTAGAAATCTTCCTCCTTTTCTCATATTCTTATACATGAATACACACAGTATTTACTGTGATGATACACTCCACAACTCTGGGATTGGGTTTTTATTTCTTGTGAGACTCTAAAGTGAGTATATTGATTTCCCTAAGTCTTATCAGTGTTTTTACACCTGTCCATCCAAGATAAGTACATTGACATCTGTGAGAGCTCTCTCCTCTGCAGCCTTCCAGCTCTTTGAGATTAAACAACACTGAAAACCAACAACATTTAAAAACTTTAACAACAATACAGAGACATGTTGAATATGCTTGGCTCTAATTAACACTTCTGCGTAAGACAAGTAGAATTAAATGCATGAACTGAGACTGGAAAGGAGACAACAGTGGGAAGACGTAGGCTGAATCTAGTGCTGAATTTTATTTATTTTTTTAAATGTCTTTTTCCTGTATATTTCAATACAATTAAGTTAGAGTCAAAGAAATGTTCCTCTAAATGTAAAAGTGATTCAAAAGCCTAGACAGATCACTAGAGGGTATGTGATGGCCCTTTAAAGTCAACTTATTTAAGATCCCTGTAGTTTAATGTTACATAAAGAAAATGAGAAGCGATAAAAGAAGAAATTTCACAACATGTATGTTTCAGAGATGTTCCCTTATCCTGTCCCCTGGAAAGCTGGTGCAGAATTAAACACACAATCAAAGTTATGTAAGAGTGGTGTTTAACCCAATTAGTGAGAGATAAACAGGGAAATGGTGTTTGACATTATTTGCCTTTATCGTTCCATTCTCGGGTATTCCTCTGTTCCTTTGTTTGTGAAAGACTAATACAAACAGACAGGGCCATAAAATGATACTCTGTCTCCACTCTCGGACCACTATCTCTATCCAGTGATGATTACTATTGTAGATTTAACATCCCCACCTCCTCTGGACCTTGTTATATATGGCAGTCTATATAATCAGAGAATAGAGCCACTTTATAATCAACCTCTTTTCACATGGTAAATAGCTTTTAGCTGAACTTTAAGGATATGTGTAATCAGCCCCCATGTGAAAAGCAGGCATAACACAATTACAAGACCCCAATTGAGATCTGAAGCTATATCTCTCAGTCCCTCAGTCTGAGGGTCTCTGTCCCTGTGTGAGTCACTGGTTACTGGATTGTTTTTTTACAACATGGACAAATGAAAGTCAGTGTCCTGCTTCGTACAATGTCCGCCACAATCAGAATCTTACAGGTGTGGTACCTCAGATTCATTAAAGTGTCTTACACTGCTGAGATCCATCATAGTTCTCTGTTAGGTCATTTATTTAACAGCTGAGGGTGTCATTTGAAAGATAATTGTTTGACAGTGTTTACTTTCAATACTTGCTGACATGAAAAAACATACAGTGACAAACTATGACAACTTGCTTATTTTGAAATAGGATAAAACACGTACATGTCCATCTAATCTTAAGCTTAGTTACAGCCCAGTGTTTCACAGTTATACACAACTGAAGCTTTGATAAGGCTCATTAAAATCCATTCATTTCGAGTCAGAAAGAAATATATTTACAGGAAGACATTTACAATATGACTGTCAAATTATCTGATACAACACTGTAAAAAGCACACTGACCTTTGATTAGAAAGCTTATCTGAATTTGGCTATACAAGGCACTGGGTGGGCATTCAAAGAGTATTTTGGGGGTATATTTCATTTTCTCATATTTGTCTTTTTAAAAGGTCACTTTATGTACCTTAGACAGATAAATATGCCATCAGGCGTACAAAACCTGATTTGGACTCACAGAATACTTATTTGCGAGCAAGCGTAGCTAAGATAAATGAGCTAAATCTTAACTACGCATGCTAAATTTATGAAGTGAGAGGCACGACACAACCTGGGTCTATCACAGGACTGGCATAAAGTCAAAATAAAAAACAGACTCACTCACATTATTTAAGGGTGATCAGTGAATGTCATGAGCTTTTTTTTTTTTTTTTGGATAGTGGGAAGAAGTCAGAGTACCAAGAAACAGTCTTGCTGTGAAGTCACCGTGCTAACCATTGTATCAATGTGCAGCCTTAAGTTAGAACAATGCAAATAGAAAGAGAAAAGATGGTTAACTCCTTGGTTTCCCTTGTCACATGCCCCCACTCAAAAATAAACTAAAGAAGACAAAGCATTTAATCCTCTCAGACAATTGTTAGCTTGACAGATAACCAAAATATCTTTAAGCCCCATTTGCTTGTTTATCTTAATCATTTTGTTCTGGTTGATTTCTATCAAGTTCTGTTTAACTACAACAAATTGGTGCAGGTTTGGTCCCAACTGAGATGGTTGCTGCTGATATACTACTTTCTGAATCTGCTGTTCTGTCAGTGTTCACCATGCCGGGCAGCAAATGCAGAAAAGTGACACTTTAGAAACAAACATTTTGCCCGTTACCACAGCATGGAATTATGGCTGTCAAAGCAGATACACAGATAGTATGAAATGTGTTTAAGGACCATAATTTGGAACAACCAAGATGACTGCTGCTAATGAAATGTGAAATTTCACGCTCAAAATTCACTGTCCTGACAGATGTTACTCACATGCAGCATACATACTTGTAAAAAAAAAAAAAAAAAAGCGTTGGCTGTTTTATTTATTCATGCTTCTCTCTGAGTAACATTTTGAACCAGAGCTGCATGAGCCGATCATTGGAACTAGCCATGTGACCTGCTCGCATATTACAGCACCATGTTTCATTGGTCTGAGAATATGCTATGTCCAGAGCATTTACACTGTTCTTCTTGAAATATGTCCTCATTGTAAAGAAGCTTGGTTGGCAGGATTTATTTTTCAGGGAATTTAATCCGTTCATATATGACCATAGAAATTGGATTTGGAAACAGAATTCCCAGGAGCCTACCCAACATAAAAAAAAGGAACAGCCTTTAAGTTTATTAAACTGACACGATCATGATGTTAGCACTGATGTCTAAAATTCACATTTGTAATAATTAAGTGTTATCTTCTGGTATTTGTCCAGGGATCTTCACCCCATTGTCTGTGGTGCTTTTAGGGCGTGAGTTGACAGAGTTTGATGTGGTCTCAGCTGTACTGGTCGTTCTATGAATGAACTGGAGGAAGTTCTCTTGGAGGGAGCCCTCATGGCTGGATGTTCCCAACTCGGCAGGTTGGGTCAAGCAGCAGCGTCTGAACTTCACCAGCTCCTCTCTGATCTGCCTATTCAGCATACCATAGAAGAAGGGGTTAACTGCAAAGGAGGAGTAGGCCAACCAGGTGACTGCCTCCTCCAAGTCCCCAGGGCTGTGCATGGAGCCAGTTAGAGACATTTGCAAGTGGAAAGTGAAGTAGGGCAGCCAACAAACTAAGAACTGACCCACGATGAAAACCAAAGTCAGGGCTGCCTTACCTCCGCTGAAGGCCCTCTCTGGAGATAATCTTTGTGGCAGAGTACGAGTGGTGGTGATCATAGTGGTCTGGCTGTTGATGGAGTCAGAGCGATTCTTTTCAGGGCTTGCATTAGCCCATGTTGGCACAGCAGGGACTTGCTGCAGAGCTGCTGAACGAGCCACCTTGTACACAGCACAGTACACGGTAAAGATAACCACAGCAGGAACCAAGAAACAGACCACACTGAAAAGCACAGCAAACACACCTCTTAGACGGCTATGGCTCGCGTGGAGAGAGCAATGAGCTGCAGCGATAGAGCTCTGAGGTCCATAAGCCGGCCACCCAAACAATGTTACCAAAGCCAGGACAAGAGACTTCACCCAAATTAGGAGCATAACACCAATAGCGAGGTTGATGGTCATCTTTACCTCATAACGCATGGGATGTACAATGTAGAAGTAGCGCTCCACACTGATGGCTGTGATGGTCAAAATGGATAGACAGATGAGGAACACATTGAGGAAGATGTAAACCTGACACTCCAGAACTGTAAAGACCACACTGCCGAAGAAGGCCGAGCTGGATATGATCCCCAAAGGCATGAGAAGGATGGCACACAGCAGGTCCACAGAACAAAGGTGGCACACAAAAGCAAACCTCTTCAGGTGAGGGGCACGAGCAATAGCCACCATCACACCTGCATTGGCTAGTAGAGCGATGAGGTTAAGGGTAACCATGCAGAACAACCCCACCAGGTCTTTGATCTGGGACTGGGAGCTGGTGACAATGCCCACATTGGCAGGAACCGTAGGATCGGGCTCCCATGGTGTGGTGGTGTGATTTGTCAGTGAGTGGTTTGGCACAGAGGCTATCATGGGACCAGTCTTGTCGGCCATTATCCTTTTAAAGTGCTCCTATTTTTCTTCTCAGAGTTTTTTGGAAGATACCCTGTTTTGAAAGAAAAAAAGGTCAGTGAAGTTATCCACTAGTTTTTTTCCACTGTATGTACAATCTTTTATTCGCTCCTTTAACACCATAAAGAAGGCTAGGTTATTTATTGAGATATGCAACACGAGCTTACAGGTTCAGAAGTTCTTTTGTGTTTTCTCCTGATTTGTTTATTTGAAATTGGTAAAATTCCCCTTTCATTGTGGGGGCTAATCAGATGTTTAAAGGCCCAGGCAAGGTTAGTATTTACATTTTTTTAGCTGAGCAAAATTTAAACTAGGTTGCTTGATATAAGACTGTCTTCCTCCATTTTTTTATAGAAAAGTAATGTGCAAAAAAAGGGAGCAAAAATTTAATACTTTTTGACAGATGTTTTAAAAGCCATCTGGATCCTAATTGTTGTTTGTGATAATTTGAAACTATGTTTACCTGGACCAGTCAGGTAAATGTGGCCTTTTTTGAGTTTAGTGAACCTTTGTTTTACACTAGAGATACAACAAAAATTTGCATTTTTGCAGTTTATGGGACACATCAATTTAGAAATCTGATCATTGAAAAAGATCAATTGATTACAATTTAACATTTATTAATGAAAAATAATTGGAGTGGAAATTCATAGCACCTTCAATAGAAGGAAAAACAGATTGCAGAGAGATAAAACACTTACCCATGATCCAGTCTTTTTGTGTTGCAGTTCAAAGCAAACTGGTTATCTGGATGTTGTACTCAACAAAGCTCTGGTTGAAATTCTTCTAGTGTTCATATACACCCAAACTAAAGAGGTGTCTGAGTTTTTTCTTCAAAAAAGTAAAAGGTCAGTCCTTAGAAACTGATATCCCCCATTATCCAGTCCAGTTTTCTCCAGAGACAGATTTTTGTTCCTCCTTCAGAGAGGACCCATTGATGTCACACATGTTAACCTTTAGTCAAATTTGTGAATCCATGATAACTGTTTGATGTGATGCTTCCTCTCTCCTCTCACCACTCTTCCAGTAACTCTCTCATTCCTGTCTTGTGCTGTGTATGGCAGTGACAGTCACACATTGTATTGTGTGTCACTGTTTTTTTATGCTTTCAAATAGACACACACTCCACTGTCCCACATCTAAGTCTCAGTCTTCCCTGGGTCCCAAGTTCCACCAATTTCATAGAGACTCTGAGGTTTACTCTGGTGCAGCCTGCTCTTTCATATTACACGTGAGGTCTCTGTTATGTAATAAGACACATTAGTGATAAAAACATGAGAACCAGAGTGCTCCTCTGACAATAAGGTTTTGTCATTGGTATGAAACATGCCTCATGTGTTTTTTACTATCTTATGATCATATCACTGGCATATGACTACAGCTTACATAGTTTACCAATTTCGAAAGAGCTGCTATGTAAATTAAGTGCAGTCACACACTTGTTACTTACACTCTATATTGGCTTTTGGTATATCTAACCCTGCCAAACTTAACAAATTATTTATTGGCGTGTATGGTCACTGTCTTCAGGAGCTACTTAGTATGTTGACAATACAAAAAGAAATCTTTACCAGAGTTTCATACCTTATTTGTCCTGTTTTTGCTGTCAAGCTTCACATTAAAATTGTGTTTGAGTTCAAAAGTGGTGATTAACTTCATCTGGTAGACTTTTTGCATAATTTTACATATGTTCTACTCCTCAAAAATGTTCTGAATCTTAAACTTTCCTCAGTATAGACTTATGTTTGCAAGTTATTTTGCTACCTTATGTTGTCCTCTTTTCAGTGTGTGATTTGCCTTTTAAGGAACTTCCCAGTTGTGTAGGTTTTAATGCCCCTGTGAACAAAGTGTTACCCCTTTTATGAGCTCTTTGACTTGCGTGCTGGCAATTATTTCAGACTTTCAAAATATAAAAAAATCATCTATCTTTAACTGACTGTTGTCTTTTCCTTTGTAGAATTTTGTAGAAAAGAGAAGGAAAGACCACTGGGAACTACTCCCAAAGGATATTACCTAAAAAAGGATGAGTTCCAATAAAGACTATTGACTGATCAACTGAAATAACTGGGCAGCTATACAAGTTTTAAGTCTTCGACCATTTAAAACATCTGCTGATACACATTTTTAAAGCTCTATTCTCTACTACCATAAGCTATGACTGATTTTTGAAAAGCAGTCGCACAATAAACACCAAATAAAACACAAATAAAGAGTTTTTTACAGTCATAATAAAAAAAACACAGGTACAAGTTGAAGGGGCACTTTATTTTCTAATCATTGATTCAAGTATTTTCTTAGTGCAAAAAAAAATTGCAGAGGTTGTTACATTTCAGAGGAAGTCACTCATTACTGACACCACATGGTGATACTTATAAATGTAGCTTACTGAGACCTGCCGGGGCAAGTCACTGCACAAGCTGCTCATGACAATCATGATATGTTTCTCTGTAGTGCTGAAACACTGCTATTCTGGTCTTCTGGTTCAAACTTTATCAGACATTCCTTCCGTGCATCAAACACAAAGTGCACTTTATTGATCTTTCTGTAAACATATCCATGGTCAAAGTCTGTTTCATCTCTGCTACAAAGTATGATTAAGCACAGGTGTGCAGTAGATTCCTTCTGTTATATATTATTATTCGGGTTATGTGTATGTCCATATGTCAGTATGTTATTACCATTTGAATCAAAAAGTGCAAGAATTAGAAGGCTTTACTCAAAATAGAACAAATGTAAAATAGTGCATGAGTTGAAGAAAGTAAAGCTATAATAAAACAGTGCTTAAAACTAGAAGCCTTTCTAGACAATCAAGATCAAGTCAAAAGAAAAGAGACAAAGAAGAATACATATTCTGTGCGTTTGTTATGAATAAAGTGGTCTGTAGACAGCAGCCAATTTTTATGGTGTTTAAAATATAAGGCACAAAGTATGAGTTATTTATGCATAAAAGCAGATACATCAGCATAATTTCATTATTAAAATGACAACAACCATGTTATTATGAGACAGCCAAGCCTTAGAGAAAGCACAGTATATAGTCAGAACAGGGAAAACTTTCCTTCTGAGGACCTGATTTCTTTCCTCAAGGTGAATTAGCGCATTTTGAGCTCCAGCAGGAAGCGTATACGACACTGGCTCTCTTTATAGATGAGATATTCACTGTTACAGAAGTGGCTGTCTGAGAACTGGGGCTGGTTTATGGGCTTACCCTGAGGCACTGCAACACTTTTGCCCTCCAGGGTGATGAAGACGTCCTTGGTTGGATCTGAAAACGAGATAAGAGTTAACAACTTTACCTAACAGAGGACGCCATATTTGTTTGAAACAATAAAGACATAAAGAAAACTGTAAAAAAAATATTAAAAATATTGGATAACCAGCCTAAAATAAAAACAAAAAAAAGAAGCAGGGATCTTACTCCAAAGTTTCTCTTCATTTTTAAAGACATTTTTAATGTTGTAACACTGCTGTTAGAAAAATAGTTGATTAAAAACTTGAGTACACCTAGGCTTTAACTGATGCATTAATAAAACGGTAGACGCACCTGGCTCCACTGATCCTCGTGCCACAACACTGTCGAAGCCAGCTGGAGCCTTTTTCAGAGAGCTGTCATCTACAGTGATTGTATGCTCTTTGCCAAGGGCCACCTCATTCAGAAACATAACTCCTGTGTTTTTACAGCAGCTCACTGAAGATACAAAAAAAGGATAGATTATTATCATATTTTAAATCAGTGTCAATTTTATCCCATTCATTTTCAGACCATCTTACCGTAACCTGCAGACTTGCTGTTTTCAGAGGCAAAATAGATGCCGCGACCAACACGGCCTCCTGAATGAGGCATTATCCTTAGACCGCTCTTCAGAATAGCAGCCACCACTGCAATGTTTGTGCCATGCCACAGCAGGCGCCTGTTTTCCAGATTGTCATGTGCGCAAAATCGTTGTCCCTGCGACATCAAACACATGCATTAGATCACAGGACTTCAGTCTCAAGCATCATATTTTTTGAAAATGACTGCGGGGCTTACCTCTGTATCTCGGTTAACTTCCCAGACATTAAGGATTTTTGGTTTGTAATAGCCATTTTCTGAAGTCACCTTGAGGTATTTTTCTATGATCTATAAATGCAAAAAAGGTTCCAAAAACATGTTTGAACATTGTTATCAGAGTTCAACAGGACAATATGAATGAAAGGTAACCTATTGCAGTACCTTGAATGTTTCTGCATTCTTGTCCAACAGAGTGAGCCCACATTTGAGCGAGTTATAGTCCTGGTCCAGAGGGTGAGGAACTGTTTCAATCATTTCCTCCTGTGCCTTCTCAGTCTCTGTCTTTAGAGTCTGAGCAAGCTCAATGTCAGCTAGGACCTTTATATGGCATATTAAAGAAAAGTGATTTAGTGCATGGAGAAAACATCCAAATACAAAATATTACTTGGAGTAAAATAATGAAACAAATCACCATTAGCATTTCTTTCTTCTTCTCCACAATCTCTTTGTCGTTGATGGCTGGGGGTCTGTTGCGACCAAAGTTGTGAGGGATTATGGTGTAGAACTTGGAGGAAAGTTCTTCCAGGACTCCACTTTTGGTTTTTCGGTTCATTGCTGCTTCAATCTCCTCCAAGACATCAAAGCCTTTTGCAATCTGCACCTTACTGAGTTTACCAAGAGGCATCTTCTTTATGTCTAAATTACACACAATCACAAATACCACCAAGGGCAGGTATTTAAAACTTGTTTGACTTGAAAAATTGATCTCATACAGGTAAATTGCTGATCTCCGAGTGCAGCATTTTAATTTCAGATGCCACAAGATGTTTTAAATTTTACACATTTTGCAAGACATTGTTGATAGATTAGCTACGGTGCTTTATTGAAAATGCTATGACAAGTTTTATTGCGGACTTCACCCTTTGTTCAGCGCAATAATCTTTTACTTCAAGCAGTCTGTCCACTTTTACCTTTACTCCACAGACAGTTTGTTTCCAGATAAATTACAAAAGGTAGTGTTTTTGAATTACTCAGAGGGTAATATTTCACACATTTCATGTGCAACTGCTTGATTCAGAGGTAACCTCTCTGACCAGTTTCCTATCTTAAAAAGCGCATTGGCTGAACCACTGGTAAAATAGTTATTAGTTGCATGATCACTTTTTACAACAAGTTTACCTATTGGTTTGCTGGTTTCAGCTTGCTCTTGTCAGTATTATGGTCACCCTTCTTTGTGGCAGTGTGCATTTCTTTTTGTAAATACCGATTAATATTTCTACTTCTATGCTTCTAGTTTTAATTTGAATTAAAAAATTTCAGTTTCCCTTCAAACTACAAAGTTGCTAAACTTGTCTCACACCCTATTCAAATCAAGTGACTGGTAAGTTGGATGACAGGTATTTAAGCATGCTGTGTGCATGAACCAGTTTGCATCATGGAGCTGGTAAACTGAAACACACCCACCTAAGTTCATGCATTCCATGGCCTCCTTGAACATGTCAGTGCTGAAAATTAGCTCAATAAGTTTCCCTGTAGCAGTATCCAGTGAGCAGGGCTGGACGTTTTTGGTGACTTTCACTGTCGTTCCATCGACACTGTCAACCTGAATGTACAGACAATGAGAGTTTACTCACAAACTTCAAAGACTTATTCGCAAAAAATTACGATAATTCTTTTGCGTTGTGAGCAGGTTCCACAAGATAATGCATCTAGGTTTTCAATAAGCATTTGTGTTACCTTGACCTCAGCATCCTCCTCTCCATCCACTTCTATCAGGGTGTATTTCCCAGCGTGAGACACAAAATTAGACCGGTCACTCCAGTTGTTCTTTGTCTTATCCTTAAACTTCTTTTCAAAGTCCTTCACAGCATCGTCAGGCTTACTACCAAAGCTGTTGAGCTTGCTTTGTCCAACTTCACCCTGGATTCAGGTCAGAGATTTAGAAACCAAGGTCAGCTCACTTTGGTTGTTATTTCTATGCATAGAAATATGAAAATTTTGGATACAAGAAACACATACCACTCTACCCCACCGGTTCCATGAGTAGTAACAACTTCCTGATTTAACAACTTGGATGACATAAAACTTATTGTTGTTGTGTCCGATATTTGTCTGGTTAAGCATGCAGTCGTAGTCCTCATGCACCTAAACGTGGGGAAGTCAAAGTGTGAAAAGTTTCAGTTCATCTCATTCTTTCTCTTATTATTTGTGCAACCTGTAGGTATTAAGCTATATGCAAAATCTGCCCTACCTCCCCAGAAGCTGACAGATGGCAGTGTGAGTCCACTTTCCTTTTGCCTTTTGCCTGTGATCCTGCAGCCAGAAGTGCCTCTTTTGCTGAGGTGAAGGCATCCTTGGGTTTTGGTGTTTCTTCTTTTGCCTTCTTGCCACCTGCCTTAGCAGCAGTTGCAGCTCTTCTCTTGGGTGCCATGAATCTGAGTGGAAGCCCTGCGCAGAGACTTACCATGTTGTGATCTGGGCATAGTGCCTGGACAAGCTCAGACATGTCTACACAAAGGCCAGTTATCCTCACTCTCACTCTCTCAGGCTGTGCAACAACATTGACGCATGAATTCCCCGTGCTTGTACTTACTGTGTAATTACCAGTTATCCATAGCCAAAACTAACATCTATTTGTCATTATGCAAGATAAGTTTCCAACGTGTTTTTAATCATGGCCGAAGAGCCTCCACCCTTCACTACGCGGAAGAGAACCTGAAAGTGCACGGTACTTACCTTTAACTTTATGTCGTGTTGTCAATCTAGTGCAGTATATCGGTCTGTTGGAGGGACACACAGGCGGACACGGGCTCACACCGAGGGTCGGTATTAGCTGTCCTCAGGCTGGGTGAAGGCAGCTGATTTTCGGGAAGTTTGCTGTCACTTTACAGTCAGAGGAAGAGGCGGAGCTTAACTGTATCCTCTATTTTGCCTTCCTCATGCTGCTGCTGCTGCTGCTGCGGGGGAGGAGTCCATGAATCTGCAAAGTGAACCGGCAGCTACACCGCCACCTAGTTCAGTGTCCATGGTAACGTTAACGTCCATGTGCCAGCCGTAACAACAGCCTTCTTGTGTCTCTCAAATGGTGCAAAATTGACTTAATATTCTGGTTTTCCACGATAGAGTTGACGAAAACTTAACATGAGCAAATGTAGACACAATGCAATTAACCCTGTGGTGCATAGTGGTCACTACAGTGGACACCTATTTAAAACTTATTTACTCCTAAATTCAATGGTTCATGTGATGGAAATTCATTAGCCTGTGTCAGGATATTTTTTAATTTTTCTTGGGGCCTAAAAGTGTTTTCAATTCCTTTTCCAAATATATATACACATACATATATTTGAAAAAGTATTAGACGAACAATTGAGGGTAAAACAGCATAGTAACTGTATATTATTTAGTGTTAAAATGGATGAAAGAGATTTAAAATGTTTCGCAAAGCACTAAAAAAAAGATTATTCATCAAATTACTCCCACAAAAAAAGGAAAAAAAAGAGAAGTCAAACAAAAAACGAGTCATATTTACAGTAAGTTCACACTGTTTTAAGTTGAATGCTCAGTTACAAATATTTGAAAAAAAAATAGAAAACTTCTTTTCATGCCTTCAGACAAATAAAAACACTCAAGGGAAAACGCCTGACACTCCCTTTCATAATTCATGCATCAGAGGGTTAAAATTAGGCAAAGGATTGGAATTTCACTGGAAACTAAAAATAAGGTTGTTTAAAACTCCACTGGTAACGTATGTTTATGGATGATTCTACAAATGTTGGAGAAACTATGGTGGGTGACCATATTCACATATTTTGGGACTGTCCAAGGATAAGAACATTTTGGAACAATATCCAACACGAAATGGAGAAAATGTAAACATGAACATCCTCATGGATCCTTTACTGTTCCTCTTGTAAATCTGGCCTGAACACCTATTCACTAAGGATTTATCTTATATTCTACACATTTTGTTGATGACTGTTAAGAAAACAATCACTATTAACTGGCTGAAGCCCAGTTGACCACTGGTTTCAAAAGGTCAAATATGTTTAATGATGAAACATAGGACTGCACATTACAACTGACACTTTTTCAAAGGAGATGTGTACTAATTATCTATCTCTAATTGTATCTTTATTGAGATATTCAACTCTCTAGTAGATAGTTTTATGGAGAATCCTATTTGTGTAGAAAACTTTGGGTAGCTAGGTATTTTATGTACATGTTGTAAGGTTTATTTTTGTGAAGATGTAAATAGCATGTAAACAGAAATCATTTTTCAAAGCAATGTTAAATTGACATACAACTGTTCCCCTCGTGTGGGGCTACTGTAGTTGCATCATTTTGTTTGTCAAGCAGGCCCAACTCAAGGTGAACCAGTTTAATTTTGTGTTGGTGAATTGCCTGTTATTCTAAACTTGTGGCAATAAAGTTGAATAACAAGGTAAGGTATAGTATTAGTGTATAATTCCAAAAAAATGGTCTACATAACATGTCATTTAAAACAAACAATTTTTTTTTTTAAATGGAGGTCAAAATAGCTAATAGTAACCAGACTAATGGTTGTGCCACACTTAAGAGTTTGGTCTCGTAAGTAAGTATTTTTTAAGCAAAAAAGAAAAAAAAAAACATTTGAGATAAAAAGTCAAAATTCCAAGATAGGTTTATGAATTGTAAGATAAAGTCAAGAATATAGGGCATTAAAGTGAAAATAATGAGGAAAAAGTCAACATTTTAGGATAAAGTCACAGCTTTAAGGAAAAAAGTCAAAGTTTTTGGGTAAGTCTAAATGCCAAGACAAAGTGTAGGATCTGAATCGCTGTTGAAGTCTAGTCTACTGGGTTGTCACGACTGTCTTGAGGGGACCTGTAGACATTTAGGATTTTGATTCACTCGACTTTGCTTGCTTTGAAGAAGAAGTGATTAATCAGCTGACACCCACTGATCAAAATGGAAGAATACTCATTGATCCAGGACAGCTGATTGACTCAAATTTGACTGTAAGGGGTTGTCTCCTGGAATTTTGTTTGCTTTAACCCTGACTGTATATAAAGCCACACAATTTTATTACCTGTAGAGAACGTCACAAAGAATCTCCTCTCCATATGATTACAGGCTCTGATTCATCACACTGTAATTGTAATTAACTAATTGTAGATTTTGTAAGTTCAACAAGGGAATTTTCCCTATCTGCTTAAAATGGAATTAACCTAAACATCACTTTCCCAAACAAATAATCCCATTTATATTGCTTGGTATATTGCTTCATGCGGTTGAACTCCCTCTTCAACTTTTCCATCATGTTCATTAAGAAGACCTGATATAACAGCAAAAACATGCTGTTGGCTATGCTGTGCCTTGTTTTAAAAGGTACTGATATGATGGTGGTCACCATGCCAGTATAATATAATAGAATAGTACAGGGTGCACCATGTCTTCAAGTATTTTACAGCAAGCCCAAGTGTTGCTAGATTAAACATTTGAACACAAGATGGCAGTGTTGAACCACGTACATTGCATGGCTCTGCTTGGCTCTGGTTGTATTCACATGGGTACAGACTGCTGTGTGTATTCAGAGGACAGCTTCGGTGGATCTCATATTAGCAGATGATGATATTTGTGCTGGTTATATTCATGGGGAGAGTGTTTGGTCTTGGCAGATGGTGTAGATTCAAGCTGATAAATACCAGACAGCTCATGTTTTAAACCAAGTCAAGGTTCAGTTTGTGTCAGCATTGGCATATATCTTATGGGGTGGAGGAACCTGTTAGCACTTCTGCTTTAGAAGTAATAACTTTGGACTCAGGTGATTGAGCAAGGTGTCCATTTTGAGCAGAGTAGATGAATATATATCACATGACTAGACTACATTTTAATCAAACTCTCAAGGTGTTCCCCGATTGAAGCTCAATTGGTGATTGATGAGCTCAGACGTCTGTGGCCTTGAAAGATTTTTTTTTTCATGTAGGCTTCTGTTATTGATTCATTCTATTGAGTGCAAAAAATGATCAGATTTCAAGTCAGCTTAGTATTAATAGAAAACACATTTTATTTACATAAATTACAAGAGAGCACAAACTGGTTCACCAAAATCTACATTAAAAACATCTTGTATATATTACATTTAACAGATTTACTATAATTTACTCCATTGTTGCAAGTAGAATCTTCAATAAAAACGAAGGTTATATAAGAATTGTTCGGCATCTCATTTAAAATCGCTACGAGCCAAAGAACAAAATAAAATAATTGGGACATTGTAATCACAGCACTTTGAGGACAACAAAGTCAGGACGATCGTCTGTATGACCTCTTTAATATCTGAGACACCTGGTTCATGACTAAAGATTATATAACTCTGTGTACAATGCTTGGCAAAGGAACTCATCTTCACAAGGAGGATGTTGTGGAGTCCACCACTTCTCGTCCATTACACACCGTTGGAACAACATTGGAGGCTGAGGCTGCAAAGCAAACAAAAAAGATGCCAATTCTGATTGCTCAAACAACACAATGCTAAAAAGGGCATATGGCCATTCCATTTCTTTTCAGTGAGATACTGCACTGCTAGGGAGGTTTACCTAATCTGAACTATGCATGACTGTTGTGGTGTGATCTTGCTGTTTCAGAAAGGGCACAGATCTTTTGAATATGGTTAGGTTCCTTCACATTTAATCAATGCTGTGAGTAACATATGATTGTTCTTATAGGTGGTGAGTGTGATCTAGAACAATGTCAGATGTTACCTTGAGAGAAACTGGAACCTGGGCCAGTGGTGACGCTGAAGCGAGTAGTAGCCACTCTGAGGGTGCAGACATTCTTCTGGGGCTGGAAGAGGATGATGTGGACCTTTGGAGCAAAGAGGCAGCCCAACACAACCGACCCACTCAGACTTACAGAGATGCACATGGTGGTGGTTTGCACCTGGAAGGAATGAGAGGTAAGAAATTCATCAAATTCATCATCAAATTGATCACCAATGTTTTGTGATATAAACTGTTTTTATACAGTGGGTATGAATTCAAATTTCATAGATAAACTGATCAGACTAGAGAAATTTCAGTTTATTGAGTGCCAATCTGAAATTTATACTATTCATACTAACTTGTGTCTAAATGTTATTTAATCTTCAGAGTTGTTATGGCTCAGGACAACCACAAAGTGCTAAATGTGCTCTGTTAAAATGGGATTATGTGTGTATGAAACTTTGAATTAGTTGAGGTGTACAATTTTTATGCCTGATAACAGATAACAAATACAGTCAAAATCAAAGCCAGGTGCGACAGAGGAGGAAGGAGGAAGCTGCTAAAGAGAGGT
The DNA here is from genome assembly GCA_008086565.1 of Thalassoma bifasciatum. Classification (NCBI taxonomy): domain Eukaryota; kingdom Metazoa; phylum Chordata; class Actinopteri; order Labriformes; family Labridae; genus Thalassoma; species Thalassoma bifasciatum. Next base: position 751,132 of record RPOG01000099.1, read on the forward strand.
GTCAAGCGAGGTGTTTGTTTCCCTGTCAATCAACTCTCAACTCTGCTCCGTATACCCTTCACACTGCCCACATCTCATCATCAGCCCTCTCTTCATTTCTTATTTCCTCCCCTTTGATTTCCCTTTTGTTTTTTCCTGGATGACAGGATACAGCCCAGCATCATGCAGAAAGTGGCAGGTGCATCCCATTTTCGCAAGGCACAGTAGGTGTCTTTTATCACTCTGAATGCTAATGTTGGCATTAAGGTAATGTGGATACCCATTGTTTTGCTACACACACATCATTATACAACGAACAGAATTGAGAACAAAGATGACAAACAGACCAACATTACACCATAATATCAAATTAACAACATTGATTACTTAAAACCTCTGTGAGGAGAATATTACTGGTGAAACAGATAAAAGTTAGTCATGAGGTCTCTCTATGACCTAAAAAAAAATCAACAGTAATAAGAGTTTAATTTTCAAGTTAATAAAAGCTGATGCCCAAAACTGATGTGAGGGGGTTGGAGCTAGACCTTTTGATTGACAGCATGCTCAAGCCTTCTTTTTTCATATATTTAAAAGCAAGATTTCACACTGAGAGACACATTTGGCTGTTGAAACAAAACAGGATGAGATGTTTAGCTGCAGAAAAACTACTTTGGAATGTCCATGATCCAATTACAAAAGTGAGAAGTTGTACCTCTTTGCCTTCATGAAGTGCCATAATTTGTTGATTCATTAAAAGGAGAAATTTCACTTTTGTGGCTGCATGCCGACACAATGGTTGGCAATGTTGCCCCACAGCAAGAAGGTCACCACTCTGGGGGAGCTGGGCCTTTCTGTGTGGGGTTTGTATGTTCCCTGTTCATGTGTGGGTTCTCTTCCAGTACTCCGACTACCTCCCACATCCCCAAAACAGGCTCATCAGGTTAATCAGTAATTCTAAATTATCCTAAGGTGTGAGTGTGTGTGTGGAGGTTGTGTGTCTCTGTGTGTCAGCCCTGCAATTGACGGGCAACTAGTCCGTGGTGCAGCCCACCTTCAGCCTGAAGACAGCTGAGATAGGCTCCAGCGACCCATGCCCCAGCATTAAGCGGTAGACAGTGAATGAATCAACACATTTTAATTTGGTCAAGTCACTTCAGCTTCTCTGCACTGTTGCCGTGCACATTTGTTCCTAACTACTTTTAGCTGGCTACCTTGTTTGATGTACTTTTGTTTGTCTGTTTCAATTAAACATGACAGTGGTGAAAGCTGTTGAACCAGCTGTTAAACAGAGTTATAAACCTGATGGATCAATACAAACCATGTAATGTGAGACTGAGTGATATTAATAGATTAATTCTATTAATGTATTCCAAATCAACATTAATTTCCCCAGTCTTTAAGATCATGGTATGATTGCCTCAGCCAAACAATATGACACATTCAAATTATTGTACTTATTTGGCCTCAAAAGACAAGTCACAGTATGTTTGCTTACCCATGTGGTTTTTGGTGTGTCTCTACAATAAAAAATACAGTGCTTAATTATGGCATCATAGTGCTAGCAAGTTTAACATCACTACATAACTACACCCTCTGTTAACACGCCACATAAAATAAATCTTCAAACAAAGTATGCTACTGTGGTTTTAGCCAAACACCTGCAGCAGTCATTATTCACCCTCTGACAATACTACTGGAGCCAAACAACGCCCATTTCGAACTCACACCAGAAAAGTTTGTTAAAACTGTTACATTTTCCAATTTCTCTTAGTTTTTTGTGCATTTATAATTTCTGTGACTTAGTCAGTCACTGTCTCCAGTATTTAGTATACGTAGCATTTAAAGTGGATAGCTTTGACACTGAAAACAGTGGAGTTTTTAATAGGACAAAAACTCCACTTCCCTTGAGCACGAACATGACATTACTGTTAAAGGCGTGTTGTTGAGAAAAAATATAGCAGATAAGATCTTCTTTTTAACACTGCTTTTTAGTGGGCACAAAACCATGAGGTAATGTAACTATCAATATTTACGTAATGCTGTTGTTTAAATGTGACAACATGCAAACTTTGTAAGCTTTTATTGTAGTTTAATAACCAGCGTCACTCACAGCCCGGTGCCCTAAGACATACCTGTAATGTGTAACAATAGCACATTATTATGTGCTCTGAAAGGGTACGGCAACAAGCAGAACCTACAGTTTTGTAACCTCACTGTCTTTTTTTACTGATAGACTCTCAAGTTAGAACAAACCACTGCAGTTTAACTGCTGCATGTGGGTTGTAATGAACATTATGACTAACAGCTTGGTGTGTGTTTTAGGAATTAGCCTGTTCTCTATCACTGTCCCGTTTGGCTTTCTTCTGCTCCTCCCAACTCTTAATTTCACTCCACTTTATTTATAAAGCACTTTAACAACCTCAGACAAAATAAAGAGTGCTGTACATTAATTGACAAAACATTAATAAATAAAAAACATGTGTAAGTGCTAAAATAATAGTTTCATTGTTCTTTAAAAAAATTAAAGAACAATAGAAGCAATAATTTAAAAAAATAAATAAAACACTAAAACAGAGCAGAGTCTCATGTGGAGTCAAAAACCAAGAAAATGGATCTTAATTCAAGTAATCTTCTGTACCATCAGCTATTTTTAAAGTGCAGCCTGTGTCTACATAATTACACATAAATTGTAAGTTTCTATGAGCAGTGAATATATTCTTCCCCTCATCTCCCCTCTGAAATATAACATGAACACCCACTCGCTTAAACCTTGGTGGGAATCACATAATTGATCCAGGTGACCCTGTATATTTAGATACAAGGGCACGCATGAGCTAGATGAGGGGTACGGAGCACATAGAGGCAAAATGGCTTTAACCAAAGCGAGATATAACTGTGGTTTTCAATATAACTGGGGACAGTAGTGCATAGGAATGACCTGCTAAGTGATTTTAATAATTCACAGGATGTTGCTTCGGAAGAGCAGAGGACAAGGAACCTGTCTTTGCAGCAATATATAATGTCCAGATGTTTTCTGCTCAACTGAGGAGAACAGGATGTAGAGCATGCCTATTTTGGTTTCTTCTTTTTTTCCATTTGCTGTTGATTTTTGTTTGGATTCGAATGGATTAGTTTGTTTCATGAACACGGCACTGTTTATTCAAACAAACAAATATATATGATATCTGCTGTGTTCAGGTAGCTTTCTTTCTCCTGAGAGCTCAACAGTGACAAAATGAGATTCCTCATTTTATTGGGTTTTGTGCTGAAGGTTTATTGAAGAGCTTTATTGGAACAGGCCAAGATCCACTCTGGGTAGACGAGCTGACACAAAGATTGGATGAAATACTTTTATAATGCATTGACGAAGACATCTGCGGAGAGTGTTGATGTTTCATATGGGAACTGGCTGAATAAAAACATGAGGTCATTAGGCATAAATTGTTTAACATGTATCTTTTGTATGAGATAAAGAGGGGGAATCTGCTCTCTGTTGTTTCTAACATTCAATCTCGATTGCGCGCAACTATGAGGTTACCTACACTCATTTCTCCATTTATGTCATTCAAAGGCTTCTATATACTGAGGAGAGGGACGGTCTCAGGTTTACTTTCTCCTGTAGTCTGTAGCAAATCAATTTATGAATAAAACCCAGATTGCCTTTATTTCCCCCAAACAAATTTCTCAGGGTGGGATTGGAATAAATTCTTGATGCTGTGTTTAAGCATGCAGGATGCACAAAAGTAGGGAATCTTGCCATATCTCAATTTAGCTTCAACCATAAACAATGGATGGTAGAGTGAAAATTTGCTAATAACTGGAGCGCTCAAATTCAGACACTTTTGAACATTATATAGCTGTGCCTAATATGATCGGAACATCTCAATGTTTTTTTTTACTTTATCATAGTTGAAAGTGTCCAAAAACATCCCTGTCATTTTTGTATCAATTTCATGTTAACTAAAAATATGGTCAAAAAATCCAGTATATTTTTCAAAAGTATTTTCCCCAGAGTGTTCGACCGGGAAGCAGTGGTGTTATGATGTTGATCCATTTCATTACACAGGTTCATGTGAACTGGAGCATATGAACTCACACCACACCTCATTTTAAGGGTGGTCTAAGAACAAATCTAATCCAGTCTATATTGCAGCAATCTTCAGTCAAAATCAACATGATATTAAGGCGCCATGTTGAAGTGAAATTTAGGGCAATAGTCACAACATTATTGTCTGCAGCCTGAGTGCAAATTTTCTCTGCCTTTTGAGTGCAGTGGCTATTAAATCGGTAAAATTTTCTGCTGAAGAGGACCAGCACTAGTACGTGAGGCGAGCCTGCTCCCTCAGGGTGGAAAGAATAGCTTCAATATTTCATATGATAATCACATATGTTATTCATGGCTCACTAGACTGTATTTGGTTTAAGCTAACATTTCATGATGGACCAGCATCAAATCTGTATTTGTTATTCAGCTGAAGGTTTTCATCTAACTGTGACAACAATTTGAGAAGTGGTGTAAACCGAGGAGTTATATGTCCCTGCCTGTGAAAAACTAGAGACAACGTGCCAACTCACTTGCTTCAGTAATTATTTATGGGTCAAAGGGGAGTTTTGTGTGTATCTGATAGGCCTGTTCTGGCTGTGAATTGCATATGTTGCCTTAGGGGCCCTGGAGGAAGTGTTCCTATGGGGTTCACCAGAGTCCCAGGACAGAGGGCACAGCTGGGACTCAACATCCCAGTGAATCATGCTTCATTCCACACTGGGATAAACAGGGGCGCTTAGGGATGCTCAGGAACGTTATGGGATGTTTGGCTCTCTCCAGCCATCTTCACAGGCAGCTGTGTCAGAAAAAAACAGCCTTTCTCTGAAGTTTAACAATTCAGTGTTTTTCAAGGCTGTTGGACATGTACTATGCCAGATACTTGAGTCCTGTAGCTGAAAACTCTGTGACAATAGTTATTTGTTTTCATTTGCAAAAAGACATCTTAAGAACAGCCAGGTCAGGCACACTAGCTGAAATCAATCCGTGGAAAGAAGTCTGGAACATTTTATCTTTACCTGTTCACACTCTAGCAACTGCTTTAGTTTGTTCCTGTATGCTAAAAAGTTAAGTTGAATGTGAATAAGACCAACAAATAAGCTGGTGAAGTATACATTGCAAAATAAATTGGCTTATTGATCATTCCAACCATCAACCACTCTGCCAAATACCTAGCTACATTTTGTGTGTTTGATTCCTGCGAGGCCTGTAGGTGGACAGCCTGGGAGTTTCAGTATGAATTGAAACACGATAGATTTACTTTTAAATTTGAGGCACTTCTGACAAAGTCTTAATTTTTTCCAGTGTTAAATGCAAGAAGGAGACAGTGATTTCACTCCATTCTACTTGTTAGTTTGAGAAAACCCATCAATAGTCCGTAATTTGTCTCCAGAAAACCAACAACCTTCTACCTAATAGTAGCAAAAAACATACACCAGAATTTATTTGTTTGTTTGTTTGTTTGTTTGTTTGTATGTTTGTTTGTGTGTGTGTGTGTTTTTGTGTGTGTGTGTGTGTGTGTGTGTGTGTGTGTGTGTGTGTGTTTTGATATTTGGCAGCCTTCTCCATGTCTTGAGCATTCATAATTTATAATCTACTTTCAGTTCATTACTAATTAATATCTAAAGGTAAAATAAGGCAGGCACCTGGCATTCTTAAGATTTTAGACTGTCATGAAGAATTACAGAAGTACAGTAATATTCATGTATTTCTTGGCGCTTCAGGCAAGACAGAATCAGCTGACTTCTAGATCAATACTGTCATAAGTTTGCAAATTTGTACATATAAACCACAAAATCAACCCCAGAAGAAACTGTTATCTGTTAGGATGTCTTCCCATCAGATAGCAAACCTAGAGTTATCTGACCAAAATTTGTCGACCAATCATTACACTGGGAAACACAATTTTTGTTGAGTTAGGTCTGAGCTGTTTTTAACTAATTTTTGGGTGTGGAATCCAAAACTGATTTCAGTTTTTCTTTATCACATCACAACTGCAATTTTGGAATTAGCGTGCCAATTTTAATTTAAATCAGCATAAAAATCTAAATCAACAGAAATTTTCACAAATTGTTCCCCAGTGCTTTCAAAGCACATGTTGAGAGAGGGAAAAAGCAGGTAACCTTGTTAGTGAACTCACCCTGTAGTCACTGGCAGTAACATAGAAAATAGGCTGGAAAGCCAGCCAGATGATGCAGGTGGTGTACATGGTGAACCCAATGAACTTGGCCTCATTGAAGTTCTCGGGGCATTTCCGGGTCTTGAAGGCATAAACCGTGCAGAGGATAATGAGAATGCAGTTGTAGGTGAGGGACATGAGCATGCTGGAGTCTTTGCTGTTACACTTGAGGGTGACTATGTCTCTTTTCTCTGGGCTCACTTCTTTCCTCACTCCAGGGGTCTCTACCAGCAGCCAGACCACCACCACAACCAGCTGGCAGGAAATCAGAGCGCCACAGATGGCAACCTGGGAGGCCGGGCTGATGAATCGGGGCCGTTGGGCTCCATCTTTTACACCACTGAAGATCCGGGCGATGCGATTGGTCTTGGTTAAGAGGGCTGAGTAGCACACAGCAAAAGAAGTGCCTAAGCCCAGTCGACGCAGCGTGCACACTGCTGTTGACGGCTTTGCTATGTAGATGAAGGTCATGCTATAACACATCAACACTCCAAGGAGAAGGATGTATGAGAGTTCACGTCCACTGGCTTTCACCACAGGCGTTTCATTGTGTTTAAGAAAGAGACCAATGACAAAGAGCGTACACATCATTCCTAGACAGGAAATAGTGACAGGTCCTATGGCCCAGGCGTCTTCCCAGCGTATGTACTCCTCAGGTAGATCATAACAGCCCGTCAGATTGGCTAGGGGCCACCGTCCAAAGCTGCAGTCAGCACAGGTGAACTCATCCTGCAGGTACTGATAAGGCTGACAGGGGATACAGATCCAGCAGCAAACATCTCCTGGCTGCATACTCTTCACCTCGTTCTTCCTGCAGGGGTCACTACACTGTGAGGTCGGTGCAACCTGACCAGCCCAAGGGATCAGGCTGGTGTTCAGTGTGAGACTCTGAGCCCAGTAGCCAACCTTACGGTAAACATAACGTCCATCTTCTTTGTGGTAGTGGAAGATGTTGTAACGGCCAAGACTGTCCCCGAAGGCATCAAAGCGGACAACATTCTCTGTGTCAGGTGGACGAAAAGGTGCTGAGGGAAAAGGCATTGACAAGAAATCGTTATAAGAGAACATGCTGCATTACTCATTATAAAGAAAGTAAATAACTGAAAAAGTAAAGTTTCAATCATAAATCGTAAACTTTGTTGTATGTCTCATTTAGTTGGCCATATAATAATCATTTGTTTGCTCATTTATGTATCTCCTCAGCCCTTTTTTCATCTCGCAGGCTAAACAGCGACAGAACTATAGTGTAAATTTTCAGTTTTAATGATGGAAAGTACAGTTTGAATCCTTTTACTTTAAAGGGATGATTCTGGATTGAACTCTTGACTGAACAACAGTCCCTGGCTTTGGACACATTTTTGTCAAAAAATGTACACTTTTTCTAATCCAGAAAAAAGTCATAGGAAAAAAAGAAACCACCATCATTTCCAGTTAAATAAAACTAGCATTTATAAAATAATCTTTCATTACGTAAAACTATTACATTCATTTATTGTCACTATGTTCCATTTATTGATAGTTATATGATGCCATGAACAGAAATCATTTGTGATTAGAGTTTCATTTTCAGTATATCTTGTGGTGCAGTATTTTGATTTTAATGTACAGTTGCGTCTCATACCTGTTCCTTTATATTATATGAAAGTGGCAAGTCTAGACCTACTGTTTTAGTAAAGTGTCCAAAGATAACACTTTTTGTGATTTGGCATTTTACCAAAAAGATTGACTGATTTACCTAACTTTTACTGCCAAGCAACGAAAAAAGGATTATGATACTGATGTCTTTTTATCTAGTGTTAAAATATCTGGATGGTGATATCTGAATGGTAGCTATTTGTTTGGAGTTATCAAGAGCAGAAAGCCCAACAGTGAAAGCACACACTGGTCTACCACCCATCATGAAAATGTCAGTATTTCCATAAATCAAGGGATACTACATTACAGTGTGTAATGTGTGTGATCAGCGTTATGTAGTGTTGAAAATGAGGAACCCTTTCTTAATACTGCCTGAAATCAAGCTTTACAAAAAGCAGCCCCAAAGCCTTCAGGTGAGCTTGTAGTTTCATCTTGGCAAATTGAATCATCACAGAGTGAATCGGCAGCTGCAGTGTATAAACAAGTAAAATTGACTCCAGCACTAATTCAGCACTTTATATGAATTGACAAAATGAATCTTAATTGATATAATCCATTTGGCAGCAGCAAAGTGTTTGTGCAGAGTGCACTTGGGGAAATTAAATGGTATTTTAAAAAGTCAGAATGAAGCTGAAAAGCAGATTATGTAGTGATAAAAATTGTCCTCATTTCATCAGGAAAGCTCATATTTGGTATGAAACTGTAAATTATTGATTCATCATGATTCCACTCACCATCATATTTGACCTTGAGAATGTAGTCCCTGTAGAACTTTCTGCCGTTGCCAGGTTTTAGAGCGTCACACACCTTGGTTGAGTTGGGACATAAGGCTTGCCTCATGTTGTGTAAGGCAGTAGCCATTGCATAGACAGCATTGACGACAAACATGATCTTAGATTCTGGCTGAAATGGGACCTCACGGAGTGAATGTTTTCCACAGCCCAGTTCATGGAGGCTGCATTGGAACTGGTTCTCCCAAAACTCCCTGAACCAGGGATTCCTGGTGTTGTTGTACGGATGCAGAGCAGTGAAGTATTCATTGAACTGGGGAATCTGATAAGAAGCTAGTTCAATAGTGAAAGCCCCATCTGCCACAGCTTCACTGCCTCTCACTACACTCTCCTGTGCCCCCCACCCATCACTGGCCACCCATGTGAAGGTGACATTCAGGCGATTAGCTGCCACCAGCAGCTCACGGGCATCTTCACTGCGTGTGAACAGGATAACCACCTTGGCATTGGACTTCTGCTGCAGAGAGCGTATCAAATTGTCATAGCCGAGGTGGTTCGTTGAGCGGCTGACTTTGGCTGAAGTGGCAATGCAGATATGACGGGCACGAGCCTCCTGCTGGAATGCATCGATACCAGTTTCACCATAGTCTCCTTCTGATGCCACTGTCGATACATAGGTCCAGTTGAAGTAGCGCAGAATTTCCGCCATAGCCTTCGCTTGATAGAAGTCAGGTGGCACAGTGCGGGCGAAGTAGTCATAGCGTGTCTTGTCGCTGAGCTTGGCACTAGTGGAGGCATAGCTGATCTGTGGGATTTGGAAGAGTCGTAGCAAGTTGGCCACCTAGAATATGTAGAAGACGAAAAAAAGGCATCATAATCATTGCTTTTGTTACCTCAGGAAGTCATCACAGGTTATGAATAAGCCTTACAACACATTACTGTTCATAAGGTCATGACACTCAACATAGAGAAAACACACCTGTTCATTCTGCAAAATACTTATCGTAACATAAATGATTCAAACTGTCACAACACAATACGGCAGTTTCTCTACAAACCCAATTAGTCTCTCCCCATTCAGTCTCACTCTTCACTGGATCCCCGCTGAGGCCTTCCACAATTGCACTCTCCAGCTGACTGACTGGTGAAATCCTGCATTCAGTGATTACAGGGATTCCTGCCTACCTCATTGTCTCTAATTGGCAATGCTTTCATTAATGTTACCCAAGAACTATGCGGGAAATACAAGTCCATGCTGTTTTTTGTATAAATGGATAACGTAGTATGTACTAAAAGAATGCAATGAATTTCAGAAAGTTTTCTCTCTGTTTTAGAGAGAAAAGAGAAGTAGACAAGGAGAGACAGACTGGGGGTTGAGGGCAGGGATTTGGAAGAGAAAGGGAGTCAGAGTATCAAAGAATCTTGAAACTCTGCATTTCCTGTGTAATAGGTTTTGTCAGTGTTGTGACACTGCGTGCAGTGTGCAGAAGCAGCTACTGACTAGCTGATGCTTCAGGCACTTCTGGGAAAGCCTAAGGGGAGCGAGTCCGATCTGTCAAAAGGATGCCAACCTAAATCTGGTTGAGTCTAATGCTGGCACTCACACCGGCACACTCATGGCACAACATCTTGAATGCCAATGAGTCATTCCGGGAGACTCAAGATAGTAAAATCAAGTTCACATGCATCTACAAAGTTTCAATTCTCCTCCCCCCTGTTGCAGTACATCAAACATTGTGTGGCAAATATGAGGTATTTAAATTTTCTCCATTTTTTTACATCATTGTATCAGGTTATTTTTTTGCTTTGTTTTGATTGTATATGAACTTAGACAGTTGTCACCGTAGTCTGTCTGATCAGATAACCATTGACAGGAACATTAACATGTTTTGTTATTCAAAGAGTTTCTTCAGGCAGTGAGGATGTAGTGCTTGTCCAAGTGAAGCCAAATAGCCATCATGCTATCAACCACACACTGTAGCCAATGTGTTGTCACCAATTGGTTTCTAAATGCACAATTTGAAACCCACAAAGGTGGGCACTCTCTTGGAAATGCTGACACAACCTATCTGTCAATCAACTGAGATCAAGCTGAGGCAGGCTTCCAGCTACATTTGGCAAACAGCTAAAATGTGCCCACCTGTCTGCCCCTAATGATCCACATTAATGCACAACTCCTTGATAAATCAAATTGAATGCCTTTAAAAAATACTCCCCCACACAGTGCATATAAATTAATAAATTAATTTAACACTCTCTAATTTTCTTTGAACCAGGCTGTGGGCATTTTAAATTTTGACTTAGAAATGGGCTTTTTCACATAGAACCAAATGGGAATTCCTGGGATTCGCTCAAAGCCTTAAGTGAACACCTCACGATCTGAGGTCTGTTGCCTCTGCAATCTTTGATCTTTCCAAATTGGTAGTATTTGTAAGAAAGAGAATTTCTGAGTCAAATAAAACATAAAAACACTTTTTGATAAGTTTGCAGACACACGCAAATATATACACACACATAAACACATATGTACATAATAGTGCTAGATTTAGAATAATTAATGGGATTTCATGGATAATTTGCAATTACACTATCAAAAGCAATATGATTTAATTTACTTTCACCACACCAATATGACAGTGGTAAGGAAATGCATCCCAAATTTACAAGTCCCAAAGCAGAGCTATGTCTGACTTGTCTGTTTTGTAACATCTGAATTGACAGACTGAACATCTAGGTTGTTGAAACACATGAGTGAGCATTGCATATCAGCTTGAAGGTTGGTTTCCCCTGAGATTTTCTGGTCAGCGGGAGAAATCCCTGATTATGCAGACAGGCTAATAATCACATGTCTACTTAGAATTGTCTCCCTCCTTAAACTGCCTTCACAGCCTTTCTTAACATGTGGCGAAACAGCTGGCATCCTAGTGCTTGCTCTCTTACAGAGCGATCAGTATAAAATTTAAAGTGGCAAGTGAGACATAAACTCTATCTAATTCATCATTTCCACTGGATTCTTTTTTTCCCAAAGCTGCAGAAGCAAAGCCTATTTTGAAAAATTCTCACGAGAGTCATCATCTAAAAATGCTCTTTTTTTCCGCAACAAAGGATTTGCAATATGTTTTATTCTGAGTTTTATAATGAGTCCAGTTCACTTCATGAATTGAGTTTTGTGAACTTTGAGTGACCCAAAACATTCTTTGACCCTTTTCTGTCAAATGATTTCAACTTATATTATGAGAGCAGCCAACAACTTTGAGCTTGATGTGTACTCCCTCTTCATTTTACAAAGTGCCTACTACTAGTGGACATTATGGAGAAAAAGTTGATGTTTTTACTTTTTTTTCTGTTATTATTAAAAAAGGTTCTCATAGCCTTCATAAATCTAGGATTGTTTTTAATATAAAAAAGCACAAAACTTGGGGTTTCCATTGTGACAGAGTTCAGCCTTTACTCACCATTTGACAAATAGGTACAGGTATGGGTATAATTGTTATGGTGATTTCTTGTTATCCTTAGTTTTGTGACACAATTATTAATACAACAACTCCAGATGATAATACTTTAACCCTTTTTGATACTTACTTAAATTCTTTATCCTAATTTGACTCACAACATCACTACTTAATGACTCCCTGGGTTGGTGCCAAAGACACAAAGGACAATGAAAATGGAAATTATTTGGCTGAGGAAGTTGACGGCAACATAAGTGAGGCTGCAAGAGGATAATGCCAGGTGGCATAAGTTCAGGATGTGTTATTTACTTTCAAAACCGAATAGAGGAAAAAGGTAAAATTCTATATGTGCTCTTTCTGTGGAGACAAGATGCAAGATCTCCAGTCTGCAGGGATTTCATGTGCCACGAAGTACCACATGATGAATAAAACCTGTTTCGCTGACAGTGATTAATTATTGCATGCTGCAAATGTGATGCTGTAGGCTTAGTATTTGAATGGCAGATGAGTGGAATTGAAGGAGGCCATTTAAAACCAGACTGGAGTCAATGACACCACAGTAAATAAGACTGTAGCACTAACAGGTTTAGTCGTACAGGTTACCATAAAATACATTTACTGCCCGTCAGAACTGAAATGTCTTTAACAATGTCGTAAGAAAAAGAAGTGTCAACTTTTTACACTCATTATAAAGTTGTGCTGCTGTTCTCTAAATTTAATTCATAGACCAAAATCATGAACACTGTGGCATCTGAGTGAGACCAAACTAAAGATCAGTGTATAAATATTTAAATTCTGCACTTTGCCTTTTGGGCTATTTTGGATTTTCAGTTCATCAGATATTGTGATGTTTCATGACATGATCGTCCAACAATTAACAAATTACTTTGAAATCATTTTATCCCCTAAATTGTGTTTGTTAGTTTGTTTGTTAAAAATATTGTATCTTCTTGAACAGTATGGTTTGCTCATGGTGATGTACCATATTGTTCAGTATTGATAGTTGCATACATGATTCACCCAGCATTGTCACCCATCAATGTGACTCTACAGAAAGAAAAATCCTGGAAAGTTGGCTTTATAGAACATACAAAATATCACAAGTTTTAAACCTCAAATACTGTGCTAAAAGTCAAAATAGCCAATCTGTTTGATTAGCATGTGAAGCTGTTATGAAGTCAAACAAACAAACAAACAAATAAATGCATAAATGACATGCACTGACATGTGAATAGGTCTTTATGTATTGTCTGATACATGTGTGTATCTTTGATGCAAGCTGACTGAACGGTGTATGGTATCTAACAGGATGTTTACTGCATAGACTTGCTGTAATAAGCATGCTTGGTCACTCCAGCACACATTCTGGATCCCACTGGGATATTTCCACTCAAAGGCAGTGGGATGGAGAGTTTCAGGCGGTCTCTGTGGGGAGGTTCTGATGGGATTTATATTCAAACTTCTTTTGAATCTTAAGTGCATGGTCTAATTTATCTTTCAAGATTAGCCTGTCTTGACTAAGAAGACACAACACATAACAGATATTCTATACTTGGATGATCTGCAGGCTTTTATTCAACGCTCAATCGGTGTGATGCATTTTCTTTGTTGGATTTTTGTAGATGTCATTTTTTCCCACACAGGTACACAAGCAAAAAAATAATGCAAGGTTGTTTATCCATTTTTCTAAGATTGGGCTATGCCTGTGGTGGTGAATGAGTAATTTCCCTGCAGGGTATTGAAGGGAACACTATGCCAGTTTAGTAATCCACTTACATGTGGCTTAAGGTTGTTATACAGCACAGTGCCAAACATGTCACCCGTACAATGGGCTTAGTGGAAATCATTGTATAGATGTTCACATGGCTAAGCCAAGACCCTTCTACCTGCCAAAGCCTGTGAGTGACATATTGTCAGTCTACAGAGCATACCACGCAGCAGAATCAGCATGCAGCATTATGGAGAAACAGGTTCAATGACCGAGGCAAATATTACACTCCTCTGTTTGATTGCGTAGCAGTGTGTGGGACTGAGACGATTCTGTTGCAACCGTGGAGTGGTGCACTTTTACAGAAGCCCCTCATACTTACCCGCTAGAACTGCATGAGGATTCTCAGACAAGAATTTCTGCCCAAAGGAGCTCAAAGGAGTTTCAAAGTCCTGGAACTTGACATATAAGAGGACAAGGAGAGCCAAAAATGACACTGCACTAGTGAAGCGGAGCCAAAATATGTGGGATGCACTTTGGGCTGCCTTGTATGGCAAGTTAATATCAAGCAGGCATCGCTGTCCAACAAATTGTCCATGTAGAATTCTTTGTCTTCCTGCCTACAGCTTGAGGTTTCAAAGAGGTTTAAAACGTTGATTTGCATGCAGTGATAAGGGTGCTCATACCACATGGCATCCTAAACACAGAAAATATTAATATACAACTCCATTTACAAGTGTAAATACACTCACTGTTTTAAAACAAATATGATATTAATGTCATTTATCTATTTATTTAAGGAGCAGATTATGTGTAGAATTGACTACAATGGTGTTTGGGTTTGAGGTCAAATTGTTTTTTAGGTGGGAACCTAGTTTGTGTAGACAGATGTTTCAGTTTTAGACCGCTGAGCAATGAAGCAGCATGGTGTGTTGCAGGAGTGGCAGGTGGGTGGAAATAATATGACTTGCATTGAAAACTATTGGATGTTGGCTACAGAAAAATAAGTTGCCTGAATGTTGCACAAGCAAATTCATTGCGGACTTCCGTTCATCATATAATGTCTACACGCAGCCCCTCAGTAGCTAAAAGCACTGGCTTGGCCTCAACACTTATACTATACAAAACTATAATATCAAAAAGTTATAATTCTCAGGGAGATATATTGCAGTAGATCTGGTGCAAGCTGAACCATACCTCGTTATTTCTGTTCCTTTTTTTATAAACAATATAATACTGCTTCTTAGTTATCTTTCCTGGAAATTGGTCAGCCATTTTTTGTCTGCTGCAATTTGATTTAAACAGGAAGGAGAACAAGAGAAATTTCAGAAATACTGATCTCAGTGTACACACAAAGCAATTCTGAAACTCACTGACTTTTAAAATCTCATTCCACCCTGCAAGAAATGTGACTTCAGCGTAAAGCAAATCAGATTTTTTACTTCTCTGAAAGGCTTGGCTGCAGTCATAAACGCCTGAAGTTCGAGCCAACAGTACGGCTTACGGTGTCTCACTTTCAGCTGGGGGGGATCATCCGGCATCAGACTGCAGCATATTTAATTAAGAGAATAAGGAGGTGGCCTAGAGTGGCTTTGCACAGCAGGTTCTGTTTCTGAGCCGATTACTGTGAAAGTGGTTTCCTCCAAAGCAACGAGAGCAAACAGGACCTGGTCACTGCATTTGACACAGATATACCGAGTAACAGGATTGTTCTTTTCAGCTGTCGTATTCTGTTTCCATAGAAATACCCAAAGGCCCCAGCCAACACTATGAGGAGGGGCAAGTCAGGCTGCCCATGTGAAAATGTCAAATACACTTGTATGACACAAAGTAAGAGCTACGTAAAGATGTCAGCAAATTGGATAACAGTCGACAGTTATCCAAACTTCAAGTGAATTGCTAAGACAGTTTTATTTTATAGAAATCTGCACTTCATACAGATGCAGAAGGAATTTACATGCATAGTTTATAAAGAATTAAACAGAATTGCAGTTTCTTTGTTTGCTTCATATGTTTCAAAGAAGTGGCACAGCTTCAGCACCTTTCAAACACTGCACTTATTTTGATTTGTTTCTGCATAAAACACTATTGAACACAGGATGGTTAGTAAATAGAGGGAATTAAAAAAGCCAGCGCCAAGGGACACAGATAAAGGATGACAGTCAAACAACGCACACGAACTGACCAAGTGTCCTAGTCCAGAAAAATATCAGGTCCACCTTGTAGAGATGTCATGATTTTTTTTTTACATGAAAAGCCCATCTGCTCATCCCATAGGAGTTTCTCGGTGTGCCTCTACAGCAATAACACAGAAGTCCCACATCAGTAGTCCTTAGCCCCACTCAGTGTCACACTTATACTCCACTGAAACCCAGAAACACACACACATACACAAGAATCAGCCATGCACATTGACATACAGTCCACGCATGGTGTATAGTCAGAGAATGCACCGAATCATTTTTGGTTTATTCCTTATGATTTAGTTGCTTGGCAACAGCTTTAACAGGGTGTGAATATGAACTGTGAGATACCTAGAGGACGGATGTTTTTGATCAGGTTCTGCCCACTCATCTTGCAAGATAATGTGAATTTTCTTTATGTAGCAGCAGTGTTTGAAGGCCCCCAGAGTCATGCAACCATTTAGACTGCAGCACATGTTAAGACATGACAGAGCTGCCATTTATTTAACATGTCAGCAGCTCAGCTTCTAATTTATTTCTTGACCAATGCAGTGATCATTTCTCACAAGCTCTCTTGCAGGAAACCTGACAAGTTCTCAGTCAGATAAAGTCTCTCATCACATGCTAATTTTTTATCCCGCTAACATTACGCCATCTTGTGATTGCTTTCTAAAAGCTGGTAAGTAATGAGGTTGGTACAGTGAACATGATATGTATTTAAACTGCACAAATAGTAGATTCTGCCAAGCCACTGAATAATCCACTCACATGTGAATTATTTACGGTTTTTGAAGCACATTCTTTACTTTTACTCATGAATAATGCATTTTCACCGCATGGATTTACCAATACGTTTCATCATTATTGTTCTCACTGGCATGAATTCTGTCATGTGTGTATCCATGTTTAAATCCTTTGTATGACTCATGTGCGCTCTAGAGATTGGCACAGTCTACCATGCAGATGAAGGAAATTCTATAAATAGGGTTGTTTCTGGATGATGAAAAGGGACTCAGAGCTTGCTGAAAGCTCATAAATTTACCTTATTATGCTGCTCACACAGTTTAGTCTGTAGTTGTCAAGCTGAGTTTTGGTATAAAGGTTTATAGCATTAAAATCCAGCCTGTGTCCTCATCTTCAGTCCCAAAAAAATATATCCACAAGTCAGAATGTGTATAAAGATTATTAAATGAACTCAGTGAGATTGGCCACATGCTAAGCCATAGACTGATTAGTGACCTGATTTGGGGCTTGTCGTAACTGATTATTTGTCCAAATAATCCTTAAGCGTATGGTGGAAGTATGATGATTGTTTTACTCCTGGACATGTAGGACCTTAATGAATAGGAATTTTAAATAAAGAAACACTGAATATTTATGAATCCTGGTCACACATCTTCAACAATATCTGCAATAACCAATGAGAGAAACAGACTGGGAAGTGTTATCGACAGGGTGTGACAGCTCATGAACATGGCATCTGTTGGAAAAATTGCATCTACATGGTTTCATTATACACAGAAGCTTATTGTGCAAATACGTTGAGAGAAAACCCATGAAACTCATTGTGTTCACAGAGATACATTATGCTTTCAGATCCAGAATTTACAAGTTTTCAAGAATATTTTGTATCTTTGTTTGAGGGAGTTTTCAACTCTCTCCATGAACATTTGAATACAAGTCTTTATGAACTTCTGAACTTCTGTCCTGAGGAACCAAGGTCGAACCGGATGACTGGGTGGACAATTATGCAAATTTACCTGGAAGCTGGAGGCTCTTTCCACACATGTTGTTACGCACACACTTGAGTATGAGTGCTGCTTTGTGGGTTGCACCTACACATGCTAATGAAATATAAGCATGGGGCAGACACCAAGTTATAAAAATGTTCTCTGAAGACTCTGATCTTCAGTGGGTGTGCCTGGTAAGTAATCACTTATAGCTACCTAGCATAATCATCACTGTCATCTTTAACCGTGAACAGTTTGTTTCAAACTTCATCTTGCTCAGTTGTCTACTTGTGCCACACACTTCTGTCACTTTGGTTTACACCAAAGTCAAGTTTTACTACGATTTTGAATGTTGAGTGTAAATAACCTGATTCTATGTAGAAGAATTAGTGTGTGGTATGCTCCGAAATTCACACCACACACTATAAGATCAGGGGAGAGAGATCAGGCTTGATGTGTCTTTTGTTATCAAGTGTGTGGTCTCTAAATCTGTGAGCGTTTGAAGAATCCTTATAGTGTGTAGCTGACCTAAGTTAACATCAGACACTTCTACCTGCTTTCACATTAGCTGGAACAAGTCAGATTTATACCTCAACACAGCCTTTTATTTCATTTTATTTTTTGCGAAACATTATTGTGGGTACTTTTCAGTGTTTTCAGACTGATTCCAGAAAGTTCCTGTCTATTTTCATGCCTGGGAATAGTTCAGTGAGTGCCTGAGTGTTTGACATACCAGAGGTGTTGTTTTTCTAATGTGCCCTGGTGATGCTGATGTTCTTTCCTCAGGGATGCTCTCTTACATAGTGAGTCATATTTAGCAGCACAGGCTGCTGTCGGGATATCAAAAATGAGAGTCCCTTCCATGTCTTAATCAGAAGTCAGCCCCGAGGCTAGATGTTCCCTGGCTGTAATTGAGGGATAAAATACACATCTGATTAACCCACACCTTGAGGATTCTGAGGAGAAAGCCAATGTTCCTTCTATTAATCTGTAACATATTTAGAGAAAAAAATACTCTGGCTTCTACTGTCTCTGAGATTATTTAGGATTCCAGCTTGTCTGCTTTTAGTATCTATCATGATGATTTCAAACAGTAGCTTAACAAGCAAAGCTTTAGCTCTTTCCACACGAATAAAGATGCTGAATTTATCAAACATGTCATCAAAAGGTTTTTGCTCACTTTCCAATAATATTCTTCTTTCCAGGGGATCAAGTTGAATACTTTTAGATCCATTCAGCGGCCAGAGGGCATCACAAACTTTCCTGTGACTGTTAAAGACATGGACTTTTTTGTATCGCCACAGGATGACACATGATTCACTGTATTTATTTCACTCCCTGTGATCATATCCTCCTGTTAATGTCTCACTGTATCAGTATGAAACATGATCTTGTGTTCGATCCCTCCACATCCTCTTTGTGTGGGTACGCCTGTGCCAAGACACCAGACAGCCGGGCAGCAAACCGCAGATGGGGGAAGGCAGGACCTCGCCTGCAAGAGCGTCAGAGAACTTCGCCTCCACACTTTTTCTCAATCTGTGCCCGTATAACGCCAGCACAGCCAGGCCAGCAGCCAGATCCGCCCCCGTCTCTGTGATTGTCACACCACAACACCAGCAGCCCAGCAACACGCTCTTTCATTGTGACAGATTTAGACAGCACTCTGCGTTCTCACCACCTGTCAGTTCACCATGTTCTTCCTCGTCGCCATGGTGATAAGGATCTTGAGACTAATATTGTTAGCCGTCCTGTAACTGTCTTGCCTTTGGAGTGAATAACATGTCTTACTTTACCGCCTGTGGTCTACACATAAGGGCAGACAGGATAACCTTTCACGCAGCCAGGCTGGTTCATTCAAAGGTCTGACTGGCTGTAGATTATGCACAAACTGGCCAGCAACAGGGACCAGAAACATAATATTTCAATGGTATCCTTAGTTATCAGAAATGCTGACTAACCACGAGCCCCTAATGCATTTGTGTGGACACATGTTGCAAAAAAGTCTCCAAACAAAGAGTCAAATTCAGGAAGTTTCAAGTTAGCAGTGGGGAAACACTAATAACAGTGTCGTGAAATAAATTTAAAATGTAAACATATCAACAAATGCCCATTCAACCCCTGTTGTTGTTAAGAATATAAACAACTTTAGGAGTTAAGTTTTACACTGAACCATGAAAACAGAATATGTCTGATCTATTTTCCACATTACTTTGTTGCCTGAAGACCCCCAGGGTGACAAAGCCATGATCATATCAGTATCAGTAGCAACAGGTTAAACAAGGAGGCACAGCAATGTGTGCACATAGGTAGTGTAATTTCAGCTTAATTAAGTGTATTAGTAAAGGCATTTTCTATTATTTGTCTTTTGATCGGCCCATTGGAGTATTCCCATTCCCACAGCAGGGCTGGCATGTTTCAAGCATTGCCATCCTGGGGGTTGCAAGCTGAAAAATTTTGGAACCCCTGTTGTAAAGGACATGATTATCAGATTTAAAATAACTAAAGACTTTGGCAAAAGAGGGGAAAAGAATCTGTGAGCAAATGTACTGATTCACAAACTGGGACCAGAGATGGCTGCCATGGTTAAGGTGCTCAAAGAAGAAGATTCACCACTTAACAGCAATACAATAAAGAGGTTTAGTCACGGTTAAAATGAGAACAGCGTCCTGTGGTGCTCATCCACTGATAAGGAAAATTCAGTGAGAAGCTAGGGCAGACCTCCGACCTCAGGCTTGTAATAGTACATCCATAAATTACCGCTAGACAAGGGCACTCTCCGAGGAGCCCCAGATTCAGGTTTCTATGAGAATTACAGCTCGTTTATCAAAGTATTTTGTTTCCAAACTGTCTTTTTCACAAGGAGGGCTAATATAGGACTCATTTCCCTGGAGCTTTTTACTTCTTTAATGTATCATTGTACTGTGCTGTATTTTTGCCATTTTTGTTGTGTAAGCAAGGAGACTAAGCACTTACACAGAAAAAATGTTCAAAGAGCTTCGGCATGATGGGGAAATAATAAGCCTGACATACTTTTAACAGAAGCACCTATTCATTGGAATAAAAGCAGGATTGTAATTCATGGTCATGACATTGCTGTGATGTTCAGGACTCTGAATTAAGTCCACACTTGAAAAACCATTTGTATGACAGGCAATAAACACTGAAGTAACCATTCATTTTGATTAATTTATTGTTTGGCTGTTGTCCTAAAGTACCCACTGGGGAAAGCTGTTCACACCACACTGGCACTGGCAGGAGTTTCTCAACTATCTATGGTTTATCAATGATCCTAAGCCAATTATTTCCTCTGGATGGGCAGGAGAAGTGTATTCCTGTCTTCAAACAGGCTTCTATCTGGAACATGAGACAAGCGGGTCTGCAGTGAGGTGAACCGTGCTCTTCACCCCGAGGCAGCAGACACGCTCCTCCGGCTGACTGAGTCGATATGATGCATTGAAGTTAATGCTTTGAGGCATATGTTTGTGGACATTTACAAAACTAAGTTCCACGTGACACCCTGTCACTTTTCAACTATGACTTGAAATCATTCTGACGTGGCAGGTATGGTACAGCTAAGATACAGAGACACAATTAGCTGAGTTTTTGTGGTATCAGCTTGAGTGAGCTGAAAGGAGCACGGCGGCTGCTGCTGAGAGTAATGATGCCGTCACTCGTCATCCTGTCAGCCTGTCCTGAGCACAACATCTGTAGCACGTCTGCCTCTGACAGGACGTCTGCTGAAGTGTGAATTACCAGGAAAGAGGAGGAGATTGTCTAAATTAGATCAGCCAAGCAGAAGGGGGTATAGGTAAACAGATCTTCCTTGTGGAACCGATACTCATTAAGTCCCCATGTTAACATCTCACAAGGGGTAATTGCACATGGTGCTTCAGTTTAAATGGACATTTAGATGACCATCAATCACATGCTCACTCTGGCCTGTACTCCTGGAGCTCTCTACTGGCTCCCCAACTCCTGCAAGCTGCTGATAGTTGAACACGCTTTCTGTGATTGCATTGTCTAGTGAAGTTAATGTACCATTAGACCAACATAAAACAATGATTATCTGTATAAACAATGTACACTGTCTGGCCCCAAAAAAAGCTGCCACCGCAAAAAAATGGTTATGCCCTACTATTTCACTGGACCGCTCTTAGCTTTGATTACAGCACACAGCTACTGTGGCATTGTCTAGATAAGCTTAGATAGGCAACCCCAGATCATGGCACTGCCCCAAAAATGCTTGGCACGAGGCATGATGGGTACATCAGTTCACCTGCCTCTCTTCTTACCTGGATGCGCCCATCACTCTGGAACTTGTTAAAGAATTGCATCAGCTGGGGTTAAATAATTAGTTGCCAGCTGAAAAATAATCGCCCATGCAGTTTTATCCAATAGGAGGCTTGCACTTCGTACTCAGGTTTATACCGTCTTACTTAATTTCAGGTGGCAATTTTTTTTTTGGCCAGGCAGTGTATTATTCTTTGGTGAGAAGATAATTTTTGTAATGGTGTGTTGTCATTAGTACCTACCTGAATAGAGACATCACTGTATGAACCTCCAATGACCCCAGAAATGGCCAGAGGGACATCATCATGGATGGCGTATGAGCCATCAGGACACGTATATTCGCTGTCATCCACCTTGGTTAGCGAGGCCCTGACAAACTCCAAAGACTGCTCCAGAGCGTAGGTGTCTTTAGAGCAAGTGTCCAAGATATGAGCCCCAAGTCTGATCCCCGGCAGGATACGCTCATCCTTGTTGATTTCATCCAGCGCCAGCAGCATGGCCTCCAGTCTCTGGATCCCTCTCTGAGCATTGATCTTCCCACAGTCCTCTGCACCCTCGCCCTTTTGGTGCACTGGGAACAGGCCACCAATCATCAAATCTCCGTCCAGTGTGATCTCCCTTTTGGAGTCAGTGTTATAACCCACCACAGGCAAACCCTGGGGAGCCTGGGCAAAGAGAGACACACATACACACAGCAGGCTGAGGTGGGACAGCCAGAGGGGTCGGGGCACAGGGCGCACCCTCAACACAGGGGACCTCCCCAATGACATATCCCCGGGCAGAGCGAAGTCAGCGTCCTCGCCTTTGTTTTCTGGTCCGTGTCTGCTCAGCTTTTGATGACGGCGGTTGTGAAGAAAAGAACAGTGAGGCGCAGCAGCACCAGCTCTCAAAGCACCTGTGTTTTTATTCTGACAGAGGCCATTTACAACACCAGTGCCATCCTCCTCCTCCTTTCCCACTTCAGGGTTTTGGTAGATTTCAGCCTGCAGATCAAACAGACAGAGATTCAGTCAAAGTCTTTGAGTTGGAGTACAATGGTCCTTTTGTGTCACCTACATTGTAACTGCCAGGGACTGACTTCCCCCATGAAAATATTAAACATCTAAACAAATAAGTAAACATCCATTTCCACTGATGTTGACTGAATGATAGCTAAAATTATTTGCAGAAAAGAAATAAAGAGACAACTGACTATCAGAGGCATTTGCTATGTTACATGTCAGTAAATAAACAAAATCTGTTGGGACCCAATCTAGGCTTTGAGATTCATTTCATTACATTTTAGCTCTAACTGGACTGGACCAAAATCTTTGTGATGGTTTTACAGACACTAAAATTAATCCACAGTAAATGAACATTTGTTGACACTGGCAAATAAATTCTTCCTTTGGACGGACAGTTACCTCAGACTCAACCATAAGTAATATTGCCATTCATAAAACCTTGAGTTAACGATCAGTTTGCAGAGGACAACAGCAACATGTTTTACATGTTTTTTCAACCAACACAAAATCATGCCTTCATTGTGTGAAGTTTCTTTTAGAGTCCGTCTTGTTTTAAACCTTGTCTCCTCCCTTTCTGTTTCATTGTCCACCCACCCTTAAAATATTTCCCTTCTGAGGCATATGATTGTACGTCTCTTGTATAATCTCATGTGCTCATGCTCCTGTTCACCATTCAACCGCAGAGACAAAAATTCAAGTCCCTAGGGAACAAAATGTCAAATAACATCAGCTTCTTACACACTTTATAAAAAAGCTGCATTACATGCATAAGTAATGCATGATCCACATGCAAAATAAAAGTATTGAAATCAGTGTCAAACATACACATTTATTTGGTTTTCAATATGTTGAGTTCACATATCATAATCTAGAGCTATGTGAACGTATTCTTTGTTTTCCTATCTGTAATCATTGTACACATTTGTACAATCATTTTCATTAAAAAAAGTTTCAGCTCCTTATAAACACTTTTCTCATCTTTATTGATTGATTGAAAATATGCAGTTTTTAAAAATGTATTAGACTACCACCAAGTTTAAGGGTTTTGCCACAACTGCCCTAAATTAACAGTATAAATTTGATTACCAAAAATACTTTTTTATGTTTCTGTAACAGTTTATGCATCAGGATTTGCTAGCTCTATAACAAAAGCTATATGTTAACGGCTCAAGTGTAATTATAGGGTTTTTTATTTATGAGTTATACGTACTATAAAACAAAAATATATCAAAAAGGAGGAAAAAATGAATTAAACACCTTACATTGTTTTCACTGACAAAGTACAGTTATTAACTTGTGTTCCTCATTATAAAAATATGTCTCAGTAGTTGTATGCTATTTGATAAATTCTCGACTTTCAGGGAATTCCAGTGTTCTGGCTCAAATGAGGGAATAAAAACATAAAACAGTTTGAAACTCAAAAACAAATATTTTGAGCACTGGAACTAGTAATAGCACTTCATGGTACTGGTTTTTTTTGTAGAAGTATGACAAGATGTTGAGCACTGTAGCAAGAATAAGACTGAATTGTAAAGCCTTTGCATCTTTATTTTCATTTATTAAACCATTATACACAACCCATCCACTGCACCAAGTAACGATGACATGTTTATGTGATTCTAAAGACAACAAAAACATAACGCAACATCTGGGTCACCATGTTAATCTATTCTGCAGTACAAGCAATTTGTTAAATGAAGTATATTTCCAAGAATATCATTCAATTCATATTTGAGATGGATTACTCAAAGTCTGAATCAATCTATGCTGATCCTGCTGGGGTTTTTTTTGTAATTGTACTCAGTTTTTAAAGGGAAGAATTATGGGTCAGTATACCAAATGTTAAAATGTTTTTTTAAAGGGGGCCTTTAGGTTGGATTTCTTCAAAACCATCTAAATCTAAATTGATCCAGAAGTTTTTATCAATATTAAAATGCATTCTCTGTCTTGCTATTGGATTTGCAAGAGCCTTTTGTGTGGAATAATAGATATACGCTTCAGTATGACATAGAATAAGCCTTTTACAGATAATCAAATCTATCATTAATCCAGCGTCAAAGCTGAGTCACATCAGGAGTAATATCTGAAACAGGTCATGTACGGATTACCAACAGAGGAGCATATTGTTCAGTCCTTGAATCCCAGTGGTTTAATTAAGCAGAGTGTGAGTGTGTGAGAAGTTTATCGGAGTGAATTATTGAGCCAGAATTATCTGCCTTGTATACAGTGTCTCAACAAGTCAAGCAGGCTAACAGTAATTAACTGTAGCTTGAGGTTGTTAAAATTCAAACGTCTATGTTTAGGTTACAAAATACTGTCTCACCTTTTCTAACAACATTGTTATCAACCTAAGTCACACAGTAGACAGTATTCTGTGGAGTATTTCTTGGGTTGTTTTTTTTTCTTGTCTTTTTTGTCTTTTCCTGTCTCCCCCACCCCCTACCCATCCCTCTCTCTCTCTCTCTCTCTCTCTCTCTCTCTCTCTTTCTCTCTCTTGCTGCCTCTGTTGTTTCCATGGAAACTTGCCAGTAGATAGAGAGGATGAGGAGGAAGTGGAAGACAGACCCGGACAAGTGGGCCAGTTAGACCATGCATGCTTCATGGTCAGACTGGTCCCGTGGGACATCTGGAAAGCTTACACTGTGAGCTCACTAAACTGATCTGACTCTGGTCACAGCTTTACATATTCCACCTTTAAACACACCTCAAGCAGAGCAACAACTATGTAATTCGGACCAGAAAACGAATGGGAAATAGATTTTATGTATTATCCATTATCTTTTAATATTCCTATACTCCAAAAACTTTTTTTGACTTTATTCTTTGGTCCAACAAGTGTTTTACAAAGAGTTATTGCCTCAGAGATGTTTTTTGATGCAAACACTGTTCTCTTCAATAAGAGATAAGATGTGACATGTTGCATTATATTTGATGAAACATCAGTGGAACTTAAAAGCTTTTCCTTTTTCCAATCAAAATAATCATGACAATATCAGACTTTCCATTTTTTCCCTTGACAGCATGTCAACAAGTGAGAGTACAGCTTGCACATACGGGCCAAGTCCCTTTCCACACATATGAAAGAATCCAAAAACAAACTGAGGAACACTGTTATGTGAAACAAAAGCCTTCAAATGTTTGGGGAGTTATTTCTGAATGTGTGCAGCTTTTGACACATCTCTCTCTATATATGCCAGTCACGAATGCCTAAGAACAGAGGAAACTACAACCTTTCTTAATGTGTTGATTTTCAATAGAATTAAACTGTTTGGAAATGTGGCCATTCAGAGTGGAAAAGCACTTAGGTACAGCCTCAAGAGAGAGTGGTGACAAAAGGATTTCTGGCTGTCACATTGTCAGTCTCCTCCCCTATCAGGGAATCCCAAAGGAGGCCTCCATCTCATCCTCAGACTATATTTCTCTCTGTCTTTGTTCAGTCAACTACAATAGCAAACCCATTATGAGAGCACACACATTCTTTTATGATTCTTTTGGTTACTGCAAAGGCTCAAGCACAATAGGTCAGTGGTACAGTTTTAGATCATCATTACAAGTTGTTTTCAAACTGTGCTTTTACATGAATTATATAGAAAGTACAACTGAAAACACTAGTTTGACATTTAAAAAAAAATGTACTGATTATTGTTTTTGCAAAAAGTTACACAGATTCACATTACTTGAATGCCACAGACTGCTTTTTCGAAAGAGCTAAAAGTTGTGAAACAATTATACTTGGGTAAGTGGCTTAAATTCAACATAAATAAATACTTTCTTTTAATAAAGCTTATTTGAAACAGTAAGAGGAAGTCATTCTCAAAAATGTGGTGTAAATGAAGCAAAAAAAGTTTATTTCCCATACTGTTTTCCGGGAGATAAATTCAATACTGATAATTCTGTAGTTAGCTACTAAAAAGAAGTTAGTTTGCTAGCTTGACACCATTTGCTGATTCAGCTATGAAAATTGGTGCTCGAAGTCTGAGTAAGAGGCACGCTTGCTACAGTGTTTCTCTGAAGGGACGTTACGCAATGACTAGCCCTTATTTCTTATTTGTCTTCAGTATGATATGGTTTGTTTGGGGGGGGGGGGCTTTTGTTTTGTTTTGTTTTCTTCTTATTCTGCCCTTATTACTGAAAAAGAGAAAGAAAGAATGTATATATTACAGGTATGCAGGCTCAGTCTTGAGGTAATAATAACGTTAATATTGAAGAGTAGCAGAGATTCTTCCTAAACCAGTGAGTGTTCTTGAAAGTGTTATATTGCTAAAGAGGGCATATCTCTTTCTTTAGCTCTCAGACTAGATCAGGATGATGCCATCCAGTGTCCAGTGTTTGTGAAAATCTCCCGTGCTATGTTTAATATTTACACTTTAGATGTGATATTCCACTTGAGGTTTTATCTACAAGTTAACTTCAAAGACAGACTCTGCCTCTCATTTTCCCTCTCTCCTCATGCAGCCATCTCTGTTTCACTCTTTACCAGATGGCCTTTTTAATTCAAGAGTGTGAAGCAAGCCAGCCTCTTACACACTCCACACCAGACTGTGTGGAGGAATGGGAGGAGTGGGTGGGGGCTGAAGGGACAAAAAAAAGAAGAAAATGACAGACACAAGAGGGCAGGAACAAAAAGTGGTGAGGACGGCAGCATGGCCAGCAGTGGAAGGGGGATAACAGCAAGGTTTGAGAAAGATACAACTTAGGCTGATTTTTTTGACATTCATTTGCCCCAAGAGTGGAGTGCAGCATTAATATGGTAATATCCCCCCAGGCAGTAGCAGGTGTTGAAGAGGGGAAGTCATCTACTGTATATGCAGCCCTGAGCCTGGCTGAACAGGTTGGAGATCCCCTGTGGAATGAGTTGGAGGCTGTCTAAGAGGAAGCTCAGGTAATGGGAGTCAGGCTTGACTAAAATCACATTTCCAGCAGACAAAGAGGGTGGTCTTGGGTGGGAGGAAGACTGAAAACGATCTGCTAATGGGGAAGAAGGCTCAAGAGTGCACGCACAACACACACATGCACCCACACATCAACATTACTGGACGTAAACAATGCATGAACTTCATTTGGCTGAAACACCTGTAACAGGGGAAATAAAGGAAAAGTGCCCTTTAAAACAGATTAAAATCTTGTCATTTTTATCAAAATCTGGATGAACCAGGCTGGAATCCAACCTGTCATTTACAGTTCATATTCCAGTTTCTTCATCTCAAGTTTTCATCCATCTTGCCACTGCAGCACATGACATATTTTTGTTGAATTGATTCTACAAACACAACTATGCTTTGTGAATACTCACAAGAGCACCATATTGAGCAAATTCAATTCACCTAGAGAATGCGCCCCTGGCAAAAGCACCAAACAGTGCTCTATTTAAGTGATATTTGATAAGGACTGAAGCAACCAGCTGTCCAATGAAATACTTCACAACACTACTGTAACATTGTCATTCTTTTGAAATAATATGTGTGAGGAGAATGAACTGACTTTAAGCTGAACCACTGACAGAAAAGAGCAATAATACAAATTTTGAAGTATTTTCATTAACATCTTTTTAGGGACTTGTTTTGCATTTGCAATCCAGTCAGCATCAGAAAAGTTTGAGGTTGTGTCTTGCTAAAATTATATCCCCAACTTCAATGAAGTTGTGATGTTCTGTAAATCGTAAATGATGTGTTCCATCACCTTTCCTTTTAACAACACTTAATAAGTGTTTGGGGGCCAAGGACACTGATTCTTCCCATTCTTGCTTGATGTGCAAATTTAGTTGCTCAAAGGTCAAGGGTCCATTGTAACATTTTGCGCTTCATAATGCACCATACATTTACAATAGGAGACAGGTCTGAATGGCAGGCAGGCCAGTCTAGCACCCGCACTCTTTTACTACAGAGCCATACTGTTGTAATAGGTGCAGAATTTGGCTTGACATTGTCTTGCTGAAAAAAGCAGGGACCTCCCTGAAAAAGACATGTCTTGAATGGCAGCATATCTTGCCTGTGTGTACCTTTCAGCATTAATGCTGCCTTCACAGATGAGCAAGTTACCCATGAAGCCATGGGTGCACACACCCAAAACAATCACAGATGTTAGCTTTTGAACTTTGCACTTATAACAATCCAGATTGTAGTTTTCCTCGCTGGGCCTTGCTGCATATGTGCAGAGATTTCTCCAGATTCTCTGAATTTTTTGATGACATTATGGACTGTAAATAATTAAATCATTAAAATTTGTGCAACTGTACATCGAGAAATATAGTTCTTAATCTGTTGGACTATTTGCTCACACAGTTGTCCACAAAGTGGTGAATCTCTCCTCATCCTTGCCTGTGAATGACTGAACCTTTCAGGGATGCTCCTTTTATACCCAATCGTGACACTCAGCTGTTTTTCAATGGATAAAGTAGTCGATAGAGTTTATCAGTTTAGACAACAAATAGTTTGTCTTTGTAGTGTTCTCATTTCAATATAGATTAAACAGGATTTACAAATCGTTGTGGTCTGTTTCCAATTACGTTTTGCATAATGTCCCAACCTCATATTGGGGTTGTAGATTCATTTTTGCCCGTTGTCAAGCCATCAAGGGTTTTTATCACTTAATCTCTGTGGATTTATAGGGTCATAATAATAGCCATAATGACTCCTACGGATGGTTGTAAACACGGACACTCAAATCTGTAGTGTTCCAGCTTGTTTGATTAGTAATATCATCCAAAGTAACCATAAAATCCAATCATGTTGGCAAAAAGTGTTACAGAGTATTTCAAATGTCCAAGCAGCATCCAGAATAAACTGAAAATGTAATTAATGCTGCAAAGAGAATGAATCAATATTGAACCAGCTGAAAATATGAAACAATGAAATGTCTCTCAAACATAAAACTGCTAACCTTTTCTGATAAGGTCATTGATGCAATTAGCAATTAAAAAGTGAGGAAAAGCTTCACCCTATGTTTGAGGAGCAGCCATGCCAATTAAAGAGGCCATGGATCAATGCAGAGAGTCTCAGCGTGTCCATGAGTGAGAGTCTGCTGTGAACATTCCCCTCAGTCAGTGCATGTAAAAACCAACCCCATATTCCTCCCTGATTATCATACAACCTACCTCATTCTCTCTGCTTTTATGCTTCCTTTTTACAAACACCAACCACATCTTTCAAGCTGACTACCACACCACCCCCTCATCCATTTCTCTCTCTCTCTCTCTCTCTCTCTCTCTCTATTAGTCTCTCTCACGCTCACTCCACCTGCAAAAGGGGGAATCCCTTGCATGTGTTCACCAGTCCCTTCTCCTCCCAAGAGCCCCCTTCTGCCTGGCTCATCAAACATTGATCCTCTGTCTTTGTCTCTCAGAGATCATTACTGCTGGCCCTGTGATTGGCTAAAACATACTGATGGATGTATGGAGCTTTTGTTTCAGAGCTTTTTATGGCATCTTTGCATTATTCATTGTCACACCATCACACTGCAAAAAGAAAAAAGGGACCTGAAACATCACTTTTTCAAAACCCATTAGTGTTTCTCTTTGACTGACAATTGATATAAGTGAGGAAATTAAAGTTACCTTATCTCGGATGTGGTGAGATGAGAGATCTTATTGGGTTTTCCATGTTTTTAAATTGCATCCTTTTTATTGAAAAAAAAAATCTCAATATCCTGGAGCAGAACGGATTGATTTTAAATAGATGCTCCAGTTTCTCCTAAATTGGTTTTTGTCTTAACACAACAGTAATGTTGCAGTCAAACAAGTTGTGCTATTTTCGAGAACACCATGCAAGATGACACAGTGGTATCTCTAGATTTATTTCAGAAAGTGTTTGTGTTGCCTGTGTGTACCCCCTCTATTATAAGCTCTGTTAAAGTCAGCATTTTTCTTCCACTTTAAAGAATCTGAAAAACATTCTTGTACTTCTTATTTATCTGATAAGGATGCTCATTTGTAAAAGTACATCTTATAGTTTGTTTTTAGGCAATTGTTTTTGCTAGGTAGAACTGCTAAATGGAGAAGGGAAATGCTGAGCAGGGAGAGGCGGATGGCATGTATAGAGATGTAATGTCCTGGAGAAAAGGAGGGTAGCCTCAGTACATAGGTCACATGCTTCAACTCCTAAGTCAAACAGTGTCTTGTGTTTGTGTATTCTTATAAGCCCCAAAGCAATTTTTTTCTGTAAGCACTGCCAGTAAGATTAAAAAGACTAAAGACTAAGTGAAAGATCAGGACTCAACTTGCTGGTTGTCTTTTGAAAAACTTTGTACTGTCATTCAAACAAATGGCAAGAAATCTCAGGCCAATTACCTGATCAGTTATGTGGCTTTTAATCAATCTTCTTTCCTTATCCAAGACAGCAGCCCTCAACCCAGACAACCCTCTCCTCAGCAACGTTTCTTAATCTCTCCTCAGGGTTTCTGAGACGTTCCCAGGCCAGAGGGGATACAAAGTCCTTCCACAAACTCTGGGTCTGCCCGAGGGTCTCCGACCAATTGGGCACGTTTTAAAACACCTCTGTTCTAAGAAATACTAAACTCTATTAAGTTTTATATTTAACTATAAAATTTGTATCAGGTAGTGATGCATTACCTGATTGTGGAGGGCTTTCTGCTTTACACCTACAAACCCTTGATCGGCGTGCTGAACCAGCGTTATTTCATTTCCATCCCGTACGAAGAATGCAAAAAGAGGAGGTGCTCCAGGAACTACATGGTGCCAGACCCCCTCGGCCTGTTTGATGGTCACGTCTTGCTCATGTACTTGAAACACAAGAACATCAGGGCTACAAATTGCACTGGATATCAATACTGATTGGGAAACTGCAGAAGTGCTTTTGGGAAAGTTCTGTTGCCATCAAACAGGCTGCTTCCACTAGTGTTGGTCTTTTTTGCCAAGTTAAGAAAACTTCTTGCTCCTGGTAAAAAAAAAGGTTTTTAACATTGCCACCCTTCTCCACCTCAGTAATCTTCAATCTATCACATCAGCTCCTTAGTTAAATCTGCATCCTTCTTTCACCACTAGCAGTGTTTGGACTTGCCTCCTGCCTCACTTGTCAAAAACTTGTAAAAAAAACAAAACAAAACAGAAAGAGCTCTAACCATCATTACCTGTATAGTATATGGATGTGGTCTCTGTAAAAATAATACTAAATAGAGTAAAGAAGCCAATCTTCGACAGGGTCCGAATTGGAATTGTGGATTCAAGAGGTGGGCTTCGAGACGGCTGCCTGACTGGTCAGTCAAACAAGCTGTGCCTCTGATTGGACATCCTAATCTTGATACCCGCTAAAGCGCTGACTTAGGAAAATATTCACCACCCTGTACAGTGTGTGCTGATCAAGAAATGAGCCAGCCAATGAGTTTTTTTTTTTAACCACACTGTAAATATGTTTTTCAACAATGCAGAAGTCTTTTCTTTTGGCTTGGTGTGTATGCGGTTCCTGCAGCCAGTGTCAAGCGGGCACTTCACGAACTACAGCTTTTAACACATCCTACAAATCAACAACAAACTAACAACAAACAACTATGAATTTGAGAACGCTCTCAGTGCACTCTTGCACAGAAGGTTATCCAGTATCACTTTTCGTTTGTTAGTTTCATTTGTTACTTGACAGGCATAATGGGAACATCAGGATTTATATCATCGGAGAAGCAAGCAGAACTAATCAGCGACAGTTCATCTTTACTCACAACTTCAATTATTGATGCATCTGACCCAGGACTCACCTAGGAGCCTCTCACACGTACAGCAGGAATGCAAAACAGGAATGAGTCATTTGCAGTCAGTGCAGCTGTTAATTTCAATCTGAGATTCGTGCACACATCTTTAATTAATTGAAATCCTCTCTGTGCTTTTACTTGAAGGAGTTTTTGCTTAAATCTTTCCATAGAAGCTGAAATCAACTGACGGCACAACATCTTTTCTAAGTTTAATGCGGGATTAAAACTGGATTTCATAATGCTGCATCCTGGGGAATGCCAGACGGCAGACTCTTGAAGTTGTAAAATTGAGGTGACACTAAATTGGGAACTTACCTATAGTTTTTAAATACAATATCATTTCTATTCATTACAAAGTGGAATTGTCTCCTGTCATTTTAAACCAATCTTTTATCTCTTTGCCACAAAAAGGGCTGAGTACTGTGTTCTTTTAACTCAGACATAGATGTATCAGCTCACAAAATACAAACCAGCACATACCAAATACAACAGTGCAGAGGGACAGTAAATTTTTCATTTCACCGATGTTAGGGGCACCAGGTGCACAGATTGGACCAGGCTTTATGTAGAACATGCTTGTAGATCTCACCTGCATATGTGTGTGTGTGTGTGTGTGTGTGTGTGTGTGTGTGTGTGTGTGTGCGTACATGACCATAAGGCAAAGTAAGCTATTAAGCTGTCTTTTTTGATAGGCGTGTAGTGATTCAACCTCCAGGTATTTAATCTCTCAGACCTGGTGCCTAATACAAAGAGGCTTCATCATAAGGAGGAGGATAAAATAACGAGGCAGATGTCTCTTACTTTAAACTACAGATGGGAAGTAGGACAAAGAGGAAAACTATATTTGTCCCAGTGTACACATGAGTAATGGACAGATGCTGTATAGAGCACTGGAATCAGCAGAAAACTTTTACACTTTTGAGGAGTTTTTAAAGGGCATGCGAAAAATATCCAGCTGGTACCAGCAAGATCAGTAAACCCAGTTATGAAATTTGTTTTTCTTTGGTTTCCTTTAAGAGAAAATGAGTCATTTTAGCAGAGTTTGCTCCAAAGATCTCTCATTTTTGGTTACCCAGCACCCCAAGTAACCAAAAAAAGAGAAGAACTAAAGACATCTCTGTGGCAGTCAGTACTTTTAGCATCAATTCAAAGGGGAAGCAGATCACTTCAAGTTTGATCTGACAGGGAAGTGCATGGGTCAGACAGCCTCACCTTCTAATACTGTTTGCATATGGATTTAGATGAGGATGAACTCCTGTGGTCTCCTTGGTCAGCTTTGAGATGAATTATTTACACTATTTTTTTTCTTTTTGCTGCCTCCTGTTTTGCCAAATTCTCACTCTTACAAGAAGAGGATTTTGTAACATGCTTATCCCTTACTTTACAAAACCTGCATGATGGTCAATTACAGTGATTTAATATTTCTTGTATCTGTTTGATCAGTGTGTTCAGTGAGATGACTCCACTGCAGGCTAAGCGGGGTTCCTTTTGTTTTATCTGCTGAACATGCAGTACAGACACTCCTGGGACTGGAAGAAGCATCTAAGGTATGTTTTACTTCCCCCCATAATGACTTCGTCCACTATTTACCTCACTGCCTCAAAAAATGACCACCCTGAGGTGCTCATTTATATTCCTCCTTTGTTTAAAAATGTATTCCAAACTCTTGATGGTACGATTACCCTGGCAACGCAAGCAATCCTTCCATCATTAAACAGCATCTCTCCCTGTTCACTGTGATGCTTATCCCTGATGATGTGATCAGTTTGGAATATTAAAGGATGTCAGGACGAGAGAGACAATAATAGACAATCCCCATCCAGGAGAGACAAACTATTGAGGTATTACATCAAGATTGGAAACCAAAGAGGAGATAACTCGTTTCTGAGACATTTTCTTCCTCTCCTCCACACCCTGTCACTCCTAAACAACGATTTTATTTGAACTTTTGAATCGACTTTTTGAGCATTTTGATGCACTTTTTTTTTTACAATATGTCAAAGACTTATTTCCACATGAAGGGAAATTGAGACAATGCGATTGTTATGGAGCTCCTGCAGCAACACATGTCAGGAGATATGACTGTAGCCACAGATGTGTAAATCAAGAAAGGAGGAATATGCTCATCATGAAAAAATAATCCAAATCCAATCAGTAAGAATGTGACTATACTATTTCAAATTACGCACTGATTTCCCCTCGTCAATCTAGATATCATAGCAATACGACTCAATCTTTCGAAATTAGAAAACGATTGCAACTAAATAAACTGTCAGAGAAGTTCCCTGGAAATGCAGCTCCAGCTTCAAAACGCACAATCCAGCTCACATAACCAAACACACAGACTCCTTCCTACCTGTGCGGGGATCCTCAGTTTGCAGCGCTGCTTTGAGATGAATGAAGCCAGAACATATCCTCAGCGGCAGGGTTTTCACTTTTTGAGCCTAAAAGCACAAGTGTAGTTGTGGTTGTGGGTGAATGAATGAATGAATGAAGGAGGCGAGTGGTCGTTCCCTGAAGTTTTCGCACCGCGTGCAGCTGTGCAGCGCGCAAGGAGCTGTCCGTGGTGCTTAAACAAGCTCCTATCAACCACACGACGAGCCGCTGGATACCTGCTGGTCTGATCCCGCTCAAGAAAAGTCACATTTCCCCCTTGAAAGCATCTGACGCCCACATTTCAGCCAAGGGGAGACGCTGCACTTTGTTAAGTACAACTGTGAGGAGCAATTCGAGGAGGAACGTGTCGTGTGTGAGTCTGCAACGATGCTGATTTAGTGACTGGACGCATTGAAGTTTATATTCTACCTGTTACTCAGGTGGGTTACGTAAAAATCCTCAGTAAGTTGCAACAAATTTTGAAAAAAAAAAAAAAAAGAAAGAAAGAAAAAAAGCGTCTGATGTTGCTGCAGATGAAACCAGACTCTCAGAGGGACTAGATACTTGAAGCAAAGCGCTGTTGCTCCACACACGAACAGTCCAGGAGATAGCCTGTCTCAATGCAATATGCCACAATTACATCTAATCAAATACAACCTAGAGGTAAAGATGTCTTTCAGTCGAGGCTGCTGGGTTGTATGTGGTTACCAAAAGCAAGGGAGGGGATTTAAGAGTCGCCCCCTATTTGTTCAAGCGGTCAAAAGGAGGGTAGAGTGTACTAAAATACCGATTCTTTGGAGACTGCTTATCTCCAGCGGTTGAAATTTTTTTCGGGATTCACAAACAAGTTGTGACACGGTGAGGGAGGGTGTGAGGTCAGTCCCTGATGGCACTGACATGCGCTCTGGGAAGGTGATCTGCGACCCTTTTTCCCTCCCCCCTGAACCAAAATCTGCTTCACACATACGCAGCTCTCACATTAGTTTTGTTGAGACATCTCCGTCCATTCCAATATCACCACGTGCAATGTAATGAGTTTATTCATTAACAACATGGGAAGGCAATAATCTCAGAGCCCTCAAAGCAGCATGACACCCCATGGGTTTCACAATTAATTAAATCAGTGTCTGACCCAGTGTGTCATCCTTGCGCTGCTTCCAGACTGCTTCTCATTTTTGCCTTCAGACAAAGTTTGAGGTGCCATGATTTAATCTGCAACAGACATGTGGTGAGGGCAGCTGTCCCTGCAGACTGATCTCACCTCATTGATCACACCTCAATAGGCTGCACCCATCCTAAACTCTGATTAACAATGAAAGTACATTATGAGGAAACTTTGGTGCGTATTCTTCTGTTTTGGTGGTCAAAATATGGAATGAAAACTCATATTTGACAATTATGGGTTTTCATTTGGGAAATTAACCAGGGAATTTTTATCCTTTAGAGCAGATCTGGGCAAATTTAAGCTCAGGGGCCACATATGGCCATTTGGGCGTCCCTGTCAGGCCCGGGGAGGTCAACCATAGGTTAGAATATAAATGAACAATATCACTGCAACTGTGTTGCTTTTATTTTGAAAAGTGTGACGTTTCCATTATGGACGTACATGTGCACTGCGTAAACGGCAACAAGTGATTCAACAAAGTTCAACAAAACCAAACCAAATCCTCTCTGACTGATTATCACCCCTCAGCTGTCTGTGACCACCTCAGGAATTCATCCAGATTTCAATGTGCTTGTTCAAGCTCATGACAGATAGATTTTTCTCATTGTAGAAGTAAAATTAAACAAAAAATGCTATTATTTTGTATAAATTTGCTTCATTTGTACAGTACATGTTGGAACTAACAAGCTTAACAGGAACTGAAACGCTAATGCAATGATTGTTTGTGTTTTTACTGTCGATCACTTCCATAGGGTTATTTTCCTGTTTGACCAACACCACGGTTTCATATATTGACAGAAATTCTTTTTTGTGCTGGTTACCAGAAGCAGATAATAAAAAATGTAAGTAAAAGCATTTTAAAACAGGGGGAAAAACAAGCTAGTATTGAGCAGAATCAAGTTGGCGTTCTTGTTGGTGTGGCCCTCCGAAAAAAATCCAGTTTCTCATATGGCCCCTTGTAAAAATTAATTGCTCACAGAGGAATATATTGGCAGTACAAATTATTTCAAACAGGGTAAAATGTTCATGCAACATGAGCTCAAATGAAGTTGGGATGTTATGTAAAATGTAAATAAAACAGAATACAATCATTTCTAAATCCTGTTCAACCTTCATTAGAAATATTCACTTATTTTGAATTTGACACATGCAACATATTACAAAAAGTATGCGTCCCAACTTCACTGAGACTGGGAATGTATGATAGTTACATTACGATCCTTCAAATACATGCTTCAGAGAACAGTGGCATAAAAGTAATTGCTGAGATATTTTTAAAAAAACAAAAATTCCTTGTGCTTGAGTGGGTGGTAGCAATCTGTTGGAGGGTGGAGTAGTACCTATGCAGCTAAGAAAAGAAGGTGCCCTTATGATATAACCTGGGGTATAATTTCACAAATTACAATATACATGATTTTTTTCCCTACCCCCAGCTAATGCCACATCAGTCGTTAAGCTTAAGTTTTTCTGCAGACTATGGATTTGGCTACTGTCTGGTACCTTCACAATATCAAGGCAAGCATGTTGACTCTACTTTCCCTTACAAGGTCAGCTGTAGTGCATTGGCAGAGATATGCAATGACCCGTCTTGTGCTATTTTATAGCCCATGCAACTAGTAACTCCAATGAGTCACTAGTCTGCATTCACCAAACCTTTCAAAGACCAAGCAATCCCACGACCTCTGAAGATCAGGTCTCTTCCTCTCTACAGGTGTTTGTATTACACCCTATATCTGCTGCTTATGCTCACTCGCCGTCTACAGAACAGAAATCAATGAGTCAGTGAGTGACTGAATGGACTGGCGAATGTTCATACAAGAGGAAAATATGGGACAAATTGATTGTATTTGTGCTCAGCCTCCTCGAGAGGCTGTGACACCCCCTGCTTTTTTTCATAGGAACAGAATTCAAAAGGCGCTTGCTTCGAGGAAAGCGAGTGAGGTCATTTTATCCATTAAGGTTCAGAACCACAAGCTGAAAGTAACAGTATTATAGGAAAGTAGTGTAACAATAGAAAGCTTGATATAAATACGGGGAGCTACGAGCTAGCCATCAACATCACTTCCTGGTCATTTCATAACGTAGAGCTGTCTAAAATGTAACACCATCAAGCTGCTTCCAACTGTATGTCACTGGAAAAGAAGCCAAAGCAAAGCATTTTCAGCGGAGGCTGAAGGTGCTAAAATGAGGGTTTTCACAAACATCAGTAAATGACCAATACTGTTTTTGTGCTGTAAATTATGCACAAAAACCTGACAGGTGTCCCAGCCTGACATCATGAAAGGTGAAAATAGTACAACAGGTGTCTTTTGAAGATATACTCACATTATCTGCCTCCTGGGGGTCAGTCTCTATTCAGATGGATTATGTCTCTGACGGAGCAGTGATGACTTTTTTTTTCTAGCTGATGGTCAGTCAGTCAGCCTATTTCTGTTTTAGAATTGAATGTAAAAGTGTGCTGAGAGCAATAATTCCTACCTTGTTGCACTCACAGCTGGTTAAATAAGTTGTGACACAAAGGCCAAACTTTTTTGAAGTATTGATTTTCAGATGATAGCAGCTCCAGTTAAGGTAAAGCAATATTTTATGCTTACAACTTTTGTGCCCTTTACTGTCAAACCAAATGTGTGACAGTGAGCATTATTATTGTATTTTTCAGTGTCAGGTCTTTTTAGTCATTGCTTTATTTTCTAAACTTACTCTAAAAGTGGCATTGAGTTTTCATCAGTTCCTCCACAAACATTTGTTTTCTATCAATCAAATTAATTTCATGACTTTACCCTTTTAAAAGATGTTGCTGCAAAAGGAACCGTCACAATGTGGAGGCAGTGAGCATTAAAAGAAAGCTTAATAAATTATTATGCACTTGGTGTCTCATCAATAATGTCTGCACAACAGTATATCTCAGTGACACCCACACTTTGTTACATTTCTCCGTCTCTGTTGGGAAACAACAAAAAAATGAGATTTGTCTTCAGGGTAGAGAAGTAATGATATGACTTTGTGTTGAAAAACCTTAAATTGGGGTTGTTTTTGACAGACTGTCAGGACAAGATAAGGGTTGCGTAAGTGTTTGAATCTTTGCAAAAGTGATTCCTGTCAAGCAAACTTTTCATTTGAACATTTTATTACAGACACGAGACACCACCATGGCAATGTGCTGTACATCATTTCACCAAAGATTTCCACCAACAGTCAGATCTGAACTAGTCTCTGGAAGTGAGTGAGTTTTGGCAACAAACAGAGTGGTTTAAAAGAAAGTTTCAGGAGGGAATATTACGTTAAAATGTGAAGCAAGTGATAAAGCGCAGTGATAATTAAAAGCTCAGGACAGTGTACAAGGGTAAATTGCTTTTTTTCAATCATGGACACTTGTGTAATCTGGTAAAATTCCACTGAAGGTCCTCATTATGACTTAATAAGATTCCCATTTTTTTTACTTCAAAATGTCACCAGTATGATGGATATTCTTGTTAGAAAGAAATTAATACAATGAAATAAGTCTACCGAACTTTCTAAGGGACTGGACCCTGCACAATTTTATTCCATCAACACTGTGTATCAACTACAAAACTCAGATATTTCACACAAACACACAGCAGAAGCACTCTTGATAAATGACCTCAGGGTCAAATAGGGACATAACATACTGTGTGATAATCCTGGTTAGCTGGGGCTGATGTCACGTCTAATCTGAACAGAAGTTGGGATTTGAGTAAAATTACAATTTAAAAGAAGATGTTGTTGTCCAGACAGCTTTCGTACAAGATTAGGAATTATCTTATAAAAAGGATACTACAGTACAATACATAGTACAGGCTTCAAAAAAAGAGGAATAACAAGGTGCAAAATATGGCATGTTGGTCATGGAATTAACAGAATTAGCTCCACCAACCAGATTACACGACAGATAACCAACATCTGAGAAATTCTCGAGCATGCCAGAGTTAAATGGCCTCATCCCTTATCTCTTCAGCATCTCCCCTACTCCTCTCCCTCTCCCAAGGGCCCCCTCTTCTCTGCCATCAGTTCGACTTCTTCTCTGGCTTCTTCCTCATCTTCTGGGACTTTCTCCTTTTCCTCTTCCTCTTCCTTCACCTCTTCATGTTTCTTCTCTTCCTTCTCGACTGCCTCCTCCTGCTCCTCCTGATCCATGTCAAGCTCTTCAAAAGAAGAGCCGCTGCCCATAGACTCGTTTGACCCTCTGTCGCTCTGGTCCCTGTGCTTAATGTCTTCATTGATGTCCATTACGTCCCTCAGGGGCAATGATGAGGCCAAGGAGGCAGCTGTGGAGGCAGCCAGGGATGTTTCTCTGCTGTCCCAAGGAACACCGCCGCTTACTGAGCTCACATCACTGTGGGAGTCTGCACCTACAGCAACACCAGAGAGAAGAAAACAGTAAATGAGCTTCTGAGTGTGCAGAACTAACTTAACAATGTAAGATGACACTAATCTAAAAACTAGCAAAGCCACCCTAAAAGATATACCAAGTTTTAAGCCTTAACAATCACCAAAGAAGTCAGATTTGTTGTGAAAATAAATATTAACTATAATATGAACACATTTTCATTGTTTTATAGATATCTATTTATGCGCGATCTGATACCACAGTAGCAAGAAAATCAACCAAAAGGGACCAAATGATTTTCCTGCTTTTAGTGTGAGTTTTGCTTGTGTTACGCATCTTGAGGAAATGGCCTTTGTGTGACAACACTGTTTCTTTGTCGCTTAAAAGTGAACAAAAATCTCCTGGTAAGACTTGAGCTAATCCTCTGCTGAGCTAATACTAATAAGAATGCTTATAAGAGAGCTTATAAGTATTAGCTCACTTCTTTTAGTTTACCCTGCTTACTAAAGCTCATTTCTACCTGCCATCTAAACACATTACAACAGTTTGACAGAGAAAAATGATTTGTATGATGATAACAACTCATTACTTTTCACCATTTTTCTGTACTGTGTCTGCGCATGGTGCACTAAATCTCTGGAAAAGATGGTAAAGCCCTTCCTGCTGATGGCTAAATCACGTATTGTATGTCCGAAACCATCAAGAAGAATATCAATGAGCCAAATTGATAGAGATTTTTCTCACCCCATGAAAGCTAATGCTTTCACACTTATCCTAACTGTAGCTGGTCTTTGATCAATGGTTACCTGTGAATGAACGGCCAATCATTATCCTCGACTTGTATTTGTGTGTGAATGATCCAGCACTTAAATGTGATGTGCACAACAGTGATCAAAACATAGAACAGTCGGTGAGGAATATTGAAATGAATTGTGTCCAAATATCAAAGGTTCATACACAAAAGCCCTTTGCTTTGGGAGTTATGATTAAAACTAACAGGAACAAGGGACAAATGTTACTCAGATTGCCTAAAATTTCTCCTTTAAAAAAAATTAAAAGGCATTTCACATCTCCCACCTACGCTTACTAAGTGAGTGTTTCACAGTTGGTCCTCCAAAAGAAACTTCAGAGGTACAGGAAGAGAAGAAAAAGAAATCGACCTATAAATAATCTGCGTTTGTGTGGCAACAAATGTTCAAGCTGTGCACAAGGTGGATGACTCACTCCTGACAACATTTTCTCAACAAAGCACAGAATTAAAACATTTGTTCTGTTCCCAAGTTCTTCACTTCTTAAAACTTTACTTGTTTCTATACATACTGAAAACATTCTGCTGAGATAAAAGGTCCTTAACCCTTCCACACATAAAACACCCCTCAAACATGAAAACAACTGTTTTTTGTTGTTCTGACTGCCTGATAGGTCACTGAAATGCCACTGTCTGAGCTATTTTCTTCTGCTTTCAGACCATTGATAAATTTCATCCACATATCGGTTTGTTTGTACTAAATATTTCTGCAGGGACCCAAGAATAATAAACATGGAGTCTCTGAGCTCTTCACCTATAGGTCAATCTGCCTGCTCATACTTTTAAAACTCAACATCACTCAGCAATCTAATTATCACATCTAACAGATCTCATCCTGTCTGCAGTGAAGAATGTTATAGATGTGAAGTCAATTTAGGTTATCCATGAGATCTATAAATGGGCCTGTTGATTAGCTAGCACCTCTGAACTAAACCACTGGGAATGGGATTTGGTTGAACAGGTCCAGTGTGAATATAATGAACCTTGGAGGTATGGTAATTGTCTTTTTCTGAGAGACTCATTTTGGTATACAAACCAAAAAAGGAAAAAAAAAAAAAAAAAAAAAAAAAAAAAAAAAAAAAAAGAAAAAGATTTTTTTATGGGTAATCCAGCAGAAAGCCCCCAAAGAAAGAGCCTCAATACACCTGACTACATTCAACTCCCGTAAAAAATCCAAGCAAGGATTGTAAATTGATTGAACAGTGCTTTCTGTGTCACCTAAGAGTCTTTTCCTCAATAATTTTCTAAATTAGTCACTAAATTAGGCCCACTGTGAAAAAAGCAAAGATTCAGGGTTCTGTTCCTTAAACTGTTTGAAACAAGGGGTAAGGTATTTAAAGAGACACTCAGACACAGATAAGTCTGAGGCATACTGAGAGTTTGGAGATTTTCCTGTCGCTCATTGGGTGATATTCTAAAAGCAAGGCTTGGGGGATCAATGATTAAGGAGTATCATAAAAGTACAGGGTAATTAAGATTATTATCTTCTTTTCTCACAGTACACAAAAGAAAAAGAAAAAATCACAAAATAGTTAGTACCCCAAAACAAATGGAACTAATTTTATCCTTTAAAAAAAGCAAGTTTTAAGATATCAAGCCCCCAAAAAACAAGAGCCATGTCTAAAACATGATGGGATGATGGCCTTCATGAGTAATTGTTAATTAACTATTAAAATGCAAAAGGTAACAGTCTCCTTAATCAGTTCTCACAGGACTGATTCCTCCATCTGTCCCTATTTTTCTTTCTCAGAGGGTGACTTTGGAAGCTTTGTGACTTTTAAAGTTTTGCTTATGTGTTTTCGTCTCACTTTGTCACATTCTGCTTTCAATCATCCACTAGTTTACAGCTTTACTATACCAGGGCTGCACAATAGTGAGGAAGAGAAATGACATGGCAATATTTTTGTTTCCTGGGATGCTATATATTGCAATGTTAACTGTTTCACTCTGTTCAGGTGAATTCTCCCTGACTTTCCCTGAAATTGTGATAACAGACTCGTGCCCAATTGCCTCTGTCTCTCTCCACGTCCGAGAACACTGTTTTCATTCGAAAAGAGTTGTGATCATGTTGATATTTGTCAACAATTGATAATGATCTATGTTTCCTGTGAGTAATTCCTCTCATGTGAGGCCTTTTATTAACATGCTTCTGCACATACATACAGGCTGAGAAGACATGCAAAAGCTCACAGAGTTTGTCCTCCTCCTGCATTTTGCCTTGTTTGTAAGCCAAAATAATCTTTTGCCAGAGATGTGAATCCACAGATCTGGAAGCCGCAGCCTCGAACTCTGAAAGTGTTAAATAAAGCACCTTATGTGAATATTTTTCTTCTTTTTGTACAAAAGTTTCTATATTTCTTTTTTTTGACTACATAATCTCTGTTTTTTATATATGTATATTTGATATTTAATGTGTATTCACACTTGTCTTTGTACAAAGAGAGCACAGTTAAAACTACAGTCAAATTCTTTGTATGCTTCCAAAAAATACTTGGCAATAAAGGAAATTCTGATTCTGATTCTTATTCTGATTAACTGAAAGGCTCAAACATATTTTTCAGCTCTAGGTGGATTTTTTCTTTTTTTTTTGCTTCACATCACATAACCACGCAACGTTACCCTCACACATGTGCACATCGTGATAATTACACTGAAATGATATATCGTGCAGCCCTAATACCATGAAATACTATAAATACTTTTGTTACATGTTTTTGCCAACTTTCTGGAGCAGGATAAAAACATGGACACTGTTTTTTATTTAATCTTTATTCAACCAGGTAAAAAAAACCCCGTTAAGATACAGACTTCTTTCTCAAGCATGACCTGTGTTGTTGAGCGTGATTACTTTCTTACGTGTACTCTCATTGCAACCACTTCAGTCACGTGTGCTTTTAAACTTCTGTTTTCAGAGTGCATTGTGCATTATATTTTCTGTTTGTTGTAACTGGGGCTGATAAATTGTTGGTTTTCCAATAACTGTCTGTTTGGAATGAACTGACCATTGAATAGCTGATAAAATGAAGCTCACAGGCCTGCTTTACACTCAGGCTGATTTGTCTTCACTGGATTAACAAGCTCCTCGCAGCCCAAACAGTGACTGCTGTGATCACCAGATTATCATGAAAGTGTTCTCACTTTGTCGGAGTGTTTACTGCCGCTAGTGTGTGCTGTGATGGTAACAGCTAGACAAATGCTTCAGGCACAGCCAGAGTTTATGGTCACGACAGTCTATAATGTGGATGGTTGAGTTGAGAGATGAAAAGTCAAAGCCTATCTCCCATGTGCTGGGCTGAGATTTCTACAGCTGGCTTGTCAGACTGAGCT
Source organism: Thalassoma bifasciatum (assembly GCA_008086565.1). Taxonomy (NCBI): domain Eukaryota; kingdom Metazoa; phylum Chordata; class Actinopteri; order Labriformes; family Labridae; genus Thalassoma; species Thalassoma bifasciatum. The sequence goes on from RPOG01000099.1 coordinate 795,785, forward strand.
CTGCTCCCTGGATTGATCTGTCTCTCGTTAAGAACGCTCAGATGTGTCTGAGACAAAGAACATCGACACAGACACACTGTGATTTAAACGGTCCCATATCAGACTGTGGTTATTGAGCCCTGAAACTCTCTCACACACATACACACACACACACACAGACTCATATACATACAGATTAATGACACAGGATGTTAGCAGAAAATGATACTGTATGTCTTTTCTATTCCTCATTTAATACCTGACCTGACAATGCAACTATTCAAAAACTCTAGAATGAGAAAACCTCAACAAGAATATCACTTTTTAAGTTTTGAAAGAAATCTTCAAAGGTGCAACTTTCCAAAACACACAGGAGTAAACTATGAATATGTGGACTCTTTTGAATGAGAAGGGATTAAAGCACAACGAAAATCCTTTGAAGGTATACAATCTTCATCAAGACCAAAAGGAAAATCGTGATCAGAAATTGTAACTTTACTGTCGATCGTTAGTACTTATAAAACCCCAACGAAAAACAAAAAATGACATTTAACAAAAAATTTGGATGGTACTTCAGGTTATTAATTCATAGTGATTAACTATTTCGAGTCGGTCAAAATGTCCTACGGGGTTCCCTCTTTTCAAAGTGCAGTAAGAGATCGTTGAATTTGTTGGATGTCAGCATGTACAACTCTGATGCTGCTTCTAGTTCCATCAGGTTTTGCTACTTTGCTAGCTTCCATGCAAGAGTATTTGCTTTGGCTTGCTCAAGGATATGCTTTTGGACAGACCCTATGTCCACCACAAACATGCCCTGACTCATACCAACCACCTCTTTTTGTCACTCAATGTTCTAAACGATATACCTCCCAAACGCATGAATTGGTTTTAATAAATGAAAAACTTTTCTAATGAGCTGCTAGACTTCTCTGCCTCTCATTATATCCAGTCTGTAAAGAGGTTGCTCACTTTTTTGAGCATTGCCTTCTGGTGAATATACCGGAGTGCAATAAATTGGCACCTCTTTCTGCATTTTAGACAATGATATTGGTGGTGATGGTGTACAGGATACAACTTACTTTTTAGATAACAAAAAATGGTACTAAAAGTGTGTTACACTCTGACGCATCTGGGCTGGGATGCATTTTCACACTGAGGCCTTTAAAAGAGAACGATCTTAATGTAACTGTCTCATTTACGTCATTTAGACAATAGATGTAACAGATTTTAAGTTAAAGGCAGACAGCACATAACGTACCATCCACCCACCTCCACCCACTCCATCCCACTAATCTGCCTTCTTTGTCTGGTGATTACTACAGTAGTCAATACTGCCAAAGGTTCAGCAGATTTGAAAGAACAAAAACAGCAGAGAAGACATTGGGCTTTAGCATGGGGGGCACTAGTGGGGACACATCTTCCTAAATTAAAAACTATTTTGTATATTTTGTTCACTTCTGCAAAAAATGTAATAAAATTGACACTGAACTGCTCTGGAAAACACCTCCATTCAGAAAGATTTCTAACTAAATATCCTGCTTTTATTCTGATTGTACTCCTTTTTTGAGAAGTGGTAAAGAAAATATACAGTTGCCATAAATGCAAAAGGTTCTGAATTGGTTGATGTGTCAGGCTCAAACAAACAGGACTGTAATTCAGGTTAAATACAAAGAGAGAGTATTGATCACAAACCATGAATTTGCAAACTATGTTTAGCTTCTAGTTTCTCCGATTAGAGCTGCTTCTCCAGACATTTGGTCTCTGTCTCTGGGTATAAAGATAAACTAACACCTACCCTTCAGCAGCAGTTTAAGAAAAAAATGATTAAAAATTTGGTTCTGCAACTGATGGTCTTATTTGCTTTTGTACGCCATAAAGACAGATCAATGTGAATTTCACTCTGTTTCATAATCAGTCAAAAACTCCTTGCATCAGTTTCAAGAAAGAATAGAAGCATTACCTGTGATGTCAGTTCCTCTGTCCTCATCAGAGTCTTCTTCTTTTACATCTGTTTTAACCTCCTCCTTCATCTCTGGAACAAAGAAGTCTGTCTGGTGAGACAGAGGAACCATGTAGTTGATGACATCTGAACCACAGATCTCTATAGTGGGGAATGCGGACAGTTTCCTCTCCTGTGAAAACAAGGGGACAAAGAGGAGATTTGGATGAATAAAATGAGGTGTACTGAGGTTACTTTAGATGTTCACTGCAGTTGTTTGTAGTCTGCTTACAAAGGATCCTGAAATTCAGTCTTATCATGTCAAGTAAAATGCACTTTGCACCAGCTTGAAGATAGTGCTCTTTGCCTTTTGAACTTCTCCTCAACATGTCAAAAGAACAAATGAACTTTTTAAATATTCTGATCTACATCATTTGATTTTTGCTTTAGTTAGGGCTGTCATATTTGAGGAAAATTCTCAGCCAACTCATGGTAAAACCAAAGAAATTTACTGCAAAACTCATCTCTGCTGACATCTCTTCGTCTGGGATGAAATATGAACCAAGCTTAGAGTGACAGGCAAAATATGGATAGCGTAGATAAGAGGGATTTTCTTTGATGAGCATAGTACCTCCATCAAGTAGGAAATATCAGATATTTCTTAAGAGTGTCTTCAATTTACAGACGTGTCTCTACGTGTTTGACATATTAATGCATATGTACGTGCTCAAATCATGAGACAGAGCATTAAAATTGTATAATCACACCCGTGTGTCTGGATTTGCATCATTGCATGGTGTGAACAAAATACTGAAAGTTTATAAATGTTAAACCTTTTTTGTCTTAGGAAGACATTAATCTAGCATAATGTTGCTCTGTGTTCCTGTGGACTGTGTTTCTCAGTGGAGGCTATCCAATGGGCCATCAGAAAAGAGGAGCAGAAGCCTGTCCCAGCTATGATTACTCACAACGTAACTGATAATTGTTTGAGTGTGAGCTACCATGCAGGACTACTATTCACAAACATATTCCTGGAAGATCATAGTTTGCCATCTTAATTGTTCAGCTAAAATGAATACTATACAAAGCATGACAATACAGTGTATCTGCTCCCCAGTCAATGTTTCTATTTTAGACTGTTCAAGGAACCGCTCCCCTGAAAGTGGCAGTGTGAGAAATAAAGGCCGTCCCTGTCCTTGTTAATTGATGGTACAAAAGTCAAAACTCAAGATTGCAAAAGCATAACCTGAAACGCCAGATGGACTGTTTCATATATCCACCACAGAGATATTTCCCTCGTCTATCTGGGGAAGAGCCACTCGCAAGTGTTTTTTAAAAAAAAAAAAAAAAAAAAAAAGCAGCTGGTGATTGGACGACCAGAACTAGCTCAATCTTTGTGTTTCAAAGACTTATAACTTTTTGTGTTGGTTTGCTGAACAAAAATATAGGTGTAAAATCTTCAAAGTTACAGTGAAAGACTGTCTTTTGTCTCTCGTGGTTTTCTTTCATTTCTTTCACACATCAGCATGTCAGTGGATTACACCCTCTACACCCCATGACACAATACATATCCCATTATTTGATATTTTTGCACACAGTTGTTGGTCTCTTACTGCTTGGACATTCTTAGGGATTTAGAAATGTCACATCACAAGATTTAAATGAATTCATGAACCTGCAATGTTGCCATGGTTGGGCGACAATTCTTCAATCTGTTTTTTTTTCCAAGGCTGAGAAACATGCAAGATGGTCTTACAGCAGTCACCTGACTCATTTTTCCTCTGGGTAAGGGTGATCTCGGCTGATTGATTGGTTTTAATCTAATCTTCTGCAAAAAAAGACTGTGGGAGATGGCATGAATCACCTGGCTGCTACACATGGGGGTTCCAGCCCCGGGCTGCCTATGCAAATGAGTACCCATCTCCTTGAACCCGTTCCAGTAATGAGCTGGGAAATGGAGACAAAGATAGTTCACTATACTGTAGGTGCGCACACATGCATGTCTCCAAGGGATATTGTCACAGATGAGAGAGACAGAAAACAGCTTGTGGGAAAGATGTGTATCAATGTGGGCAGTAGTGACATGAACATTTAGCCTACAAAACAATCACACCATATCTGTGTGAAAGGTTTTTAACCCACATGTCAGGAGGAACTGCATATTTTATCTGTCACAAAACTGTGACTGAAAAGAAGAGGTCGTCATAAAGTCATCCCCGATTTCTCTTTAGAAAACCCGAAAACACGTTAAAACAATTACAGAAATAGTATTTGAGTTTTCAAAGGACCTCAGGAATCACAATGACTTTTTCTCAAGATTCATTTTCAATTACTTATACTGTGTTACTACATAAAGATATAAGCAATGCTATCTCAATATACACTTCTCATTTAAAAATATATTAACATCATATCTCAAATATATTCTGCCCAGCACTAAGTAAGACTGGATCCAAATCATGTTTTTGTTGAATACTGCTTTCTGATATCAACACGACTAAATTATTCACCTGAAGGCCAAATATTGCAAATGAAACTTTAATTTTTTTTTTCTAGTTATCCAAGTCCCTGAATGTATGTTTGTTTGTGATTTGTTTATGGTTTCTATGTTTTTTATGTAAGGAGGAAAATTATATTGTAGACCAAAAAAAACAAAATTAAAATGCTCATAGTAATAGTTTCTGTGACAGCTTTCAAAATGTTACATTTAAACCCGATGAATAGGCTATTGTTAAGCTTTTTTATGTATTAACAGTCTGAGATGTTGAAAATTATATAATTAATAAATTCACATTTAAAATGAGGAGGTTTTATCTTGGTAAAACAATGGTTTGAAAAAAAATCTCAAAAGTGTTTTGATGAGCAGATTTGCACATCAGAGGATGGAATATACTTTTGACCTTTTGGAATTATTAATATGTGATTATGATATTCATTACAGTTTCATTTCAATATCCTGAGTTGTGACCTTTGAATTATTTAATACAACTCTCTGACTACGATGCAACCCAGTTTTAGAGAATTAGGTTCCCTCACTTAAGTATTAAAATAAACCAGCCAATAAGGCAGCTTTGAAACAGATGGTTATCTTTACACACAACACTAATTACATTTTTCAAATAGACACAACCACATGGGGAATGCTAACATACAGATATAGACTGTACTTTGAGACACCTTCAAATCGTGTTTCGGTCTGAATAAAGAACCTTTTGTATTGATGGATCAGTCAGTTGAAGCACAAATTATAAACAAAGAGGAAACCCCAAAGATTAGCTGAAGGTTTTTTTATTGTTATTTCAAGCAGATCTTTTTAAATGCATGTTATTTAAAAAAAGGGATGTCCAGCATATGAAACAAATTCACTTATCATAGAGCTATTGACCTAAAAACCTCTTTGATGGTGTATCCAGACTAAAACAATGTAAAAGTTCAGTAAATCTTTGCAGGTGTTTGCAGTTAAGTAGCTAATGTTTTTGGGACACACACTTTGGGTTTCCCTCAACTGTTAGTCTCTTACATCACAATTAAATGAAATAACAGCTAGAAATAATTAATTGTGTATACCAATCTTCTATATAATATATAAGTTTCATTTTTTGAACTGACTTCTGAAATTAATGAACTTTTCCACCAAAGTCTAATTTATGGAGAAGTACCAGTGTTTGCTTCAGCAGGAAAACTTGACAGCTGTTGTAAAAGTCCCTATTGAGGTGGGGCTTAGAGTCTTGTCATCACAGAAAATGTTTATCACTGCTGTTTGCCAGCTCAAAATAAAACTTATACTTTGCTGTCATGAGAAAGGGCATCTATTAAAAAAATCAGTCAAAAGTTAATTTATCTATCAGTGATTACCGTTGTCTTTCCATCAAAAAAGAAACTACCTACATCTATTATTGAGAAACGATAGGAAGCCCATCGGGTCTTATCTTCAGAGGGTAGCTGTGTTTTACTGACCAGTAATCCATACGGCCTCTCACTGGGGAAATGAATAAAGAAGTAGCCAACAGATTAAGTGTCCCATCATAATTCAAACTTGCTCCTGGCTCCAGCATTTTAATTATGTGTGAACAAGATGTTGCTTCCTCCCTGTGCCCTTTTCTGCTCTCTGCCTGCATTTCTTCTATCTGATTGGTTTCTATTTATTTCCCTATAGTCCATCATGAAGTCAGCATGCATCCACTTAACCTGTGTCTGTGTCTGTGTCTGGGAGCTGCAGAGATTGAAATATGCTCCCAGACAGGACACACAGAGAAGTACAGATGAGACCGGACCCTCTGAACAAGAAAATAACTATTCCTCCCTGCTGCCCCAAAGCACAGTCAACACTTAGATCACCACAGTCACATCTAGTCTATCAAAACTCTGGGATATAAAGAAAAAAACAACTAAGTGAAAGAAAAACGGTTTTCCACAGATTTTCCACAGACCATTACCTTCTCCTAAACCACATAATGGCTCCAAAAAATGGGTCACTCTGAAGGCCTTGCTCTCTGCGTTATGTAACGACTCTTTTAAAAATTAATGACCTTGCTGCACTCAAGTGTTTTCAGCTTAAATTGGTGGAAGACAAGTAGTTGAGTATATGTTATCCTTGTACCAAATTAAATATATACTTGTACTTTATCTCGCAGAGGAATTTGCATCATTATTTTTTTTGCAAGGAACTGAAATTTAATACAAGAATGTAGTGAAATGAAATCATAATTCTGATTGACACAGTATTAACATAATATTAGGAACAGTAGCAGTAGTAGTAGTAGTAGTAGTAGTAGTAGTAGTAGTAGTAGTGGTAGTAGCAGTCGTAGTATACTGTAATGCAAGCCAAGTATTTCATCACAGCTCGTAATGAAGGTAAACAGGTCTCTACTGACTGAGATTCTATTTTATATAAGAATTTTACATTGGTCAGGAGTAACAGGAGATTCAGACTTTGCTTGGATTAAAAAACTGAACCATGGTAGGGCTGTGATAAAGTTAAGACTCCTCAATATTACATCTATTAGTTAGAAAACCTTCAGCTGTGTTCATTTTTTCCTTTTTTTTCAATAATAGTGAAATGTTCTGCAGTTTTCAGCTTAGGAATTTGTCAGGAGTAGGAGATGTCAACCCCTGAAGATAGTCTTCTTTCCAGGAGTTACTCCAAAAATCAGACCATCTCAAACTGTAGTATCTAAATTGAAGGCGAAAAAGCAAAATACAGAAGGCTCAACCAAGAGAGGCTTCTTTAACTAAATAGCACTTCAAGAAGAGGGAAAACTGAACTGCGTCGGCAGAGTAACTGACATTTATCTTTTTTTCTTACAGTTACAAGAAATAAAGAAGCAAATGGAGCCAGAAAGGCTTTTTGGTACAGGGGAAAACGACACAAGGTAGAAAACACAGAAAAGATCCTTCCCACTCAGAAGGTGAGCTAATGAGTTAGCACAGGATACTGAAGTCCAAGGCTGTTTTCTAAACCGCCTACACTGGCAGTACGTACTGATCCAACCAAAGCACAAAGACCTGAATATTCCTCCAATGTCTTCAGAAACATTTGAATCATAAATGGTGTGCACTAAAAGAGAGGAAGGGGCTAAACAAACTGAAACAGGCTGTAAACATGTTTCTGCTGCGGTGATGGACATTTTGGCACAGATGTTAACTGGGTCTCCTGGGCCTTTGGAGTCAGTTAAAGTGGAAACTCAATGTACTGCTGTTTTTGGCACCTTTGTATTTCACAATAACAATTTTTTAATGGCCTTCAACAGGCTGCTCCAATTGCCTTCAGAGGAAATAATAAGGTGGTTTGAATCAAAACTGCTATTATTCTTTAAATGGAAGGAATCATAAATTGTAAGACATTTAAAACACACTTATGTTCCTCATATACCTTTATATAAAATACCTATTCAAACTGCTTTTAAGACCATCAGACAAAATAGGTAATGTTAACTTAGAACATTAATGACTTACTTTTGTAGCTTTAAAACAGGCCAAAAAATAAGGATTGGCTTTTATTTGATGTTCCTTTTTTTACTTCTTTGAGGCAAAGCTAAACACAATCCAATGAATAGATAGCATCAGTGTAGTATTTACAGTCTGAGACAGAGTCCAATATATTTTTGAAAAATACAACAAAGTGAGGAAATGTGACATACAGTGACACACCCAGCCATGGAATTGGTGTTTTCACAGATCATAAGACACAGGTCCAAACATTAATTCTGCTGATGTGCCCTTGACCATGTCAGAGAAGCGTCTGCATCCCCAGGGTGCTACTGTGTCGTTGACCTTATTCTTTCATTGGAGATTATAAGCAGTAATTTCCCCAAAATCAATAAAAGTATCACATTTTTATTATTACCACTCACCAAGAAGCCCCTGAGGAACAGTATAATTGTTATTCTTACAATCAGAATGAGGCCTATAACTTCCACCATGACAGAACTCAAACAATTAGAGACCAAACTGTGTGGAAAGTAAAAACCTTGTGGGGAAATGAAAAGAAAGAACAAGTCCTTTGAGTAAACTATGGACAACATTCAACTCTTAACTAGCCTTGATAAGATTTTAAAGCAAACAATCCAAACAGGAAATTAGTGCTGTTAAAGGCACTTAATTTAATTGGCTGGTTCATTGCATGCTGATGTAACTAGCCTTTGGAGTAAATTGTGAATGATTGGAAAGAGTGTCTTGAAAAAGGTGTAGTCAGTGTTTCTGTGTTTGTGAATGGTAAGCCAATTAGGACAGCAGGAATAGACTGATAGAGGAGGGTCTCATGGGGGATTCCAGCGTCTTTGACCTCCCAGCTCTGTGTGCATGCTACACAACAAACCTCTCAGATTGAAATACTGACAATAAGAAAGTAAACAGATAAACCAGAGCTGCTGACTACATTTACTTATTTAATTGGCAAATAGCAAAAAAAAACTGTATTCAATTTACATCACCAATTCCAATGGAGTGTAAATTAAAAGAAAATACAATTATTTGCAAATCAAATTTAACCTATGTTCAATTGAATACACAACGAAGACAAGATACCTATTGTTCAAACTGATAAACTTGTGACAAATCAACACAAGGGCCCCAGTCTCAATAGGTGCTCAGTTGAAAAGTTGTTAAAAAACAAGTGTGTGATACAGCCTTGTGAATTTTTTACCACCATGATTTTGTACCACCATGTCACTGTCCTTATCAGTAAACATACAACATTCTGTTTTTGGATCACAGCAGCAAAACAGAGTCATACATTCAGAAATAGGTGTTTTATCCTCTCTGAAAAATATCTCTTCTTCTAAGCTCTGATGTGTTAAAAAAGACAAGACGCAATGCACATTCTCACTCTCAGGAGTCCATCAAACAAACAATACAGAGGAAAAGAACAAGTGAATGTCTGGATATCAAGAGGTATACACTACACCCCATCTATTAAGGAGAATCAGTTATCCATTTCTTAAATTTGGGCACTTTCGCATGCACACAGGGTGGTCCATGCTTTTCCATTGGAAATAAAAAACGAGAAAGTTTTGCTGAAAGTGTGATTTATGGTGCTGTTGTAACAAGCAGAGCCCAATCTGTTAGCTCTAATTGTGTTCTTTACTCTCAAGTTAGCAAAATATAGATCACCCTACTGATAAACTCCTGCAACCAAATTGTATGAATTTGAAGTAAAAACCAGACTTCAATTAAAAGCTGGAAAAAAAACCTCTTTCTTTAACACACTGGAACAATTACCATGCAGTTAAAACACATGACACAAGAATAAAAGATGGAAAAAACAATTTTAAAACAGCAGAGTTACAAAACGGCTTCCTTATCTAAAAATCAAAGATTCCACATTAGACAGAAGGCATGTGCTCATGTGTTTAGACCAGAAATGCACCATCCTAATTCTGCTTCTACTCATGTTACACAACACATAAAACTCAGCTAAGCGCAGTGTCCTGTGGTGTTCCCTAGGAGTTGTTGGAAGATATTTCAGGAAATTCTCAAACTAAAGAAGATGAAGACACAGTGGGTAACTCTTCATTACAGACAGGGATTCTTTTGACCTACACAAGGGAGGCTTAATGTGAGAGGAAAAATAAAGATCAGAACATGCATTTGATTAAAAAGACAAGGTGGCAAGGCAGCGTGTGAGGACCACATGATTCATATCCCGACAGCTGTGGCGATCATGGCCTCTTAACTATTACAGGCAAGACTAGACATTTATGTCAAGCTTTGATTTGTTTAAAAACTGTGTACTCTAAAAAAAAATCAATAACTTTAATTTTTAATTTTTAGATCTTTATTGTCCTGAGAAGTAAAGCCTGATTTGTAGTCATGGACAGAAAAAACACAACAGATAAACAGACATAGGAAAGTGCAACACAACCTGATGAAATACAAACAAGAAATGTAATCAATAGAAAGTACAACAGCTGTGCTTGAAAGTGCAGTCAGTGGTTTAGAGATGAAGAGCACTACTTGCACAAAGAAGGAACATGAGAAAATTTGTATCTGTTTGAGAGGATGGTAAGAGCTGGAAAAGATACACTTTGCACTTTATTTCAATTGTGCATCATTTCAAGAAAAAAAACAACAAAAAAAACACTTGCTTGCCTTCCTGTGATATAAACAGCATGTGAAATGTTGGGCTGTGATCAGTACATTTATGTACCAGCACAACATGCAGGTTGGGAATCAAAAATAATAAAATGAATTATCATGACCATCATCTGATTTAGGCTGTTTTTGTGTCATAGTTGAACACTCTGATACCATGACAGCCTCACGTAATTGCCTCATTAGCTAACATGAAAAGGGCAGCAATTGGAAAAAGGCAGAGAGATGTCAAATCTTGTTTCTTTCCTTTCAAACACAGCTCATTTATTGGTCTTCTCTGCCTCGAGCACGTTCAGTGGGGTCTGTGTCCACTCTTAATCTTTGATGAGGTCAAAGGTTACAAATTGATCAAGGATTGTTCCAAATGCACCACCACAAAGGTGATTCTCATTATATATTAAAAAAAACAGTCATACGGTAAATTGACTGGCCTGCTTCAAAACCACATAGCAACTAATAAGCTTGCATTGCCCCACATTACATAGCTTTGGAAATCCAAGCAATAAACAAACGTCTATCAAAAAAAAGCCTCAACTGAGTTCAGTCTAAAGCTGCTTGGGACACACTTGTAAATGTTTAAAGTCTGCAAGAAGTCTGCACTCTTTGTAACAAAATGTATATAGAATAGACTAGCAAGCCCCCTCCTCTTCTTCCAGTTTAACAAAAGTGAAGCCAAACTAATAATTGCAGCATGTCAGACATTTTGTGCCTCTGGAGTCTGCATTATAAGAACCTGCTTTCAGACTTGTTATGTTGGCACACTGTCATCTCTACTGACCAAAACAATAATTTAACTTCACAGCAACATGGTTAAAAAAATCACAAGTCATAGCACAGTTGCATCTTTTGTGCAAGGTTCAATGAGCCTTGTGTTTGATATTTTTCATTCCCCTATTCCATTTCTACACTTCTAATCTGGTGCACAGCACACAGGAGCCATGTTTGTTCAAAGAGCTGTCAATCACACTGGTATCCTCCACTGTTAGCATCAAATAGCTAATTATGGCTAAACTTCTGCACTCTAAGACATAAACTACCATGACAGATCTACCTATTAATGACAGGAACTGTGTTTGAGGAGGCACTCTTTCTAGATCCTAGCAGCGCTGCATTTCATAGGAAACGAAATGATACAGATTAAGATCAAATATGAATATTCAAAAGAGGAAAAGTTAGTGATACCTAAGAAAGACCATCTATGATTAAATGTCTTTTTTAACATGCTTCACTAATTTTTGTGAGGAACAACATGTTCATAGATGATCCTTGTACGGAAAAAGCTGTTGTCTTGCTATTTGTGAGGTTCAGTGACAGCACACCTCGGCCCCGGGGGTGACACAGGAGATATGGCTTAGAAGAGTAGGTGAATAATGAAAGGAAGACAGAGCATTCATTCAGCCCTGTATTCACAGTGGCACTCTGCAACTCCCATGAATCCTGTGGCAACAAGAAGAAAGACCCTGGCCCAAAGCGATGGGTGTGAACCACTTTATCACAATAGGTTACATACAGGACACACACATATATATATGTATAGACACACTCACACACTCTTCTATTTTAAGGTAGATGATTTCTCACCCGGCTCCCCAGGCACACCGAAAGGAAAATTAATACAAAAGCCGGCGACTCATGGTGACAATTGGTGACAGTCTCTTGAGTTCCCTCTCTCCCTTGGTCTATTTACTCCCACTACACCATTACAGCCACCTAAGTCCACCCTCCTCACACCCATCATAACCTCCTCTTCTCCTTCCTCTCTGTGGAGAGGGATGAAAACTCTACTTCACACCTTTCTGGAAGTGTCCAATTCAGAGCATCCCTCGTGGTCACACTTCCGGGAAATGAGCGTTTTCATTGTGCCTGCAGTAGGGCTATTTTCTGCATCTGTCTCAACAAGCCCAGACCTCCTCCTTAACTCATCCAGGCCCTGGTGGAAAAAGTGTGCAAAGATGGCTGCGAATAGAGGGAGGTTGAATCCGAGGACTGAAATTGGCATCGCTCTAATGGTTGTGGGGCTGGAGGAGAAGAAGCTAGGGCAGTGGGTTTGCTGCAACCTCTCCATGCACCCATGCAATCAATAAGTAGAATCCCTGGATGAGTTGCAAGTATAGTGACTGTCAGCAGCTGACATGGTCTCCAGAGCTCCTCCACGATTGATCTGGTGAGCTGGAGAGGTGAGAGGCAATAAGAGTCTCCCAGCTACGGATTATAAACCTCCAATTGCCTGAAACTAGCATGCTCATTTACAACCAAGGAGCTCTTTAGCGTGAAAAAGAAGAAGTGGACAACAAACAAGCTTCAGAATCAGTTCTAACATTTGTGGACTGATATTCCAACATTACACACTCAATGACGTTGCGCTTATACTGTATCTAATCCAATCTAGCTGCATTGTGTCAATAATGGTGTTGATGGTCTGTTGTTGGTGGGCTTACTGCTTTAGTTAAGACTTTAAGACTTCAACCTTTATTGCATGGATGACCATAAAGTTCAGAATGACATTGAAGCAAGTTAGAGATGAACCCTAACAACTTTGGTCATTAACTTGTTAACTGTATGGTAACCCCAATACTTTTTCCTGCAATACATTTTTGTTGTTGCTGTTGTTTTATTTGAGATGACTCAAAAGTGAATTTGAAAAACATTTGGGATCAATTAATTTATACCACATTGTCACATTACAATCTCAAAACTGACAGCATACCTTGGAAATATTGCCAGAAGCCACAAGTTCATCCTCTTAGCTTCTTTATGACATGTACGGATGCCCCCTTGGCTAGGTCATCCTTGCAAAAGAGATCCTGATCTCAATGTGTTACCTGGTTAAGAAAAGGTAAAATAAAATAAAATAAAATAAATAAATAAATAAATAAATAAATAAATAAATAAATAAAATTAACTTGTGTCTTGCACTGGTTAGGTAATGCTAGCATGCAGACATGAAAAACACCGAGGTTAAAAAAAGTCACACAATGTTACTGTGATTGTACAGAAAGCTGAGTTAAGTTTTGACCTTAATAACTGCCTCTCTTTGTACAGCCAAATTGTTTGGGTAGACATGTGTGACGTGTCTGAGATTTATTAGTGATATGAGTGATAGTCTTTTTGTTTCTTTATTTGAAAAGTTTTGTTGATGCTGTCATTTCAGCTTCAGATTTTTCCAAATTTTGAAACCAGTTTTTTAATCTATTCATTTATTTACTCATTCTTTTGGACACTTGAGCACTGTTACAGATAACGAGCTGGCCTTCATTTTTCTACCTTGGAAATAAAGCAATACTTTCCTTTAGTTGAGTCTTTTTCCTGTAACCTAAATGGAGGCTGAATCCTGGTTGCATGCAAATATAATACTGGGATAACCGGGTTTTTCTCAATCCCTCTCAAAGTATTTTTGGTTCTCATCTACATGATGTTCATGAAATCAGGTTAAAACAGAAAAGAACAATCACAGGATTACTTGAGTGCATCCAAACACTCAGAGCGAGCTTCATTAGAGCTCTAAATACACAGAGAAGAAAACTTAATATGCCTTCAAGGCCTAGACTAAAGTCTTAAAGAGAAAAGAGTAAACTAACAGTAGCTGTGAGACTTTTCTCTGAAAACTGGTTCAACAGAAAGCATGGGGCCATTAAAGAAACCATTGGAGAGGCTTGTGGTCAATTAGTTCTGGCTTAATGCTTCAGGATTCAGTGAACCATTGCATGGATATAGAGGATATGGAAATACATGAATATGAATAATGATTCATTCCAAACAGGCTGACAGATTCCCTTCTCTAATTGAGATCTTAATCTGAGAGTCTAATGTTAAAGATATTCACATCTCTACTCTAATGAGATACAATTAGATGGAGAGGATGTGGACAGAGCGACAGGACAATGTCCCCTTTTCTCCTGCAGGCTTCTCATGAATGGAGAACCTTGGATACAGTCTATGCCATATAACAATGTCAATACCTGACATGCTGCAGTTTCTGTGCACCAGGAAACCTGAAGGCATTTAAAGAAGCTGAGAAAGTTATTATAACTGAATCATTTTTGACCTGTCAAGCGAGGAGCTCAATTTTTAAGAAGTGGCATTTTTTGAAGAGCTCAAGCATGATAATTAAGCTCCCAAAATCCCCAAACATAAAGCAGTTTATTGTGTACTTTCCTGTAGCATCTCATAGTTGTAATGAGTCCTGGCTCGTGTTTTGCAAGATTTAGCCAAACTAAAATGATAGACAGGTTGAGTTGTAACAAAAACAAAAAAGACTCCATGAAAGTCTCATACAGAATGGAAAAGAATTAATTGGTGATTATATTTCTTCCATTGTACACAGAAAAACTCAACAGTAACAGAGAGAGATACAATTCTGTTGAACAGGCTTCACTTTACCCATTGTCCTTTACAGAGTCCACGCCTGCCTGGCCCTGAAGCCCTAAGAATGAGCCATCAGGCATTCTACCACCTCTCTATGAATAAACCATGGGTACCATCCTTGGCATTCACACAGGAAGAGGGCACACACCCGCTCACAGCACACATGTGGTCGCAGTGCACTCAGGGAAACAAGCAAGCGACAGGAACACAACAAAAAGAGCTCATTAGCCTCTTGAACCTACTTTTTGTCTTCAAATTTTCTTTTGCATTGCATTCCAGTGACATAAACTCGTCACAATTTCTGCATATTCTGTACCATGTTTGTTTTAATATTTATTTGATGCAATGGTTCTTCTCGTAGCTCTGTCTCATTAAGCTGTGAATTCTACATGTCTTGTGCATAATTTGAAACCCACACACAGCTCCCTAAGATACAACCTGACATATTTGGTATCTTTGGTAACCTTGGCTCCTTGGAGCAGAATTCGAAATAGGATTCTGTGGGTTTGAACACGACAGCCTGCCTCTCTCAGAGCTCTGCTACACATAGCGATAACTGCTAAGGCTAATTGTCACAAGTCTCAGCTCCTCTTTAGAGACAGAAAAGTCCCTGTCTTCCTTCTTTTTACAATTCCTCCTCGTCTTATTCTTTTAGCTGCTGGGCATGTGGATGATTGAAAAGCCCTAGAGCAGAACTCCAAGACCTCGAAAACCTTCTATGTATCTGACTGCTCAACATGGCATCTCTCTTGCCAGAAATCCTAGAGTGAAAGTGTATCTTTTCCTTGGCCAGGAAGTGGGAGGAAGTTCTCTGATTTGTGCCAAGTGTGTTGATGAAAGTTTGAGAGTTTCTGCGCAGCTTATTTAAAACATCCTCAGTCTTAAGCACAAATTTGGAAGCTTACATTAAGGCTCTACAGCATTGCCGGCTGGCAAGTTATATCCAATTAATGCAAGTTTTTTTTTGGTTACGAGGAAAGTAAGAAACTTCTTCAAAGCTCAATATGGTATGAGATGAAATATTGAGTAAGTGCAAACATAAGCGATGGTCAAATATGATGCCAAAAGTGTTTGAGGTATAAAATTAACTTAAACATGCCAAACCCATAATTCAAGAGTTTTTCAGAATCATGTCTGCTACTGCTCTGCACTGAACACGGTCCAGTCCTGTGCTGATGCGGGCCAAACCTTATCGACGTTTAAGTTTCAACAGAAAACACCACCATGTCTCAAGTCCATCCAATCCACTCCTCTATACAAGAAATGCACCCAATCCTATTTCTAATGGAAGTTGGGCCCAGCACATGTCCCACAGAACAAAGCCGAGTGACCCAATCAGGAAGTCAGACACAGTGGCATATAGATAAAGGTTTGCCAGGCTGTAAGTGGGCCATGTGCATACTTTCCTGGGTAATGTAAGCATTAAGTTTTGATAGCAAGAAGAATGTAATGAGTAAAAGAGACACAGCATATGAAATGTATTTGACTCTGAAAAGGAGAGAAGAAGTGTGACATAAAGTGTTTCAAGTGTGTTTTACACACAGCCTGTGCTGAATGCTCCATTCAACTAAGGCTGCATGATATGGCCTAAAATCAATATCTCGATACACGATATATATCTCGATATTTTGATTTCTCCTGTAAATCAGTATATTAAATGTTCAATTCAACCATTTAATTAATGAAATGAAACCAGTTCAATGATTCAAACAGACCTTTCAGTAAGATTTTTTAAATTTGCTGCCGAAAAAGGGAAAAAATCAAAATCAGGTTAAGTTTAACAAACAGTTTACTCCAAAACACACTTTATATATTTACATATGTTCAATTCCAGTAAAAGTGTTTCATTCAGATTTATTTATCTGGTTGAATGTATCACATGACTGTCTCAATAGATTTCTAAAATTACAACAATGAAGATTGAAAAAATTTGAAAAACAACATGAACTGAAACTGGGGATGACTTAATCTAACTTTTATTTCCATAAATCAGCTACTTTTCCACTGTTTGTCGAGCTGAAAGGACTCTGTAAGTGACTTCTGTCTCTGAGCCTGGGCTCTCACTGACTTTTTGTGGTGTAATGTTAGTTTTACAGTATGCTCTTATTTTCAAGGACACGCAGGTTCATAACAGCAAGTTAGTTGGGCAATAAACCAAGACGCGTGAATGAACGCTCCGTGAAACGTCTGTGGGAATCTTTAATGTGCAACACGACAGTTAGACAACTCCCCCGCTTCCTCTGTTTACTTCACAGTTTAGAGTTTTATTTTTAGAGCGTTATTTGACCTTTGTGTACGTTTGTGGTGACGCTGAAAAACTTTGTTTTCTAAAAACATCTCAGCTCGCATTTTTTTGGTATACAGCGGTAAATAACGCCAAATGAAGGTCATGCAGAATAAAACTGAATCTTAGGTACACGTCGCGTTTGTTTCTCTTCTTTGTCGTGAAGAGCTGGGACAGAATCAGGTGAGGGTCACACAGGTGGCAAAGCAGCGTCTTTTCTCTCGTCTCCCAATACAGAAACACGCATCAGAGAGTGAAAGAAACGCAACTAAGCAGAAAATTACATACTGACGTCTCAAAACATTTACCTGGCAATTTATACTCGATGGTCGCGATATGGTCATTTTATACATCCCACGTGCAACAACCCGCGATATATTGAGTATATTCGATATATCCCCCAGCCCTATTCAACCATAATGTCATCAACAGTAGACTTCTGACAAGCAATGAGTAATACTGACATGCTCAATACGTTTCTTAAGTGGATTTCACCATTACCACAGGTCAGATGACGCAATTCACAACATGCTAATAGAACAGTCTTTTCTAACAATTCATGTAAAAAGGGATTAACTGTAAGTGGTTTCTGCGGCAGATAATGAGGGTTAAATTTAGTGAACACATTTCTTGTACTGGTGTACAGAAAATGTATCATTCTTTCACTTTGACTTCAGTCCACTTTTCCATTGCTTGTTCAACATCAACCTCTTGGTCTCTCTGGTTTTCAGTCCTGAGATTGTGTTCTTCCTTCATCAGCTCTCCTTGTGATCCAAACTCCCAGTGTTTACAAACTTCTTACTGTTGAAGTCAGTGAAGTTCCTTCCTCTTGACAGTGACTTGAGAGAGGTTATACTTATGTCTGCCATCCAGAGGAAAATTGCAGTTGTCTAGTTGAGATGTGTGGCTCCTTTTCAATTTTAACTTGTGTATGACGCATCAAATACTTCTTACACTCAGAATTCATTTTCGGTAGTGAAGTAAGTGCTAATAAACAAATGCTTCTGGTGTAATGAAATGTACACACATGAAATGTGCACACATCTAATTAATACCTGAGTGAAGAAAATTTACATTTAAATTTTAATCTATTATGTAATAATCCATACAATATTTCATCCTGAATTTTACTAGGTCACCCTTTATAATACTCATCACAATAGTATGGCCAATATCTAATTATAGCATGACAGTGGCTAATAGGTGTTTAATTTTGTTTGAAGCTTTTAATTAAGCCCACGTAAACTGCACACAGTCAACAAAGCCATGATCAGTATGAGGAAAAACAACTTCTTTTCCACAGCAACAATCACCATGAGTGGAAGAGAGAAGAGGAAACAGGAAACTAGAGCTGATCCTCTGACTAATGGCATGTTTTTAAGAGGAACAAAAGATAACAATTTGTTTCAGCTCCACGCCTCCAATCCCAGAAGACTCTGGAAAAAAACACTGAGACGATCTGATACACTGTCAGCTATAAGAGAGGAGCTGCTGTGGGGTCCGGGTTAAAAATGTTGTAGCCCTGCTGCTGTCCACGGGGCGAATAGGCATTTTAAAACCAGAGACCACCGTCTATTAGAGTCAGCATGGCACGACTGTAGCCTAATGGTTACAATTAACAATCCTCTCTGCTGACAGAACTCCAGTCTGAATGCCCCCTGTGCACCTGATCCCACTCTAATGATTGTGTTTTATTGGTGCAGTGAATGAGAAACAGGAGCCAAAAAAAGACAGGGACAGAATGTGAGAAATACAGGGAGAAAAAAACAGATTCATGGAGGGGAAAAATGAGATGGAAGCTTATATAAATCTTAAAATAGCTTTGAGAAAATAGCAAAGGATGTGACTCCTGGGTGAAGACAAGTAATTGTACATGGCGATATGAGATGCTGCAGATATTGCGAAGAAAGAGCTATTACACTGCAAGAAAAAATGAGACACAAACTTTGCCAACCAATTCTGCCTTATAGGTTTCTTTAAGTGATAAACTTGGATACATGAGAACCAAACCCCAACAGTAAAAGCAATTTCAAAGTAAGTTCTGTACAAAGGTTATGCTGCATGTTTTTCAAAATGTGTCTCATAGTGGAAAACATTCAGATAGGATGCCAGAGACAGAAAAAGTTAGATCTTTTCTCTCATTTGTAAATTTATGATTGCTGCGGTTTGAAGAAGTAAACCCCAGAGAACAAGGACTCCTACTGAGAGCTGAGAAAAATACTGAATTTTGTTTTTGTGGTCCTTTTTCAGCCTATTAGCATACAGCCTCTAATTCAAAACACCATCTGTGAAAGAAGCAGGGCAAGGAAAACTGAAGTTATTTTGTAACCAGTAGGTAGGTCAGATAGATCTTTTTCAGTTATCAAATGTTGCTGTTGACCACTATTGGATGTAACTGTAGAAGTTATTTGGGTATTCGGGATAACGCCTGCACAGATATTGGCAATCAGAGGCAGACAGGCCATCTGGAGGAGCGGGAGTTCTTCTCCTGGTGGGCTGTTCGACCAGTGGGCTGGTGATGAGTCTAGCTAACACCACAAAGGAAAAAAAAATCTCCTGTGTAAAATGATCCTTCATTTTACTGACTGGCTGGCTTCATACACATGTGAATCTGGCAGGGCTTCCATCTAAAATCTCCACAGTCCATCCTTCCTCTGCTCAA
This sequence comes from Thalassoma bifasciatum, assembly GCA_008086565.1. Classification (NCBI taxonomy): domain Eukaryota; kingdom Metazoa; phylum Chordata; class Actinopteri; order Labriformes; family Labridae; genus Thalassoma; species Thalassoma bifasciatum. The sequence goes on from RPOG01000099.1 coordinate 815,606, forward strand.
AAAAAAAAAAGAAAACTAAACTAGCATTACATGCAGTTCTAAAGGATCAATTAAAAGCATTTTTATATACTTTGAGGTTTGTTTATGAGCAATACAAGCCAAAAGAAGAAAATTAATCCATGCAAATTCTCAGGGAAGTTAGTTTCTCCTCTGCAGTAACTGATCTCTTTATGAAGTGCTTGAGTTTTAAAGTTGAATACGGTTCAGAAGCTTGTTAGTTCATCAGCATTGTTTAGAGCAAATTTTGGACATAACGTCTCCATATTGGCGCTGATCTCTGCAGTGCATTTTAATTAGTTTTCAAACTTTGCAGAAGCAGTGCTTCATTCAGCTTTCTCACAATATGGTCCATTTTGGCTCCAGGAAATGTCTGTTCACTACTTCCACCTCAAAATGAAAACAGATCTTTTTATCTATCACAAGAATACAATTCCACACAGTACTGCTGAACTCAATTACTCAATTAGGGAATAAGCACATATCTTTATTATTGGGTTATCCTTTAGTTGAATCCTTCTTATTTTGCTATGAAAAACAGTAAACAGAAGTTGACAAAATCTTTTTATTCTGGTCTGCAACTATCATTCTGTTTTTCACAAATCTATTTTTAACTCTAGTCCTTCAAACTGGTATGTAACAGTTTGATGATAAGAAGCTTTAGAGGGCTTTGAGAAGCTGGAATCACTGAATAATTTTTTATAGCTAGACAAAAAATCCCAAAGATTCAACTGATAATTAAAAAGCTTGTATCATTTACTCACAAAAAAATGGCTACATTAAAAACTCATGGTCTATTTCAAATGGGCTGTGAGGACTAACTGGAAGAGCTAGTAGTTTCACAGGATAAAGACTACGATTCCCATAAGCACTTAGATTGGATCTTATTTTTAACACTATATTTCTTTGTTCTATACAATTATTACCAGACACAGAGCCAAGAGTTTATGTATTTATTTACACTCACTTAAACAGACTAATGTTATAATGAAAATATCCTCTGTGTCGTTTCACAATGCTGCTGATCAACACAGTTTTTACCATATTGTCAGCAGGATGAGGTGACATCATAAACTTTTATTTATCGGGTCAAACTCTTTTCAGTTATATCAATTTATTGATACATTATTGCTCTAGCTGTTAAAAGTGAATCACTGTTGACATAGGGTTTGGATACATCAGGGTCAAGAATTAAACAACTGTCTGATAAGTGAGAAAGTCAAGTAAAGCTCAAGTAAAGCTTGAAGATTAAAACAATGTCAGTGAATGATGCTGTTCATCAGCCTGGTAAAAGATATCCACTGTTTATATTAAGCGTTCTTTTAATCCTCCTGTGAGGGACATGACATTTAACAATTATGTAGCATTTCACTGATAAACATGCAAATCACAAAAAAACTCAGAGCCTTTAACCAGTTCTGTATTAACACTTTTCAAAGTCTTTTCACCACAGAAGCTCACTCAAGAGGACACGTGAGTCTGACCCATCTTCCTGAAGCCCATTTGCTCTGGATACACCTCACTGAGCACAAATTACTATTAAAAAAGCTCAGAAAATGTGTACCCAAAAAAAATCTGCGTCCAAACCAAACCCCTCTATTAGGATGTCTTATTCATTGCTTTCCATCACTTCTTCTGTCAGTCTACAGTGTGTCTCCAGCTGCTGTCCCTCTGCTCCTGAAAGCTGCTCATTATGGGCCGCCCCTGGAGGTAAAACTGCCCATCTCTCTTCAGATCCAGAGAATTCATCTTCTAATAATACCTAGATCTGCCACCAAGATGATTTATTTCCTGTTTATAATTTTATTTAAAACAGTACAATTCTTTCACTGTTGTCATCCCACTGTTCTGTGTATTGATGATTCTGCACTGCGTCATTACTACCGAGTTGTCAGGAATTCCTTAAGTATAAGCAGTTTACTCACTCACAGGAAAACTATCCCCTGATGAGATGGATGTTTGTCTGTTAAAAGCTGTGAGGCTGCTTCATCTGATATGGCTGACATTTTCGTTTTTGGACCAGTACTTTCAGGCTTCCCGTGTTCACATTCCAAGCCTGTCAAAGGAAAACTAATTGGATCACAGGTTCCCCTCGGGAGGAAGGAGACAGGTCTTTGTCAGCAGCAAAGTTGCTCTCAGTCAGGACTGAACACTGAACAGAAAGAGAAAGAGGTTTACTATTGAGCAGGTCAACCCTTGACAAACTGTCAGACCACATGAGTTACACATGCATTATTTAGTCTTCAACAATTTAGATGTGGCTACAAACTGTGAATCAATACATTTTCTCTACCTGGCAGAATGGACTGAATTTCAAAGTGCATAAAGGTTTCAGCAGTCTGGGAACTTTCCAATAAAATACACTCAAACAGTCAGTTTTTACTGTAGCACGTCAGACAGGGAGATAAAGCTTCAGACAAGCCTGTAGTTGCAGAGAGAACGCACAGCCTTTCAGATTCACTCTTGGTGATTTTCTACCAGGGCTGACAAGTACCTACTTGATGGAAAATGTCAGCAATGACTGTCTCTGTCAGTGGCACATGTCACAAGCCTGACAGACATGCTTTAAGTCACTGCAGAATAGAACTGTGAAGGAAATTGATGTGCTCAGCAGCTTTTCACTACAAACCTGTGACACAATGGTGAGGATGAGTGTAGCTCAGAATCTCAAATCAGGATATGTGACATGAAATCATCAAAGTAAGAAATGTGCAGATACTATATTTTCCTTTTCTCCCTGGAATACTTCCTGGATGCCTGGTATTATGAATGGTTGAAAATTAGGGTTGCTTGATAATATCAGTCCTCTTATAATATTGGTCAATATTGGCTTAAAAACATAATATTGTGAAATATAGGTATCAGGTTTTTAAATAACTGATGTCTGTTTTTTAAGCTTTAGCATTCCTGAGCCTGCATGAACGCAGCATGAGATGCTGGTTAACAAATGTCTTAAGTGTAGCCAGCCTGATGATAGAGGCTCTTTGAGGAACTCTCAGTATCAAAAAATCCATTGGTTAAGCATTCACACTCTCAACTATGTCAACTGCAGCAATCTGGGGTTCAGTGTTAAGCCACTAACCTTCCAGTTTTCCTTGAGATACAGCCCACTCTGCCCCTGTGCCTGAGATACCCTGCACTGATATGAGAATAGTATTGATATCAGTATTGGATTAACTCCAAGAAAATATGTCAGAAGTTTTTGTGTTTACACCAGAGGAAATAAATCTAAAGGTTTAAAGAAGAACAAAGCATGTTTAGGGAAGAGCACACATTTTTAAATCAGATGGTTACTTTCTATGGGAGGTTTTAGGAGTACAAGGCACAAAGATCTCGTAGAATTGCTAAACATCTAGATCTAGATCTTTGGTTACATGATACTTTACACTTCCTCTGTCTGGTTTTCTCCCTGAGCCAAGACAGGTAGGTACTTCTTCCTGTCATCTATCTGCCAACTTCCATTTTAGTGGTTTTAGTCTTTTGTGTTTTACCTCTGCTCTGGGCAGCTGACTTTGCTGAGCTTGTTGCCAGGGCAACCGCCTCTTGCCAAAAATCCCCCCTCTGTGTTTTCCATAGAGACCGGATACTTTGATAATCTGAGGGATTGCAGGAGACGTGGGGGGAGTGTGGAGTGGCTGCTGACTGTCTTTTGAAGCACATGAGTTCTCTCAACAGAGCAACGAGAGAGAAAAAAAGAAGGAGGAGACGAAGAAATGCCAGCAGTGATACTCTGTGTGCTATTGGGGTGTCTGTAGTTTTGTAAGTCTTTGACACAATTGTGTCTTCACAGGTCTACCAAGAGGTGTTACCAGTTTTCCGTTACACATTATAGAGTGATTATGTCCACTATTTGCTTCTTTTGGTGAAACAAAATGTAGAGGGAAAGAAAGAACACTACTTGATGAAATGGATACCTACAATTGAAATGAAAGCAATACAATTTTAGGCAAGAGCTCAGACATGCTAATAAAAAGAGATGGTTTGGTTTTTCTTAGATAACTTTCATCACCACGTTCCCATGCCCTGTTGTTTTTTGGCTGTGTTTCAGATTTGGCAAGTTGGAGCCCTCTGAAGCAGACACACAAGAATTTTATCTTTACCAGATGCTGGAGCAAAAACACAACAATCAGCAGAGGACAGAATGGGTGAGACAGGAGGTCAGACAGCAAAACAACATTACATCTGATTTTAAGAATAAGACACTTGCTGTTGACTCGAGACTGTATTTATCTTGACTACAACATCCAACCCTCATACAGAGCGGAGCCAGACCTTTCCAGGAGAAATTCAAGGTCTGGCATTTCAGCTCTGGACTGTGTTTTCAGAAAATACAGCTGTTGTGTGTTGATGGACAAGGGAGCCAAACTGCTGTGGAGCAGAGATGTACCAGACATGGATCTGGTGGAATTCCACTGTCAAAAGATGGCAAGTGCCACATTTTCAATCTGCATAAAAAAAGTGTCAACAAGAAATGCAAGGAACCAGCCTTTACAAAGGCAAAGTAAATTGTTCTTGTCTAATCTTTGCCTGCTTACAAAAGCTTTAGACAATATTTCATGCATCAGGATTAAGGATTGACCATAAGTTTTGAGGTAATTGTAATGATGACTGCTTTCTGACTTGCTCAGGCTGATAAATTTATTTAGTGCTCACAGTCTTCATTTTGCCTTTGTCAAAGGGATGACAGCTAATGTTGCTCTTTGTTGATACACCTACATTTATTTACATCCCAAAAAATGATCCACTCAAGGGAATTTGACTAATTGGTTTTTATCCTAAACCTCTCCAAAAAGGTTTCCCCCGCAGCCATCATTTTAAAAGGATTTACGACACAGATCAATATTCTGTTACATATGTCAGTGAGATGATGAAACATTTCAAAAATAAATCACAAGCCAGGCAGCTGGCATGTTATGAATGATATTGAATATGACAATATTTGCCAAAAACCAGCACAGAAATTTAATTCCAGAACATTTTCCTACAAACCAAAAGAATCAAGCTTCGAAAATAAAACGGAATCCAAAATATATGGTGAAGTAACTTTCCTTGGTGAGTTCAGTATTAAATTTCTAGGTCAACTGATGACGCATATGTTACAAAAGAGACACCAAATCACTGAATATATTTTGACCATGTGACAATTCAAGCAAGTGCTCATTTAATACTCAACAGTATTACACTACATCTGGTAAAGTAAACAGAAAACAAACAGTCCAGTGGCCCTTGGGCAGGGGAAGACAGAAAATGAGCATATATGCAAATCACTCCTGGAAAGAAGAAAATGTAAATCTGTTCCCTGTCCTCCACATAAAACCAAGAAACAATTTATCTTCATTTTCAGCAGGAATATGAAAAAGATCCCCCGACAAGAAAATATGGAGAGCAATAAGCTGCCAACGAGTCTCAGGGGACAGGGGATCTATATGAACTTATTGCTCATAGCTGCTGCTGTGCCTGTGACAGGAAAGAGATGTATGAAGACACGGAGGGTAGTACAGCTCTCTTCTGTGGGAGACCGATGCTGTTATATCACAATATAAATGTACGGCAAGCACAGAGCATCCTGGATTGCAGATCATTGCCTGATTAAAACTGTCAGATGAAGAGACAAGGGATATAACAGCACACACGCACACACACAGAGTCACAAAGTGAGAAACTTATCTGAGACAAATTTGACGTCCCACTCAACGTGCAAAGGTTCCAAGGAATCCCTATTTATAGCACCAACCTTCTCCAATTATCAGGCAGGCTCCAAAGCAAAGAAACATACCCACACACACACACACACACACACACACACACAGCTCAGTTTATTTAGTCCAACATGTATGTAGTCTCAGTGATGTCACTCATTAGTTTGTGATACTCCATGTTTCTAAAATCCATTACTTGCAGATACTATTTTCAACAACCTTAACTTACCTACCTTTGTTTGAGATATGAGATAAAGAGACAAGAAAGCTACCCAGTGCCCACCAGTCAAGTCAGTAACACCCTAAACTGGAAACTTGTGAGTTATGTAACTTTAGACACAAGGATTACTGAAAAAAAATATTAGGGAAACTGAAAAAAAAGGTTGCATTTTTATGAAAATGAGTATGTCACTGTCATGTTTTATGTGTTTTCTGTGCTGTTTAAGTATATTGTATAAAGTGTGTATTTGAAGCTTTGAGCTGATGAATTATTTTTTTTCTGAAATGAAGTGAAGATAATACCACACTACTTTTTATCTTTATCTTTTAGCAAAGGTTGCAGCATTATGAAGGCTACATTTGTAAAGGGAAAAAATATCAAACGACTACTGGTTTTTTTTTGTTTTGTTTTGTTTTTCTTTCTCATCTCTACCCCATTTGTCATGGCTTTGTCTGAATGAAAAGTAAATCCCATTTTAATCAAGGCCTGGACTTGAATTTATCAAGTAAACTTATGCAATATATTTTAGTTTTCATCTGTATTTTACTCATTTTGTTTTAGATTTGCCTTCACAGTCAGAGACCCTGTGAGCTCCCAGTGTCCTGCTATAAAGCGTCCCTGCTCCTTCAGGCCCAAAGTCAGCATGTGAGTTATATACAATAAGCCATGCATACAAAAAGGCATAAATAAATACGCAAAATCCCACAGAGGGAGAGGCTGATGTCTTGCAGTCTTGCAGTCTTGAGGCCTAACATGGCAAAATGCAGCCTCCGCTCCTCTGCTCCTGCCATATTCCTCATTGCACTCCGATGCATCCCATCACCTCCTGCCATCCTGCTCAGTAAACCGTTCAGTGCCATGAAGACTGTTATGGTATTTCACACCCAGCCCAACTCAGCCCTGCTCCTTTGAGCGACAGCTTCATGAAAGGCATTAATAAATTGTATCACCCCGTTAGCTGTCTTCACTTGGGTAAATAGAGGAACATTTACTCAGTGGGCAGTTGGGAATGACCTCCGGTCAGAAGCCTCAGTTTATCTAAAGCATTTTATCAACAGTTAAATGCCCACACTACACTAATTTCTCATTACTCTGCAGTGTCAAGTTAACAGATTCGTTTCATAACACACTTGTTAACTCAGAGTTAAGACAACTCCTTTCCCTTTCTGATCCCAACACTTGATAATGGCTGATCGCAAGTAACCCTTTCCTGTAACCTGTACTTCTATGTGATTGAAAAAAAAACACATATTGTGGTGGAAAAATTACAAATTGTTCATGTTTTGGTAACATTACCTATTAAATCACTGAACTGTAATGTTGTTCTTTGTTATCCTCATGGCTCATTCATGTTCTCTTTATCCATTAAACAGAAATATACATTTAAATTATGTAACCAATGCACCTTACATATTCCCATCCTTTATGCTGAGATGAACATTCAGCAGTGCATCCACAAGAGGTCACAGCCCAAAGTTTCTGACAACAACAACAACAACAGCAGTGAAGGAGGTCTTGTCTCATGTATTTGTTAAGTGGGAGGCTTAATTTGAGGCAGCATTATGGTTAGTAATGGTCTGTGGGGCTGTGAAATAAATCAACATAATATAATCAGGGCATAACATCTTGTATATATACACATTTACAGTTTCTAACAAATTTACACCTGGTCTTCTGCAAGCCTTGGTCTGAATCTGAATGAGCCTGAAAGAGTTTCCACAGAAAATGTGTGGAAAAACAAATAAGATGAATTAAGACATCAATCTTAATCACTGGTCCCAATGGGCTGTTTAGATCACCACCAAGCTTTAACTTCTTTTACCCATAAAATGTGTCTTTCATACTTTTACTAGTGGTTCCAGCCCCTGCACAAAAAATGAGAAAATTAAAGGGGGCATGGGAAAACAAATCAGGCCAATAAGGGTGCATGCTGTGGTTGTAGCAGTAGAAGGAGCTCCATGAGGAAAGTGAAGGACAGAGGGTGTGAGGAGGAGTGTGACTTAGACTGCTGATAAATAACCTGTGGCATGTTGAATGTTAAAATACCAAATCTGCCCCTCAGATAAAAAGCCTCCCTCTTCCCTCCCACAGCTACCACAGCATGATTCATTGTCGATGTCACAGAGTTAAATGCTACTCATTGGTACATACCAGTGATTATCTTTTTTCTGGCGCTCATCCTTTCCACCCTGGGCTCTTGCATGGCTTTCTTAGTGTAAATCAAGAATTTGTTTCCTTCAAGATTTATGCTATATGAGCAATGTTGGGTACAAGTTGGCAGTTTAATATTAGCATGACTTGTAATGAATGGATAAGATGCTTTTGCCATGGAACCACTTTTAAGCAAAGAGTCTGGGGCACTCTATTTTAGAGCTTTGTACAGTAATCACCAACCACAATGCAAAGCGAAGGGGTCTTTCCTTGGCCAGTCAGAATTTTAGTCAGCATATCATAACGCATCATTTCTTTTTGTTTACCATGTTAACTATGGTTTTGTATCACCTTGTATCCTCTTGTGCATGATGCAGGTTCTTGAAGTTTTTCAAATACAGGAAATATGATGCTGCCCAGTGCAATAATTACAGAGCTTGCAGTCCATGCTGAAAAGACAGCAAGTAACATTTTCAGAGAAGGTGCATGTTGTATGGGGTGACCAGATGTCCTTTTTTACCCTTACAAGTCCACATTTTTGGTGGTAAAATTATGTACAGGGGATTTTATAAAATTCACCAAAATTTCCAGGTTTTACAGACCATTGATAGTCATAACAAAACGCTGCCCTGGGCTGCTGGCATTATTCTGTTACCCCAACCTGTCAAGATGTTGAGCATGCAGGAAAATCAATAAAAAAGCCAAAATATTGGGGGGGGGTTAAAAATAATGTGGAAAAAGGTAAAAATTTTGAGTCAACATAATGATGAAATTCTGAGATGATTTTTTCAAAAAGTGAATCTAGAGAACATAGAGTCCAATTCTAAGTTAAATGGTTGGAAATGTGATTTCAGTAGAAATTTTGAGACAAAGTCAAAATTTTGAGGTAAAAAAGTCAAAGTTATGAGGGGAAAAGTCAAAATTTTGAGGTAAAAAAGTCAAAGTTATGAGGGGAAATGTCAAAATTTCAAGATGAAAAGTTCAATTGGAAAAAACCCAAAATTATGAGCAAAAAGTCAAGGTTTTGAGATAAGTTAAAATTTTAATATTTACATTACAGAAATTTTTCTCCTCAGACAGAAAAGGGGTAAGTAAAAAAAAATGTATGGGTCATGGAGCCACTTTGTAGTTTTTGAGTGTTTTGGGGTATTTTTTGTAGCATCTACAAGAGGCTGGGCAGGGGGTTTTCTTTTTGGGTTTTCAGAATATAGTCACCCTAATGTTGTACATGCTTTGGCCTCTTCATTGGAAAGGCTTCATAAAACATGTGTTTTTACACATTTTTTCTTGGTCTATTTTTACAAGACACACCTTTAACAGTTTTGACCCAAGTTGGCAGAGATGAACTGAGTCAAAGATACAGTATGTCTTTCAATAGACCGGCCAAACACTTTCCCATTTCCCATTCAGAGTCTGTCTGAATACAGTTTAAGATCCATGAAGAGTGAGGAAATGCATAAACCATGTGGAAGCTGCTGCTCTGTCTGAATAAGCGATCTATAGGTGACGGCACAGGTATAAGAGCTGTCAGTGTGCCGCCACTGTTGGACTGAGTCTCAGGCATGCTAATGTGGCATTTGGGTTTGGAAGTGAGTGTGACAGGAGATAATAGGAGTAGACAGGAAATAGGCAGGACCCCTATTATCAATGTGATAACCAGCGCTCCCTTCCTCTCACCCATTTCATGTGAGGTCAATCATAAATCAACCGCAGTTTAATCAATACACACACGCCCAACTTGTTCTATGATGTAATTAGCCTCTGAAGCAGAAGTGATCAATGCAAGAAAAAGAAACAGATATTCAGTAAGCAAGACTCAATTGTAACAGCTGAGGAACATCGACAACCAGAACTGAAAATTCCGAAATGTTGCTGAGATTTTCTTATTGGGATGGAAGATTCCCAATTCCCACATTTTCATGTTCTAAACATGAGCATCCAAGACCTTAGTCAGAGGTGTGAATGGGATATGGCAGATGTGTTGAAGTGTATGCCAGTAGCAGTGAACCATTAACATGGATGAAGATAAAAAAGGGAGAAGAAGAACCCTACTGGCAGAATCCATGAGAATAACACAAGTTGTTTTTTTGTTTTTTTTTCTATTTTCTTGCATTTTGATGAAATTAAATATGCTCTTCCACTCGTCTGTCTAATGTCAAAGTGATTTTAAGATATTCTCCACATATAGCTACAGTCGATAGGCTACATCATGCTCAAGTAAGCACCTCCATGACTCATGTTTCATTTTCATGCATTAACTGGGGCTAGTGTGTGAAATTGCCTTAAGTGTGTGACCACATGGCTGAGGTTATAGGTCGGCACACTGGTTTGGTGAGGCCTTTTATCTGATCGCACAAAGGATGCAAGTAGAACCAGAATTTTAACACCTTTACATGACATAGTGATCGTTTTGGACAATATAACCGTTTGCAACTATAATGAATGATAACATGAGTCCACATGCTCTGCTTTAAAGGAACATCAATAGATTATTGGTACTAATGAAAAATTTACTTCTCAATTAATAAAAAACAAGTCTTGATTTTGCATGTTTTGAATTTTAAATCACGACTTTTGAAAGCTTGAAATAAAATATAATGTAGATTTTGATACATTTGAAGAAAATAAATGTTGAATTGTGTTAAAACTTCATATAATGGGATTTTGATGCAAAAACTATCCTCATAACTCAAAATATTCAGTACAGTGGGGAACAGAGAAAACCACTGAACAGGTTAACTTAATTGTTTTTATTCACATGTAATTTTGTGTTTTGGTAGTGACAAAATTTTTGAGAGGAAAGACATTGAGGTAAAGTTAGACAACATAATGTGAAAGTTGACTGTTCTTTAACTATATATGTGGCCCTCTGGCCTGAGTCATGAATATGGTAAAAGTTTGTCCCAGATAAGATAAATTTCACAAAAAAACAGCCCTGAGTTTGGCCTACTTCTGTAGAATGGCCCATATATATCATAATATGCCCAAAACATGTCAGTTTTAAAACATGGTGAAAACTTCATTGTTAAAGTCAAAAAGTGCAGGTGATCTTTCTTTCCTATTCTTAGCATCTTGGCTGAAGTCAAGTTTTCTTCCTTTTTTTTTTGAAAGTACCGTATATGGTCTTGTTTCTGCACTTGGGTGAAAGTCATTCTGCTTCTATCATTGATCTGCCTGACAGCGATCCCCACTCCTCTTACCGTGCTCCACCTCCTCCTTCTATACTCAACCTATTGGCACATTAATCCCAATCTGCAATGGCTGCCGTAACGCAGATTGCATTAAATGCTGAGTGATCAAATTAGGCGCCAGCACGCTTTCCCGCCTCCACAATCAGTGGCACTTTCCGATGGAGACAACTACACGCTTACAATCAATTTGCTCTCCTAATCTAATCAAGCAGCTCACATGCAGCTCTCTGCCCTGTTGTATTTCTTTCACCCTTGGTGACATGGAAAACATGAGTTCTACAGTTAAAGAGTGACACACACACATACACACACACACACATCCACAGACATATACGCCTCCATCCTTACTGACACAAATTGCATGCATGCACGGGCTTAAAGCTTTTTCCCAGCGTTCATATCCACGCATGTCCTCATGGACATGCTTCACTACATCCACAAATAAACAGATTTGCCTCCTCCTTCTCCCAGGAGCTGACTGCCAGCTTGTTAGGACTCAGTTAAGATGTAGAGCACTGCACAGAGAGCAGGCATATGATGATGTTGACACTGTGTCTTAATCAACACCATTCATCTCCAAAGCATGCCTCGAGCAGCTTCACAAACAGGTGAGGAGCGGAGAGATGTGCATGGTGGAGCAGGCAGTGAAACATGACTAGTGGGGCAACTGTTACATCTTGATAAAAGTTCACTGTATAACAAAGAGGCTGTACTTCAACACTCAATACCACCAACACATTTTCTGTTCATAAATTCAAGTCCACAAAGAAACAAGGAGGGTTTGTTTTGTTGATTACAGGCAAATTACACTCAAAGATATTTTGTAAATTTATCAGAATATATACAGATTTGAGAACAAAAGATGATCAGTTTAAACAGACATGTTTAAATCTGCATACGCAGTTCATTTACAGTAGGTGGTTTATACCAAAGATATTTCTATTTATTTTACCAGCAGGTACTGCAAATGTACATCCATGGGTCTTTTTGATAAAACAAACAATATTATTTGTTGCTGAGACACATTTTTAATAGCTACATGAAGATGAGATCTTTTTATATAAATAGTAAAAATAGCAAGTCCAGTGACAATTATCAACATATTTTGTAAAAACCTCAACTACTATCAGTCTCAGATCATTAATCAGAGCAAACACTCAACCACATGGATTCGCAACATTCATCCCACAGGGAGACAATCAACAGAATCAATATTTGCACCCATGAAGCATTTCTCCAGGCTCGGCAGCACAAACCACTGATGTCTCATCTCTTTTAATGAGGGATGGCTCACCAGGCATCTTTAACACATAGATTGTTCCCACTGCAGCTGCAGGCTGCTGCTTGTTATAACAGGACATACATTTACAGTCCATGGGGAGCTGCAAAAAAAAAGAGATTAAAACAAGAATACTTGAGAACATGAAGGAAGCATTTGTGGGATGGGAGAAGTGACATGGCCCTATAACATTATTTCATAATTTCATCGCACGTAAGGCAAAATAAAACTTGATTGCCCTTAAATTCAAATATATGGTGCCTTGACTTTAGACCTAGAAAAATATTAGGCTGTGAGAGCATGGGAATGTATTCATGATAAGTACAACAGTAAAATTTGGTACACTTCACTGGTAAAACAACTTATTCTAAGTTTAAGAGCTACCGTGTAGAAAAGATAGTAAGCTTATAAAGTATGGTAATACTTAGAGATATAGGTGCAAGTGCTAGCTGCTCATGGGTCTTTTTCCTGCACCTATAGCGGCAAATGCCTTTACATCTCAAGGTGTGACTCTGAGTGCAAAGATGTTAGTTGCGCTACTGATCAGTGACCTGGATGGAGTAAACTGCACCCTTAACCTCGCATGAAAAAAGATGCTGATGCCTAAGTGCTAAAAACTGCATTTCTCCAAGTGTCCCCTTGAGGCTGACTCTAACTACTTGCACATCCACTCAAAAAGCAACTTCACAGCAAACAGATCTATAAACTCATTATTTCTAAAGATATTAAGATTAGGACTTTTGTCTGACTAGAGGCATACCTTATTTGTCTAACTGGCAGTTACAATGTAACTGCCCGCCAGAGAAACTGACAACTTGCCGAAACTCTGCCTCTTATCAGTTGACTTAAAAGTAGCTTGAGTCAGCATTTCCAGCAAAGCACCCTCAACTAATATACTTCAGAACTCTACCTGAGAAACACATCACATTACCCTGTTTACATTCTTTACTATACCATCTATGGTCATTAAGTACTAACACAACTCAGTTCTGTTCAATAATGTGCATCATAAAGGAGCTGCTGATTCCAACTTAATTTTCTTGAACCTTTAGCAGACACTCATAAAAGTGCTCACACACAAAGCACTGAAGTAGACATAAAGGATATAATGCAGGGTATCACCATGGTGAACATGCTTGATTACAGGGTATCGTGCTGACCAAACTGCTTCCTAAAGCATACAAATTTTGTGTCTCTCTCTTAAAAAACCTGCACTGAGTTTATTGGAGGCTGAAATTACCAGTAAACATTGGATTGCCCACCAGTCATCTTCAATCATCACTGCAGAATCAATACAACTGAGATAGATGTATTTTTTCAGGTCAGGTGTTCTTACAGCAGGGTAACAGGTCTGGAAAACAATCTACCGAAATGGGACACCAATCCAAACCATAAATTGGGTTACAAAGTTCAACAAACACCACTATGAGAGGCTATGAGGCAAAAAATATATCTGAAGATACAACTCCAGGTGTCAAGATAATGAAAAATGACTTTTTTCATTAACTTTGTCTACATATTGAAGTTGTTGGGCAGTGGCTACATAAAAGACAATGACAGGTTGAAAACGACATTTATTTATGTTTGAAGTTGTTTTACTTTATTTCTTTGACTCTCATTTGAGTTCTCTCTCAGTTTGGACCTTTATTACAAATAAAAATTACGATGGCTTTCACCTACTCATAAAGACATCAAGAGTGATCTCGTACTTGAAGGGCAGAAGAATTATGTGGCCGCGAAAGACAGACAAACACAGGGTTGAAAAATAATGAGACAATTATGTTAACATGAGACAACAAAAAGACATATATAAAACAATAACCCCTTTCATCCCTTCCAAGATGCCAGAGCAGAGAGCTGGAAGTGACACTGGCACTGAGGAAAGGCCACAGGACAACACTGGTGGGGACACATGATATAAAAACTCCAATTTGATCATAGAGGATTGCCTTCAAACACTGCTTCATTATGTATTCCACCCAGCCAACACAGGCGTGACTTCAAGATGCCGTTCATAAAGCTGTGTCCTAGTTTTACCTGGTTTCTGTCCTGGTGCCAAACTGGAACCTCCTACTCACAGTTGGATAGTGGGGGAAAATCCCCCCTCTGTCAGGACAAACCTCTTTTATGACAACAGTACAGGTAAGACTTTCAGCGAGTTATTGTCTTCGGAACGCAGCTTCAGACTTCAGACTTGACATATTTTGCTAAGGATTCAAGGATTCAAGGAGTTTTATTTGTCATTCAACCCATGTAAAACATGGGTGGGACGAAATTAGGTTACCCTGGTCCCGGAGCAAGCCCAATCGTAGAAATGAGAATAATAAATATATACAATATACAATAAAAAAGAGAATAAAAGGAGAACACAATCAACTAGCCTTTGTAACAAATAGACAGAATTAAATAATAAACTGTGCAAAAGTTGCAGTGTGCATTTGTCGGGGGGGGGGGGCTCTAAAGGGGACCACCAGACCAACAGAGTGCAACAGTCTCACAGCTTCAGGAAAGAAGCTGTTCCTCAGTCTGGTAGTCCTGCTCTTGATGCTCCGCAGCCTCCTGCCTGAGGGGAGAGGGACAAACAGAGCATGTGCGGGATGGGTGGGGTCTTTCATGATGCAGGGGGCCCGTTTCCTGCATCTGGAGGAGTAGATGTCTGTGGTAGTTGAAAGACTGCATCCCACAGTCCTCTGTGCTAAAGAGAGATACCAGCAGATACCAGCAGAAAAATGTTTAGGATTGTATATGTTTTAAAAAATAAAATATTGGCAGGAAATACATTTACTTTTGAAGTTAAATAACAGTTTCCCAAAATGTTTTATGATTTTTGCTAATGTTTTTGGGCTCACCTGGTATCATAATTCATTGTTTAAACTGTCAGTTGTTGTACTGTGCGAGTAGGCACCTTAAGGGAGTCAGCTTTCCCTTTTTGTTTTAGGAGTGACTAAAGAAAATATTACACAGAAAAAGAGATGAGAGTACCCCTCTGCGTCAATTCTACACAGCAGATCATCTGATATTTAGTACACCAGCTAAACCTGGATTGTGATATTGCTTTTATCACTTGCTTTAGAAAGTGTAACAGTTATCATCACCACTAGACGATCTGTTTTAGTTTTTTGTTTTTTAGTTTTTTATAATTGATTTCCTGTCTACATCATCTTTTCTAATTTTTTTTCCCAAATTTACCTCATTTTGCGCTTCTCTTCTTATTCTTGGTTATCTAGTGCCAGAAAAGCAAGCCTGGAGTTTAGTGCTACACTGTTATGCTGTTTGTAAGACAACTTATGGTGTAATTAAAATGCAATGTGGAGAAATATGTACAACTTGGCATGGAAAGTATTGATTATGCTTTGCTTTTGTTTTGTTTTTTATAAAAAATCAAGAATAAAATAAAAAAATACTATGCTTTGACAACAAAGAAGTATATCCCTTTGGACTGCCCTTCTTAAGGTGAGCTAGTGAGAATACAACCTGCTGCTATGGGGCTTTTTCAGAAGCATCAGTGGCCTGACTGCTAAATGTTTTCCAGTTCTAGCCAGAAAGTGGCTCTCATGGGCATGTAACCTATTTCGTTTTTGTCTCATGGACCCTCTATCTATTTTTGTTTTTTGATAATTTTGCAGCTCTATGGTCTTTACTGAACAGCTGAGGAGAGAGAGGCAATTTAGAGAAGAGCAGGTTGGGATGTAACAGTCTCAGATCAGGATCAGACAAGCAACCACAAGAGCTTTGCCTCTTTGATTTCAGCTCCTGCTCCACCAACTGTGCAGAACCAACGCCCCCTAACAGACCAATTCTACAATCCACAAATAGTTGATATTTAAAATACAGAAAATGCCGGCAAGCACAGCACAGATCTAAATCTAATGAGACAAGAACCTAGGCTTCATTTCTTAATATGTTGCATTTAAACATCGACCAGCACAATAGTACCAGATTATTACCACTTTCACAACACACACACCGCACGACCCTTCTCCTCCCATAATATTATTCTGTTCACATGCTGCTGGGATGTATCTGCCCAGAGGCCACTGGTGTTTGTTTTGAATGCTTTACATAATACAGCATCATAATGTTCAACCACTGGGTAATAAAACACTGAGGGAAACACATCTGCAACAGAGCAACAGCGATAAAATAAGGAGACAAAAAAACTGCCCCTGGAACACATTTCAGGAAAATTCAACAGCTGATATCTTTTGACACCTCTGCTCCTGCTCTTCTAGTGAAACCGCCGCCAAAGGGTTGTGGATTACTCGCCGTATGGTCCACCCAAAGGGGTCTTTCTCAGTAATCTGGCATCTATTTAATATTTGCTCTCCCACAGAGGCGAGGCACTGTGGCCTTTTCACAGCAGGGCAGCCAGAGAGGCAGAAGAGGGTGACAAAGGCAACAGCACAGTGCTCTATAGTACAATGTTCTTCTGACCTGGAGGACAGGCCTGAGAGTGAGATGAAGATTAAAGTATGACCGTCAACTTTTGGCGATATGAGATCTCTGATTGAAGTGAAAATTTAGCTGTGCAGCAGACTTGGGGAGAATTCTAAAACAGAAAAGAAGACCCTTTTCTTTACAAACAGAACTGCAGGAGCTAGCTTGTATTCCAAGAACAAACAACCATTTGTGTTCACACTCAAACCGATGGGCAATTAAGATCAATTTAACCAAACATTATAGTTATTGTTGGTTTCTTTACAACATTCTTTATCAATAGATAAGTGAGAGACACCCTCTCCATTTTCTGAGTCTTAATGCAGTCAATGCTCGAGTCTGAATACGAGACAAAGAATTCAATGCTTGAGTCAAGAAAACTCTGAATCAGAAAAGGAATTTCTTTTTAAGTGATTTTTATTTTCACTTTTTTTTCAGACGGGGGGGGCACTTACGAGTACATTGCCACTCTTTGTAGCTTATCCATGTTTGCTTGGCTTTCTTAGAAGTCCTCAAGGCAGCTTTTTCAGGTTTTAAACGCATATGTTGAATGTTATTCTGGAATGATGATAACTATTTTTTACCAACCATCTCTGCCCGTGTCTGCCATTTTAAATAACTGAGACTGAGTTCAAACTTTCTATAGATTTCATTATTTATGAAAGGCCATAGACTTCTTTTAAAAAGCCAACAAGTCTTCGACTTGATGTAAGAAACTACAATTAAGTCAATAAACCTGACCAGGCTAACTGACAGATCACTGACTTCACAAACAAACAAGATTTTGTGCATTCAGAGAGAAAAAGCACCTTCAAAGAGGTTTTCCCTCCAAATGGGCGATGACCAGACATGCTGTGGATGCATGAGGCATCCACAATCAAACCTTTTCATTTGCAAATTCTCCTTTGGCCTCAGTTTCGCATTCAAAAAGTGTGCAGGCCCACACATTTAGATAGGTAATTATGAGTTAAGTGGATCAGGTCACAGCAGAAAAGAGGTTGCTGAATATCTTCTGCATTTATTTATCACAGCTGTAATGACAAGAACATTAAAAAGTTATTCAAATTTAGAGGGCATGTTAAGACCTTCTCATGCACTTGAAATAGCTTATCAATAAGGCATTAATATACCATGTCTGGGGTACAACACTACCATAGCAACTACTATTCACGGATTAATCAAGGCAAGGTTGAGTGGGTCCGGAAAAAAAGCTCCAGGCAGAGTTAACCCTCGATAGCACACAAGTACACACTCACGTGGTCAAGAATACAGATGAAAATACCCTCAGGTCACAGACACCTGAGTGAAAACAAAGCCTATCAGAGTGTGTGTTCAGGAGAAAGAGTTTAATTGGCAGCACAGCGCGTGACGCCCAGCTGGAGATTCAGAGGAAAGACTATCCCTGAGCCAAAGGGAAGCAGGGATCAATAAGAACAACACAAATGCTTCTGCCTGCTATCAGCATCACTTACTGCTTCACTGGATTGTCACTTAGGATATGAGCCCAAGAGCAACCTTAGCAGACCAGTGCAATGATTAAAGCTTGCCACCACTTGAATGTTTACAAAACGGGCTTGAAAGGTGCAAGTGCTTGAAGGAATGGTCGATCATTTTGTTCTATGATGAAAAAGAGGAGAAACTTTCATTTTTTGAGAGACCAAAGCCAGCTATGAAAGGGAAACAGCTTGCTTGGCCCTACCCAAAATATCATACATACAATAAATATATATTAGATATACTTAAGGTTATTTTATGGGTGTGAGTAATGTGCTCTCTGTCATTCATTTATACTTTTTATTTTCTGTTTACATTTTGAAATGTTTTTCACAGCCTTGGAATGTTATTTAAATAAAAAAAAAAGTCTGATTGGTCAAAGTAAGTGAAAGGAAATGAAAAATACTGTATTGTGCTGAGGTGGTTCAGAATTTGAATTTGCACAGCTGCCCCCTGTACATCATTGTGTAGTTTTTTGTTTCAGGTTTATTTTAATGTATTTTGCAGCCTTTTTTGTCAGGTTTCTTGAAATAAAAACAATGTTTTAATACCAAAAAAAAATAAAAATGAAGAAGGTAATTTTTCTTTACCATTTGCAAATTTTATTTCTCTCTACAAACATTACATATGCTGTGGATGGTCTACGCAGTTCTAGGTAAAGTAAAGAAAGGTATCCATTAAGACAGCAATGGACCTAGGCCGTTTGAACCAAAACACTACAACAGCAGGAAAATAAGCTCTTTGCAGCTATTTCGGTACCATATTTAAGATATTTTTCATACTTCACACACTTTGTTGCTTGTCACCTCTGGAAAAGGTTATGTTAAAGCAATGTGCAAAAATTCAATTGTTTTTTGGCCACAGGTTCTCTGAAAAAATCCGCAATGTGTCTTTCACATTAAGGGGTTGAACAGTGGGTGAGCAAAGGGTGTAACCAGGGACAAGGCTCTGGATACAAAAGAAATATAACAGAATATTATACTTAAAATAATCTTCTGAAAGCCTGACACTGCAAACACAGAAGCAGGCATTATATGAAATGAAATTTGGGAAGATCCCAGTGTGCACACGCAGGGCTTCAGCACATCATAACCGACTCTGCGAGGGGGAAAACAGTGATGAAACTGACATCAGCATCACTGGTGTCTAAATATAGCACTGTGTATCAACAGCCAAGTGATTCCTCCAAAGACTGTCAAACAGCAGAAGAGAGGAATAACAAGGAATATTAATAGTAAACACATGAGATGAGGCTTGCAGGACAGACACTGCCTCCTTGTTATTGCTGCTTTCTGTTATTTTAAGATTATTATTATTATTATTATTATTATTATTATTGAGAGCCCTCAAAAAGCATAGCAAGTGTTACAACCAATAAACATTAATAAAGGATGCATCTAGCCCTTACCATAGCCTGTCTTCTAAAGCACACAGAAGACAGAAGGCATGTGTCTCATCGAAATCTTAATTTGGAGCCCCTGTCACACAAACACATGCTCACTCCCAAACTCATGCGTCACTTTTTGACTCCCTGCTCACTCTGCTTTTCTCTGCTTTTCCATCACAGCCACAACCCCAGCAATCTTACACCATCTTACACAGGAATCGCTGAACAGTGAGCAGTCTGCACCCTGAGCTGAGGAGCCATTAAAGATGCAGAATTCTGCCACACCCCCGAAACCCCCTCCCTCCCTCCAACTTCATTTTTCTCTTCAGGCAGCAATCAGGTTAATAACACTGAGGACAAAAATCTTGAGGAAAAGGTGTAAAAGAGTGTAAAATCTTGATGAACCAATTCTAGGGAAGGAAAAACTACATGAACCAACAATGTTAAAAGCATTTGGGTCTGGACTCTGACGGTAAAAAATATGGGAGGTCAAATTGGGGTTTTGAAATTTGAGAAAAAAAAATCAAGAAGGTTCAAAACATTTATGAAGTTTTCGGTATTGACAGATTTGTCATCAGCTTTTGTCATCTACTTAGCTTTTTCAAACTCCATATATTAGCATTTTTGTCCAGGTGGGACCCACTCAGAAGTCTTGTTTTTGTTTTCCAATCTCTGGTTTGCAATTTGCTTAATAGCAAACCAATTACTTTTTGAGCTGACAGTTACCTCAAAACAAGCTAAGATACATCTCAGGCTGTGTGTAAAGACGCAAAAAAAATGCTTTTAGCCCTGAGTGAGGGGAAAAGTTGAATTTTGTCGAACAAAAATCTTTCACCACAGTATTTCATGACAATTTCTAATTCAAAGCCTGAAGTAGCTGATTGCCTCTGTGCTAAATATGTCCTGTTATATGTCCCAAAACTCCCTTTTTTGCTGCTAAGAAAAATCAAAGTCGGCTCAAATTTAATATGGACACATGAGGGGGGCAGGAAAGAGACAAAAAGCAATAAAACACGTCTGTGAATAATGCCTGAAATAATCCCGTACAGACGACCAGATATCCAAAGCCTTTAAAAAGCTGTACAACCTGTGAAATCAGTGGGCTCCCTGTGTGTGGTGTCAATATGCCACAGAAGAAAGCAAAAAAAGGAGTTGCTATCTGCATAAGAAATCCTCATTCAAGCTGGGGCATGAACCTGACTGTGTGAGACTACAGAAAAATCAGCTGTAATAGAAGGAGTGATATTCAGAAATGATGACATGATTGACAGTGAGCAGTAGGTTTTCTTTACCTGATCTTAAGAGGGAATATAACCTACTTTATGTGTAACAGAAAGTGATGGAGGCAGAGTTGTTACATAGGAGTGTCCTCATTTCCTGATTAGGATGTGGGAAGTTGACTGAGAGATAGCTTGAAGACTATAAGCTTCATGCAGTTGTTGTGAGGCATTAGGACTGACAGAAAAATAAATTAGCTATCAAAAAATCTAGTTTTCTCGGGAAGAGTTGTATTTGACTTTACATAAGTGATGACCGAGGAGATTGCAAACAACCCAGCTTTGTGGTCATGAATCCACAACTTAACATACAGAGATTGAGCAGACTCAATTTTAGCTGTAGCCATAATTATCAAAATTTCATGAAATAAAGCAATTCCATACCATTTTTGTTACTTTTTGCCCAATTTAGTCATTTTTCACCCATATTCTTTGATACTTTATGAACATTTTCTTCTACTTTCTGGCCATTGTCCAAGTTTTCTCCCAATTTTCTCACCAATTTCCTCACTTTTTGACCCTATTTTGCACCTTTCAATTATTCTTATTTCTGCTTGTGCAGGGTTGAGTGACACTGGTGTAGAAGATAAAACACCAACAAAAAACTGTATCTGGTATTCTGACACATTTGAGGTGAAAGAAATATTGCATAATCTGTGATTAGAATATTGCAGCAGACCTATGTTGTGATTGAATCTAATTTTCAATTAATTGTCCAGCTCTAGAAGTAGGAAAGTCCCGATAAAAATCTACAGGACTTGTAGGAGTTGCAGGGCCTGCAAAGAAAACAAAACTCTGTAGCACATTCAGGAGAAAAACACAATACAATGTTGAAAGCTTGATGCACATAAATGGATTACTATCTGTACTGAATGTATCTGTTTCTCATCTTCTGTGTGCCCAGAAGGACTATTAGGAGTTTTGTTTGACATGCCACCAAAATACCCCCCCCCAGGTCATTGTTTGCTTTCATTCTGCAGATCCCCAAAAGATGGCTTCACAAACATCAAACAAGATTTGACCAAATCCTTTAATATAGTGTGACAGCTACATCTTTATCTGCTCATTTTTCCATCTTTCACCACCAGCCTTCTCAACCAGACGATGATATAATCTCATCCTGCGCAAATACCCACTCATTCACTGCTGACATTTAGACTAACAGAAATACACTTCTCCTGAGCACACAGCGGTGAGATTAAAAACATTTAACTAGTGCAACAAATGAACTGATGACCTCTGATTATTGGGCATATATGAAAACATAGGGATTAAAATAAGTTAACACCTATCATCTACTTCAGACTTTTTAGCTACAATTTTGTGTGTGTGCGTGTGTGTGTGAGTGTGTGTGTGTAAACTGTGTGTAATAGCTTATGTGTTGTGCATGGATGAGATAAGGTGCGGTAAGCTAGTGTGGAGAAAAAGCTATTGGAGCGAATAGAAAGTGTTTGAGTGAAAAAGGGCAGTCCTCCACTTAACCTGCTCTTTGATATCTAAAGCTCTGTAGGAGTCCAGGTGGTGTATCAGAGCCTGTGAGAAAACACTTTCACACTGAAAGCTGGGCACATGGCCAGATCGTAAGCCCACCTCCAGTAAGCCTCCTCGGTTGTGCTGGCAGCACTGGTTGGCTTTGCATGACTAAGAATTAAAAGGCTTAAAGTATCATCCTGTATTTTCCTGTAAACATCATCAACTCACAGGAACCAAACTATTAAAGCTGCTGATACAGATTTGGTTATTACTTCCCATTTATATGATGTGTTTTCTTGTTAAGCCAATACTTTTGGCCTGCCAACAATTTGATCTATTGGTATAGTTTCCCAGAACTCATCATCCTGGTTTTCTCATCTGCAGTGCAGTAAAAAATATGAAATGCATAAAAATTCAGGAAACTGTCTGAACATGTGGAAATACATATACAGCAGTCAAACAGACTGAAAGATTAAGTTCCCAAGTGGCCACTTGACACTGGCTCAAAAAGTGAGTCTTAACAGAAGAATTGAAATCATAAATCAGGATTTGTTCCTGATCATGTTATGGCAGATGAATTCTTATAGACTCAACACTGTGTTACCTTTTTTTTTCTCTTTTTTTTAAATTTCTTTGAACAACTCTTATTGTTCACCATTTGTACAGCTATGTGGTAAACTGCAAACCAAACTTCCATTAAGTTTGTGCCCCTGTGAGTAGAAATGTAGCATTATCTTCAAGATAAAAAAATGTACTCTCTAAATTTTACTTAATATGTACAATCTGTGCTCAATTCTACAAGCCTCCCAGCGGACAATTAAAGCTTCAGCCACCATGAGACAGTTAATTGGATTCTTCTTGTTCCACACCTTCATACAAATACAGTCCCCTCTAGTCTTAGGCTATAAGAGCTAGAAAAAATGGAAAAATGGTTGACTGTTGGGGCTAACATTAGCAATACAAGCACCACCAGCTACTTTTGTGGCAGGTTACTACAACATACTTGTGCTGGTAGTGTGTTTTTTCTTTTTCTATTTTTTACATTTGTATTCATTTTGGTAAATTTTTATCAATCTTTCAGTTTTAGAATCAAAAACATTATATGTTTTCTTCCTTTTTTGTATGTTTACTGATCTGGTTAAAATCAGATGCAGCCTTTGCATAACTTCATCTCCAATTTCAGGATTAAAATATTGCCAAATTGCACCACACTACCAAATGTCATCTGTCATCCACTCATTCACATCCTGGGAGCTGACAGTAGTGTGCCAATCGCTACCAAACATAGCTACAACCCTAGCCAGTGGCAGGTGGCTGTGCTACATGATGTATGACCAATATTTTGTGCAGACAATGTTGTTAAGTCAACTTTGGATGAACATCCCCACTAACAACCCAGTCAAAGGAAAGTGAAGGTTTGCCTTACATTTGACAGGAGGGGGTAAGACTTGACCTGAAACAACAGCCTATGTAGTTCTATGTTTGCTAAATCGGTTTGCAATACAAGATGCACTTGTACATATCAACAACAAAAACTTTGACTAAGATGTAGAAAAAAGTATATTAGCTTTTTTTAAACCCTTATCTAGTCATTATGAGGAGTTGAAGGGTATGTGTTGAGGATACATTTCTTTGTTTGTACAAAGACAGACAGAAAGCTTTTCAGAGAACTAAAATCTCATTGATGTACAGTAGAGAATGACAGTGTGTCACACCATTGTCTCCCCCTTCCAAAGCCCTTTATTCTACAAACCCACTCAATTAATCATGCATACAGTACATAGGCACACATTCACATACCACTGCCTAACTAAGCCTCCCTAAACCATATTCCATTATTCATCATCCTAGCTGTCGTAAGTATGCATAGTGCACTCACCACTCCATAGCTCAGCTGGATGTTAGTGTGTTATTGGTCCATCGACTGCACATGAGCTACCCCTTAACGGCCTGTCACAGCACTTCAGTCAACTGATAGACTGTGACAAGCCCTTCTGCCTCATGGCGGACAAGTGTGAGGTAGTAAAAAACTGATGCTTTATCTACACTGATCTAAGTTGTCTTCACTGACAGACAAGAGCTGCACACTGACACTTGCCATAATTACACTGGCTCTAGATTGTGAATTTGCTGAATTTGAACATGAATGCAGCGTTTCTCCTACCCTTATATTGGACTCACAAATTTTATTTTCTATATAGTGCCAGATCATAGTAAAAGTAATTTAAAGTTACCACTCTAATAGAACAGGTCTATACCTTGTTCTTTTATTTAACAGACTAAATAGTCGTAAGTTATATCTGGTAGAAATAGGTGGGTTCGGTCTTTTCATAGTCATGTATTAACAATCCTCCTCTGCTCTCTGTATCCTTCACAGCCCGATGCATTCACAAACACAGACAAGTGTGCACATAAAGAGACGAGCACACTCCGTATAGCTGACAGAGGGTAGGGGAAAATTATGCTGCAACCACCACAGAACATGTAGAAAAATAATCAAGAAGTCCAATTTCTGTGGAGATGGTAACTCTCCCACTCCTGGGAGTACCACACCACCACAATGCCCATCTTTTTGGTTTTACATTTGAGACAAAAATGTCTAATACACTCCTTTAACTCACAACATTCTTGCTGCTATTACAAAAAAAATATCTGAATAAAGGAATCTGAGTGTGTTTGTGCCACTGTCTGCCCCTCCAATTTTTACAACTGTCAAAACTGTGTTGGCTGAATATGCCATTTTCCTGCAGTACAACAGTAAGCATGGTGAAACAAAATCACACTTTCACAACAGAGCTATGATATTAAAACTGTAAGTTCACTCACAACATCATTGAAGCTTGGATATCTGATTTAAATTTGTGTTTTATCTCTGCAGCCTGAGAATCCTCCACAGAGCAGCTAAAACTGTGTGCCTAAACTTCAAAATATCAATGTAGTGTAAAGGAAGGCACCTATTGATTTCTAAGATGGTGGTTGCTACAAATGCTGATTCCAACTAACTTCAAGCTAAGCTGCAAAGCTTGAAAAAAGTCAAGTCCATCAACCTGCTTTAAAAATATACTTCTTAAAATGTGGCAAAGGTTTGTGGGCAGGTTCTCTTGATTTTAGGGGCCAGCCTCAAGTGGACCACTGAGAAATAGTAGTATTTTATTCCTGTATTTAATTCATTTTTCATGACTAGAGATTACAACTTGATTTGGAAACTAGTACCATCACACATACAAATTTGCTTTGTTACTTTTTCAGCTAACTGTTGTGGTGCAACATGTGTTCATTTTCTGGCTGAAGCAGCAAAACAACATTTGTGTTTGCTGGATGGGATGCCAACTGGGATCATTGTCTAGGGTCACGAGCAACTCCTACTGGTTAGTCAAGCTGTGTGGGATGCTTTCAGGGTGTAACAAAAGAGTGTGAAAATAGTTGCAAGTGATAAAATTATCAGATGGCAGTGTGTTAAAATCTAAACATTCCTGATTAGGAGGCAAAAAACAGCATGGATCATAATCTATGAGCTCATTCCTCTTTATATTATCTGTAGCTACTGCGTTTGTTAAATGAATGGACACAGTAAAAAAAAAACAAAGCTAGTGTTTTCATCAGTTCTAAAGCCACACAAAAATAACGGAAACTAAGAAAAGGTAATCAGAGAAGTCAACAACCCAGTCAACTTAGACTTTTCACAAATGGTCTACCTACAAAAAAAGGCTATCTTTAGAATGGCTTTGATAGGCTGGCAGATCTGGCTACGTCCAATGAATTGCCATTGGCAGGGTCATTGCCCCTTCGCTCGACCCAACACAACAACAGATGGATGAGTCAACACTGAAAAGCTGTACTGCTTTGGCACTTAATGCTGATGGTGCACTGGGTTTGAGCTGGCAATTCAAACACTGCAGTAAACTGATAAAATACAAAGAGCTTCATAGAATTAGATAGGCGCAGACATGAATTCAAGCACTCTAGTGTGACCTCTCTTGCTGTCAAACAGCCCCGTTTCTTACTGCTATGACTATGAGAAAGAAAAAGTTTCCACAACCCCCATTGGAGAATATCAAAAACCTGGCACATATTTCCCAATGTAAGAGACAAAAGATAAATAAACAGACTTGAAAGCAAGAACACAGGCACTGTCACACATTAGCATACTCCAAGTATTATTCATGCAGTGGGATACCCCTAAATAAATCCGTGTGTGTAAATGTCATCAGTAAATGTCAATAGCTTTTTGCAGCCTGTCCAGAGGAAATGAAGCCCAGCATATGGGCTGCAGGACCCACACATACCTTCACTTGCTTCTACTTCATCTATTCTTCATATGCTTAAAAGACCTCATCTGTCCATGTGATGAATTAAACAACACATGAGAGGGTTTTTTTTACTAGCAGAACATAGGAGAGAGGACAGTTATGATCACAAAATGATTGCCACTCAGTGCAACAAAAGGAGAAGATATACATATGACTTGTTCAGAGCTCAAAAAATGTCCACAGGGAAAACAGAGAATTGTACACTTTACCCTGGTTTTTGTTCTGCGTATTCATACACAGTTGCTTTTAATAATGATGAAAGATGATGGTACTGGTTTACACCTGGTATTAGAATGCAACTAGAGTGATCCAGTCACAAGGACTCATTGACATTCAATGATTTATGCCTCATTTGAAAGTGTCTGAGACCGGAGGCTGTACTTAACACAGTAGTAGGCTCATTGACATCACTGAGTGGTTTCTAAAGAGGCGTAATAGACCTGAAGAATGATCATGGCCAAATTGAAAGTAATGAGTTTACTAAACTTTTGATGAATCATGTCAAAGGTAATGAAATGGACACTGGTGAATCTCAAGTCTTCTGGCAAATAGTTACAACACACTTCCCTGACTCCCTGTCTAATACCATTGAAATGGATGAGTCAAAATAAAGAATCCCATGTGTTCATGAATAGAGGAATAAGCTCTTGAGACAAATATACAGTTTGTTCACCTTGCAAAGCAGCTGGATCGGTGAGGTTCTGTCTGACATGAAGCAGATTTGTCATATAAAGCTTTAAGCTGATAAGCCCACTGCTTGATCCCAGGGTATGGCTTGTAAGGTGAGGTCAGATTAACAAGCGAGGCAGCAGGTAAAATAAAGTCGAATATCAAGTACTAGACTTCTGATGTCAAAAGGTGAGCAGATTCTGGACTAACCGTCAGACTAGGTGTTATCAGACACAGGACAACAAACAAATAATCAGGTTGGCTTAGATCACATTCCCCAAAAAGTGTGATTTTTGTGATATGTTGACTGTAAATACCACAAAACTGAAACCAAATATCGCAGGTTTTGTGTTAAATCATGTTTACATGGCTTAATGAAATAAATCAAAGCTGTATGTCTGTTTCATCACTGGTAATAAGTGGTCACTAGGGGATGGCGATACATTAACATAGCAGTGGTTATGGCTTTCTAGCAGTGAAGAATTTCAATACCAGGTGTAAGCAGCCTCTGAGTGGGATTTACAGGTACTACCACATTATGGTAATTTATTCTTAAGTTGTCTTTACCTCAATGTAGGAAGACAGTTTGGGGTAGACTCTGTATGGTCCCAGCAAATGGGAAAGAGTGGTGGTGCAGGGGAAGCTGGTGGTCACAGCATGGCTCACTTCAGGCAGAGAAATCACTTTAAAGCCAAACTTCTGATACGTCTCCTGCAGTTCTTCATCTGGCTTCTCTTCACCCTCGCACAGGACGCTTCCCACCACATAGCGACATTTCTCTGCTGGCCTCTGAAGGGACAGAAAAATGGGAAGAAATGTATTCAAACATCAAAAGACCCCTTTAAACCCTTTGTATTATACAACCGTCAAGTAGAAAGCAATGCATGGCCATCTGTTGTGGCACTTCAGTGTAAATCAGTTGTATTTTACAGCTGAAAATTATTGTTGGATGCCATATTATTAATAAGAAAAGAGGAAAACAGGAAGGCCAAGGGGAAGGAACAACTCAGAAAGGTTTAACCAGAGTGCCACTGGTGTGATATATGCTGCAGCAGCAAGAAAGTAAAAATAGAGGTTGTTTGATTTAAACTTGAGGAGACGTTGCATCCTCACGTAGTCCTAAGTGTTAATGCACGGAGGGCCGTCAGCTGTGGTAAACATTTCACGTCCTAGTTACCAACAGAATACGACAGTTTAAATTGCATCTGTGCCAGAAATGATCACTTCTTTTAATACCAAAATGAAAAAATGGTTACACTACATCTGAAAACAAAGACCAATTGATCTAGAAGTACATACACTTTTTAATATCTTTGTCTTGTGCTCTTTCACCCTACTAAAAAAATCAAGGCCAAAATATTTGTACATTTCTTCCTTTAGAACAGCACCTAGAAACTTACAAGGATTATTCATCTCTAATAACTTTTCAGAAGAGCAGTACCATTAACTCTCCCTTACTACAGAGTGTCTCTGCCACCACAGCTTCTCTCAAAGTGCCCACATGTCTGCATGCAGATGAGAGAGACACAGACTCACAATCACCTTACAAATTGTCAGTCAAATAAATGTGACAGAGAATCACCCACTCACATCTGTCTGCAGACTGTCTGCAGTCTTCCTGTGGAGCTTCAGATGGAGAGTGGGAGCTGGTGATACAGGAGAGTACAGTCTTTTCACACATTTTTATGCCAGTCAGCTTAAAATCATGTTCTGTAGGTTCGTTTTATATTTCTACAAAATTATAGTTTTAGGTTCTGAGGAACTTTTTTAAAAATGTGTGATCCAACTTTTTCTCCCACATTTTTGTCAATGAAGTTTTAACCAGCCCTAGCAGGCTAAAAATAAAGGGGGGGGTTTGGATTAGCAAACAATACAAAATAGGATTATGGTACAATTATGATATGATTATGATACAATTATATACAACTATGACAGGATTACAAGACAATTATGAGATGAGGCTTTGTGTTGGCTTTCAGAGCTGTCCAGATTTGGCAGCCTCAACAGATTAATGTACAAAACAAATGTAAAAACAAAAAAACGACAATCCACGGTTGAAAAACAAACCACATTTGCTGCACAATCGTCAGATCTTTGCTTTTTTGACTTGATGTATATGATATACGGTGTTTCTGCTGCCAGCCTCAAATGGACTCAAGGAGAACTGCAGTTTTTAGCACTTCTGCAAAGTTTTTATATTTTTAGACTGGGGATTGTTTTCTTCAAGGAGTAATGATGTGATGCTTGAGCTAAGAAGGAACACTCAAATAAAATTTCGTTTTTAACAAGTTTGTTTTCTAATCGCGACATTGCACACTAGAAAAATAGAATTCTCAGCCATGAATGTTGTGATAAAGTACTGTGCTGATTTGTGTTGTGCAAAATCTAGTTAATTGGATTCACAAAGAAGAGATCCACTGCTGGTTTGTGCTCTGTGACATAGCGGTCTGTGAAGGGCTGGCACTAAGGGGGCACAGATGGAAGCCAGCAACACTCTTTCTCATGTCCCTGGCATGCTTGCATAATTATCACGTCTAAACGCCACAATCTTCTCTTCCTCTCCCTTCTATTTCTCACTTTCAGGGATATTTTTGACAGCATTGTGCTGCTACTACACAGCTCTCCTCCCCGTCGTCCTAATTTGTTCACACAGCATCTTTTGTGCTGTGATTCAGTGTTTGTTGGCTGCCGGTGAGACTCCCCGCCTGACATAAATCTATTTGTTCACCCCAACCCAAACCCTAAGAGCAGCTCAATGCCTGCATCATGAGGGTAATCATAATGACCGACAGTGCCTGTTCGACATGAGCTGGTAATCTCTACTGTCACCTGACAGAGACCCTTGTCACCGTGTTTAACCGTGAGTCAGAGAACACAGATCACCTGATTTTGACATGGGGTCATTCACTAAAGGGGCGCAGGATACATTAGATCTATTCACAGTATCATTTCAAACGTGGACAGTCACAGCGGTTGGGTAAGCACTGTAGGAATCAATCAATTCAGCAATGGCACAATAAAATCATATCCATTTACATCTTTAGTAACAGATATCATAATAGAATTAATTAAAAATGAGAGTACAGTATAAAATCAGATGATTTTCTAAAGAAAATCAGAACTCCACTCAAGGGGTTTTCATTAATGAAAGCCATTATCATCCAATTTAATTAAAAAATGATTGAAATGTTTCACTCACTGTTTGCGTACTGTATCCATTTAATATAAGGGTTTTATTCATCTTTTACATTGGCTTTAATAATTGTATTTTATATATATATATATATATATATATATATATATATATATATATATATATATATCTTTTTCTTCACATTGGCAAAATAGAATTATCTCATAAATCATGTTCTTCAGTGTTTACACTTTGTGTTCAGTGCAACTTCAAAACTACCAGTTTAAAAGGCCAAACATTGCTTCCATTAGTTTTATGTACATTTGTACCCAGCTGTTTCCTTGAAAGCTGTTGAAAGGCAGTGAATATTAATTTGGTTGCCAAGGTTTTTCAACTGTGCAGAGCAGTGCATTTTAAGAGCTATATTGTAATATGCCTCATCTATTAAACCTCATTTTTGTTGGATAAATAATTCCTAGTAGCAAAACCTAAATAAGCGTGATTCATTTGGATTAACAACCTTAGCTTCAAGTTGCTATCAAGTGCATACAGAATTTACAACTTGCCCTGTACTGTGTGCTATACTGGTTGAAATTTCTAGGACCTTCAAGTTTTAATTGTTTGGATGTTCTCATCTAATTGGATTTATGTGGGGGGCTCTGTCTGCACATGTCTACTTTCACACATCAAAGTATCAAACATGAGTAGAAGTCAACAAGCTCTCCGTGCTGAGCTCCTTGTCAACACTGGCGGTCATTGACAAGACCCAACAATAACCACTCAAACACAAAGGGGAGAACAACTGTCCTCCCACAGTCTAACTTCAGTATCTGACCATCTTTGTATCTCTCAAGCTCGCCACGCTGATTGACTGTAGTGAGCTTGCCAAGCCAGTAGTTCACTAATGGTATCACTCAGGCTCTAGCTATCATTCACATCCCACAAAGGGGCTAAGAAGCAAACAGCCGTCCTGACTGCATCTCATCTCTGCTTCCCTCCAGATAACAACCCCTTGAGACAGCAGCCAATTAGAAAAGAAAAGAACACATACTTGACTTGTCTAGTTTCCTCCACCAAAGTTGTTTGGTTTGCGTCTGAAATTCTCATACCTTTAAAGGTAAAATTTCTCAGATGCTGTCCTCCCTGGGAAGCAACTCTAAAAGTCAGCTGCTGCTAAAGCTGTGTTTTTAAAGACAGAGGGCAAAGCCTTTTCTCAAAGGTAGCTGAAGAAAGCCCACTGTGACTTCTGATTGGCTGGGGTGAGAGGCAGAGAGTCAGTTAAGGGGAAAAACTGTGGATTTTTTACTTCTGTAACTGAACTCTGACATATTATGTTGCTACACCAAGCAGCAGAAAACCAATTCAGTCAGTGGTGATTTGTAAGTTCCAGTGAATGTACACTGTAGCTCTCTGCAAGATTTACATTTTTAATTTCACCGGATAAACCTCTGCTACTTCAAGTGTAACCGACACTCATTTTCTACTTTGCGGTATTCCCGGCAAGCTCATTAAATTGAAAAAAAAACCATATGAGTCAAAGTTTGGTAGATCCCATGGCTCAGGGGACTCTATGATGGCTTCCTCTTACAAATGGTGCTGTCCCCATCTTCTACCTGATCCTCCTTATCCAAGTCCCAGAGGACCTGTTGGGGGAGAAAGTAATTTCAAAAGCAATTCTTTGCTTGAGGCTACAAAGGCTTTCTTTTGATGGATGAGAACTCTCTAACAGTAAAACGGTACAGCTGACAAAGATAATTCTTTATTAGCAGACACGTAATGAGGATTTACTCTTTTCATCTTTCCTCTTCTTGGCCCTCACATCTCTTCCCCTCCTGGCTCTCACCACTCGGGATGCATCACTTTCACTGCTGGCCCCATTTACAATCGGTCATTTTTGAAGTGTTAGCAGGCTAGAGGACAGAGACCAACAGGGCAAGTAGCCAACAGTCTGCCCCCTTGTGACTTCAGACAGGTTCATAATAATTAAAGCACCCTCTGACTGACTGAAGCCAGTGAGTACATTCATTGCAAAAAAAACTACTGGAGACCACTGAGCAAAGAGTGAAGCCAAAAAATAGCAGAATGGGTGCACTTTTTTTCAAAAGTCAATTACAGCTCACATATAAAAGAAATTACATAAACCATCACAGAGAAACATGTCAGCAAGAGACACTGAGACGCAAACTTAGACTTGGGTAACAACTGACACTGAAGACTGCACATGCTCAAATTTCTGAGGTTGGTAAACAAAAGCATTGCAAAAACTGCATTTCCAAGAGTGCCAAATTGAGATTGCCTCCAATAGGCAACAAAATCTTTACAAACTGGTACAACAAACAGTTCTGGACCTAAAACCACATCTCTTGTCGTCTATTTAATTATTTTTTACTTACCTACCTAACTTAGGTTTGTTAAATTAGTGAGTATTTTCTTTCCATTTTGTAGGGGGATGGATGATCCTTCACTTGTGTCTAACAGTTTGAAATGAACTCCTGGTAAGACCAATAAGTAATTGTGCAAAACTGAACTCATGAAAAAATGTAAACACCACAATGCGATCCATATCAAAAAGCTAACACACATGACAATGTTTTATTGGGGAAGCCCTTGAGATTAAGTAAGCATGAGGCACTGAGGATGTGAATGCAAAGTTTGAGACTGGGCATTTCATGGCAGCATTTCCAAGATGTCGACCATCATTTTTTAGGCTTCATATCTTCCCTTCATTAACAAATAAGTGACACCGCTGAGCCAACTGCCATATTTTGTAGGTTCAATGTGCGACACATACATGATAAAGAAAAAATCATTTTGTGTGTGCGGACAAACTCAGACTAGCCGTGTTTTGCAGATTTACTCTACACAACACTAAAGATAAGTTCTAGACTGTAGTTAATTTTATATTGTCACATTTTAATTCACCAAAACCACTCAATGTTTTTTCAGGGGCATGTAATATACAGATTAAAGACCATTACATTGACAAGCCAACATACTGATATTGAACACCATATTTCATGTTGCATCAGAGGCAGATCTGTGTTTGGTATCTGTATCTGTAACAGTCACATCATGGTATTAGTAGTGACATAAGTATATATATCTAACAACTCTGGCAGAAAATAAAATCTTACAATTACATCAATTTCTCTCAACTAATTTTCAATAGTTGCCTTGGGGTTTATTTACCAACAACAATTCCAATTTTTAAAAAAAGTTCATCCATGAAAAGCCTGGGAACAAAAAATCAAATTCATCCCTCATGCCCTTGTTGGCACACTGGGTTACCATTGTGCCTGAATGCCTGAATGTAGACGAGGTTGCGATTGTACAAGGGTCCTTCACTTAACTCAAGCCAATTCATCTGCAAATTTGGAGCCTCTCTGGACCTCTACACTGTCAAATCAACATCTGCACTGAAGCATGACAAGGAACAAATGTAGCATTCATAAAGAAAGAACAGACCAAATTTGTGAAAGGAACACAACATCCTAAAAAAAAAATCACAACTCATCCACAATCCAGTTGCAGTGGATGAATGTTACGCACCAACAAGACACACAACTGCGTTGGCTGAAGTGCTCTCTTTTTCTGTTCAGTGGTTCACACCAAATCGCTTTCTTTTTATATCACGGACAGGGAGACAGATGGTGTTCAGGGCACTTCCATGAACAAGTAAAGAACCTGACATGAGGGGGGCAAGAAGAAAAGAAGACTACGGGATAAGCCATCTCTCAACAAGAGCTGTCTTTTGCCCCAGCGTGTCGGACTGATAACCTGTCTCTGCTGATTGGAAGCCAGTCAGCCCCCCCACAGACACATGAGGCAGCACAGGCAAAGTCAATGGGAGGGAAATTGAAACTAATAGGGCTGCAACACTGGGGACACAGGAATGCCAGGATAAGCTCTTTGCAGGTAAATAAATGGAGCACAGATTTCAATAAATCAAAGTTAAATTAATCTCACTGATTTAGAATGAAAAAAGAGAGGTACTACTAATCACAGGTCAACAAATCTGATCCTGGTCAGGTGAGCACGATTTATCAAGTGAATAAACTGGTGATTTAAAGAACCAGGACAAAATCCAGGGTGTCCATTAAGTCTCTTTACAATTTAAATAATATGACAAAGTAAATTGATGAGGTATCTTACAATGTACTTGACAGTTATTAAAGTTTTTAACCACATTACATTTGTGTATTTCATGTATCCTGGTGATAAGTGAGGAAATATTACACCAAGCCCGAAAAAATGACCAACTCCTCAATCAAAGGCGTGTGTCGTGGTTTACTGAAACAAGATCAGAAACACTGACTCAAAGAAACTACAAAACTAAGTTTGGAAGTGATCCATCCTCACATCTATCAATTTGTGCATGGCACAAGAAATCCATGGAAACAAGAACAGTGCCGGATGAAGGGAGGAGTGGACGACCAAGAACATCTGAGGAAAACATCAATGGTGTGACACAAACCTTTCACTGTTATTCCCTCTTACATTAGCTGAAGACTTGTGATGTCTACTCCTCACTTTGTAAAAAAAAATGTCCTGATACTTATCTGTTCATTTCCTTTTGTAATAGTTTTTTTTTATTTGTAGAGAGACTTTATGGACATCCTGTCGATTTGACTGATGGGCGCATCTAACTGTCCTGATCTTATTCATGTCTTCAGTCACTAAAAAAAATACTTATTGGCAGTTTTTGTGTTGTCTTTGTTTTTATAAAAATAGCTAGCAAAATTATTGGCTCCCAGAAGTTTTGTTGTCCTAACTTCATGTCCAGAAGTACTGTGTTACAGTTTCGAGCTAAGTGAAATATTCTGTTATTATTGATACCACTTCTATTTCTCTGCACATGCATGCAGCTCTTCTACATACCCTGAATCAGTCTT
The DNA here is from genome assembly GCA_008086565.1 of Thalassoma bifasciatum. Classification (NCBI taxonomy): domain Eukaryota; kingdom Metazoa; phylum Chordata; class Actinopteri; order Labriformes; family Labridae; genus Thalassoma; species Thalassoma bifasciatum. The sequence continues at coordinate 851,215 of RPOG01000099.1, forward strand.
GTTAGCTGAATCACTGCTTTTCAAACATTAATTTAGCACTAGCTCTTGTAGATCCTTTAATCTTGAAATAGTGTACCCTCTGCCCCAGAAAATCAACAGCTTAAATTTTTGGCATCGGGAAAAAGAAGTCAACTAACTACAGTGGCTGAGAAGTCTATTTATTTAGACCAACTATGTTTGGTGATCTGGGCGTGGACAGAAAAAAGCATTGCACTGATATATATAATAAGAGATATCATTGTTCAAAATGACAGAGAAATACAATTAAGACTTGGGTTAATTCAATCTTAAGTTCAAACATCAATGTGTCCCATCTCCTCAAGCACCTAAATCAGATTATGTGTCCACTGCAGTGATGAGGCATGGGCCCCAATGGCCCCCTGAGTCAGGAGCTGGGGGCTCTGACTCTCTCTCCTCCACCAAATGCATCTCCGTGCCTCTAGGCGGCTCTCAGACTGAGCTGGTAATTACACATGGCATCCTGGGAGTTCTGGCATGTATAATTACTGGCGAGGATAAGCAGCCTGCTGGAGGCAGGACACAATTTTCCTTTGCCACAGCCGTTGGGCTGGTTCACCGCTTCTTGGCCAGCTGGACAGAGTGTGGCACCCCTCCAGCCAGATGTCGAAAAGCAAGAAGATAATCTTCCCTAATAAGACATATGAATGGTTTCCTCCCTCCTTTGCATAGGTTTACTTCCTCCCCTACAAATTTTCAAGTCTTGATCTGCATCTCTTTGCTCTCTGAAAGCTGTTCTGATAAATATTCGCCTGTGTAATCCAATATCCTGTGCATCAAAACACAAGCTGAACAGCCAACTCATGTCACAGGATTGATGATCCAGAAGATTTAAAGGCATTTTAACCATCTTGTTTCACAGACTAATGGTAGCATGTCAGCTTTTATGTTTTTCTTCAACATGGTTTGTGGGAGCAGATCAAAACTGCATGCTAAAAACACACTCTTACTACAGTGATGCACCAGGATAGAAAAGCAGCTCCTGTTTAATAGATTCTGTCTAGATAGCTGCTTACTCTTTTTTTCCCCTGCCGTCGAGATGTCCATAAACATCAATGGTAGGGGTGTACCATGGGAGAGCTTCCATGTCCACAATCTTGCATAATATTGACTTGACGACCTGTGGGACCAGACTTCAGAGTATCAGCGCATTTATTTCTCATTTTATATCCACCTTTAAAAGCTGAAACTCCTCGCCAGAAGCCCCCCTTTCATGTTGTTGCCGTCGACAGACAGACAAGCGGCAGTAAAATGCTAATAAATTTGACTGGGAGCGCAGGCGATGCTCGGTGCTCTGATCTGAAATTCCGATTGATGAATTGGAGCACTGCAATGCTCTCAAGGTGAGTCAGACTCCTACCAATTTAGGGCCCCTTTTCCAAGGCAGTAACACACCTCTCCTCATCTCTCACTGCCACTCCCATATGAGTCTACACATGACATTTCATTTTCTCCTGCTTGTTATGGGGAGTCACCAGTGGGGCTTTGCTTCAAGAGCCAAAACAAAGAAGGGAATTCAGCAGATCAGAGGATGAACCAAACAGCAGCCCTGGTTTAGCCTGGATACAAACACATCATGTTATCAGCGACAGAGACAGCTGCATCTGTTGTGTACATCTACAAAGTATGGACAGGCTTTGATCAGTTCACTACAAAAAGCAAAATACTTTAATAAATGGTTTGCCCAATCCATTTGAGGCAATGGAATGACATTTATCTTTTGGGTTGCTCACTGTCTGGTAGTTTTTCTTCAAAACACCCACACAACCACACAAGCACATACCCACACAGGCCTCTGAGCTTCCCCTGCTGCCCGCTCTTATTAATGAATCCTTCTCTGGAGATTCCTCACAGACAGGCAGCCTGCTGCTAGATTTTTTTTCACAGCAACACAAAAAAGGGTGGCAAACCAAGATTTCAACAATTACATCTGCTTTATCCAGTCCCAATACTTGTGTCAAAGCTCCATTACAGCAGAGCCTGAGGTGACTCTGCCTCAAACTGTTTACTGGGGTTGAAGTGTAACCTCAAATGCTAGGGAGTCATTCTCCAGCCGACTGACCCCATGACCTGAACTACTAAAGTCTGCTAAAGGCGTTTGTGTCGATAAGTTGCGGCAATTGCAAGTCTACATGCAAGCTGGAATGAATCTACATGAGAAAAAGACACCCAGAAAAGCAACTTGATATGGAGCTAATTGGTGTTGCCTCAAGGGACTTAACTGGATCTTTACTGGTGCATACATACATGGACTCCAAAACTGTGCAGAGAGCTGAGAGACTTATATAAATGTACCGCAGAACATATAGGTTCTGTTTTTCCAAATTTTAGGACTAATTCCGACTCTTTATTTTGTTTTTGTTGTTTTTAAAACTGGAAACTTTACAACAACTTAAATTCAAAAGTGGTAATTATGATGACATTTGAACAACAACAACAACAAAAAATGACATTTGATCCAGAACAAGGAGTGAACCTCACTGTAATAGTGTACCAGTGGTCAATTAGTACACACCAAAGTGAGCTCATATAAATTACTATTCTACATTCATGTGATAAAAATCAGATTGATAAAATGTAAAATAAAGGGATGAGTCACACTGCTATGAAATGATCATGAATCAAGTGTTATTTTAGAGTAGTTTGGAGGATCTGCCCACCTCCCACATGTGACCAAATTTTAATGCCAACACTGCCATCTAGTGGTCATAGACAGCACATAGTTAGGTTGAAAATGTTCCACAAGGAGACAGAAAACACTGAGAAACCTCATTATGACTGAAAACATCTTTCCAAGAACTTGCACTGATGCAAAGAACTGTGCTTAAGCTAAAAATAAAAATCATATGACTGGTTTTCATGGAGAAAGTCAGATCCTGATAAGTGGTCTATGATTGCCTGGTATCAAAGGCACAGTTAAATATCATACCATGGTGACTTTAAGATAGAGATAAAGGTCACAAATGCATCTATAAGGCATGACAAATAATGTTGTTTCACACTTACAGTAAAATTCAACTCTGCTGGGGTGCATGCCTACGAAGGCATTTGAACACATCCACCACAAATAATGCTGAGTTTTCTTTATGAGAAGTACTCATTCAAAATTCTTCTCCTCAAACACTTCCTCATTTTGACAGCAATAACTGAACTCTTTGAAGATTTGTGGCTTTAACAGCGCAGTGAGCAGATTTAGTAGCTGTTTACGCTGGATCCAGTAGTTACTGAAGAATTGAGGTCACTGTGGGTTACAAAGTCCACGGAAAATTGCACACAGGCAGAAAGAAAAGTTGACATTGTATATCCCCCTTAAACTTCTCAAGAGGAACATTATGCCCTCATTAATTTAGAGTAACTGCACTGGAATAGAACAAAGTTTATTGATTAACTAGCTGTTCCAGAGTTTACACGCTAAACTTTATCTGACATTTTTACTTCATTTTGCTTTTTTGGTTGTTGGTTGTGAGTAATCACAAGTCTTGTGAACAATTAAGGGAAGCAAGTTCTGACACAAAAAATACAAATAACAGCTAACAGCTATCTTACCGTCCTCTGGAGCCTTAAGAGTAAATGAGCCTGTTGACAGCTATGATCATACTCTCCAGAAAGGAAGAAAGATTCTCTATACAGTCCGGAGGGGAAATTAGATTATTATAGCAGCTCATGGCATTTAACATTGCAATGAAATAACAAGAAAGAACATGAAGCAAAAGAAAAAAGAAAAAAGACAAGAGCAGCAAAGTGTAGACAGTGTTGACGTGACTTCACAGTTGGAAAGTTCTTGCATGAAATTGTACCAAACTCATTTTAATGTTGAGTAACATGAGCAGCCCTATACATATGATTGACAGTAATCATCATCCATCTGTGATAGTATAGAACCACGCCTTTATATCACAGAGGAGGGAATTTAAAAACAATGATGTATTCATATATCAGAACAAATACAGAGGAATTTACATGCATACAATGTGATAAGAGACAGCTAAGGCACTAGAGATAAAAATGCTATGAATGCATAGGTTAATCATACTTATAATACCTATTATTATCATTATTTCTATTGTTTAAAGTAGTTGTAGAAAGTCAGTAGTAGTTATCTCTTTTGTTTTTTGTTTGTTTTTCATTAAGTTTGGGGTCAAACCTTTAGTTAGTCAAAGTAAAAGTTAAGCTTGCTTGACCACAGCATTGACCCCTGTCGATGATGTGTTACAGTAACAGCACTACTCAGTTCCATGAAACATGCACTGCTCAAGAAGGTGTAGAGAGTGCACAGTGCATTTCATGCAAGTGTACTTACAGATGAACGCAGCTTAAAAGCTCATTGGTATAGGCAGAGGGTAAAGGTTGTGTTACCTGAGCAAAATAATCTAAAGAGCTACTGGAGCTTATATTGCTGATAAAAGAAATGCTGGTTCTTCTGATAAGAGGCTGTCAGAAGACACAGTGCACATGTTTTGTGCATGGGGCTGTGTAGCCATTGACAGGTTAGGGTGTATAGGCTGACCCTTGTCCACCACTTGAAGTGCCTACAATGGGAATGAAAGCAAAGTGTTCAACTAAGGCAGCTCTGTGGAGGTCTAACCTCACAAGTTATATGACTCAAAGGATCTGCTGCGAACATCTTGGGCCAGATACCGCAGCACACCTTCAGAGGCCTTGTGGAATCCATGTCTCGCACCAGACAAGTGTTGTTCAAGGGCGTAAGTCTAATCCATTTTCAAAACTGTTTTTTTTTAAGTCCAATTCTTCTCCTCAAGGAACCTCTTTACATAAGATATGTACAGAAACCCCGTTTTTGTCAATCCAGCCCCTTATGATCAAAACCCTCCACATACTCTCACCAGCAAAAAAAAGTCTTTAAAAAGCTTCTTGGAGCTTCTTGCCACAACTTTCCACCGGTATGACTCAACATTAAGGTTTGCCATTATAAGCCCTTACTTAAAACAGAACTGTGTGCCACAGACAATATTCCATAATGGAAGACTATTTATTTAGCTCAGTAGCATGGGGATTTCAAGCTGTGTTAATCTCTTGCACCAGAAAACACATACAAACTAACAATACTTACCTCCCTATTTTATCCTATGACCGTTATCAGCTACTCTGTCCAGGTCACTGTGATCTCTTGGCTGATGTGACAAAAGCAACTGCAGACCAAATGATAACCAGATGGCTTGAATCTATTGACTGTGCCAGGCTTCAAACTCAGGTGTTAACAGGGCACATAAAAGTTAAACAAAGAACAAGACAGGTTCTTTTCTTGTTAAGTCATGGAAATGAAGCAATAAATAGGCTCTTCTGCCTGTGTGAAACAGTATCAAACTTCACACCATGTGTGTGTACTTGTCCTGTATCAGCTGGGCACACAGTAAACAATCCCGTCTAACAAGCAGCTGTTATGCAGACATTTCTTGTTGACTGAAAACACAACTCGTGATGATCTGCTGAATGGGAAGAGATGAAAGTCTGGGACAACCACAGATCACTGCTGAGGACTGATCCAATTATACAGTTTCAGATCAGGTTTACAAAGGGAGATTCATTGCTTTTTATGTATTTAGATTACAACTGTTATTCACAAATATTTAGACAAGACAGAGAAAGGGGCAATTACACAGATTCATTGGCTCCTTTCAGAGCCGTGTGAAGAGGCTGTGTTTGCCCTTCTAGGTCACCATCTCTGAATTGGTAGCAGACATTGCACAAGCACCCTGGATCAGCACACGAGAGGGGAAAAAATATCAACAGTGCAACGTGGCATAGGACTGCTAACTATTTTCATCATCCAGGCACAGCTCCGTCAAAGAGCTGCTTGTGCTGTTAACCCCTTGGGTCATACATACCTAATTAAATCAAATCACTTTTGCTAATTATGTACAGTAAACTTCCACATGAGGCCGAGGCCTTCAAAGAGGATCATTCTGAGATAGAAAAACTCAGATGAGAAACTCATCTAGATGAGTAGTTTGAGGAGCTTTTTGACAGACAAGAAAAAGACAACTACTCTATTTCATGGGCAGGGTCTTAAATGTTCTCTTTCACTGTCTTAATTGTTCTGATCTTGTCAGCAGTTATATCCTTCTGATCTTTTCCTCGCTCTGTTCAGTAGTGGTTTTAAACCTTTTAGTTATTGTTGTATCTTTTCCATTCCACACATTTGTCTTTTACTTCTCTTCTCACTTTTTCTGTCCTCTTTTTGTTCTGCACAGCACTTTGTAACATTATTTTGAATAGTGCTTTATAAATAAAGTTATTATTGTTACTCTACTTAAGTTACAGGCAAAGTTGCAATCATCTGCCAGTTCTAGCCTATTACATGTAAATTTGCAGAGTTTCTTCAAACTGTGAAATGGTGTTTGCTTGATAAGATAATCATCTTTAACATAGCATTGATCATAGAGAATTGTGATATTGCTCTGACTTTGATTTTTCTTAGGTCCATGTGTGCAACCCTAATATCTCAAAGTCAAAATTGTTGATAGAACGAACAAAACTGTGCAAATTTAAGATGAAAATAAATTGAATCAATCTTTTTTATTCTTAAGACTTTGCAGGTCAAACAAAGCAAATCTGACTGACTATTACATCTTGTCAGGAAGCAAAGTATTCTGGGTTTTGTAGTCATGATGAGTCATGAGGTCATGTGTATCGTTGATGTGCGGTTGTCAGGCTCCTGGGGTCTCACCTGCTTGGGGTCATCGTAGAAGACAGCAACGGTGCTCAGCTTTGGCCCAATGCTGCAGGTCTCAGTGTAGGCTGCACCGCAGTCCTTGTATGATCCCTCTCTGAATTTGTAAGCAATGGTAACATTCTTGACTGGAGGTGGCCCAGTCTTTATTATCACATCGGACAGCAGCCCCGAGAAGAGCAGGTAACCCCCAACTGTGACAACCAGACACAATAGCAGCACGACTATCAGGAGGACCAGGATTAAGTCAGACATGGTTTGAAAGAGCGGTGTCGTTTCAGCTGCAGGCAGTGCAGTTTGTAAGAAAAAAAAAACACACAGTGGAGCCCAATCGTCCTCCTCCGGGTCACATAGACCGAGTCCGTAGTCAAACTGATATAAACGAAGAGCAGCAACCCTTGGCTTTCCGAACAGTAAAATAAATGAGCTTTTCAAAGCAGCAAATTCTGACACGAAAGAGGAAACGCAGCTCAAGTTGAAAGGAAAAACAGTTTGTTTACGGTGTTTTCCAAACAGACAGACATGCTTCCTGGATAAACCATCGACGCAACAAGAGGAGGGAGACGTTCACGTACACGTTTTTTTTAAACGGCGACGTTCATTATAATCTTCACATTGTTAAAATATTTAATCTCCGTGTAATGCCACATATAGATGACTGAATCTCTCGATGACACTTACACTCATTTTTTTTGCCGGTAGCATTTTCATGTTTAGCAATATAACCCTTCAATGTTATTAACATGGTTTGACCCTGAAGGTTTGACGTGATATGGGAGAGTTTGAGGACAATACCGGTACTTTTGTGTTTTCCATTAAAATTCCTCTACGGATCCCTGTGCGGTGTCGATGACATAAACAAATAATTTAACACACACACACAAAAAAAAGTTGTTATGCAATTTTAGTGCTACTTTCAATGATTGTAATGGGCAAGTTGTTCCATTCCGCCACGCTGTCATGTTTCAGTGTATGAAAATGTATTGTAAGGATGACATAATGTCTTCTTTTGCCCGGACATGCCCTCCTGTTTTCGTCATCATTTATGGCTATTACATCAGAAATTAGATTATATACTTAATTGGTAATAATATTATTGACATTTATTCAATTATGTTTGACATTTTCCTATTTCCAATTAGGACAGTTATAAAATAATTGGATGAAACACGTAATGAACAATAAACACTTTATTAGTTTTAAATAACAAGTAATTGAGTTTATATAAGGGGTTCTCTACTGTACAGACCATGAGGCTATTTAGGACATAACTACTAAGACAAGAACTCTTGTGAAGACTTCAGCCCACTTCTTTAACCTGGGTTTGATAGAGTTTTAGCATCTAAATCCTCTGTCTACTTTGTTATGAGTTATTTTCACGCAATGTATCAAATACTTTTTATGCAATCCATGGATTATGATCACCAAGTTAAAATAACTTTCCAGTGTCCAGGCACTGAATCATGGAATTGTGAAACGCTTACGTGTGAAACATCAGTTATGGTTATTATTGTCACATTTTTAACTGATTAGCTTGTCATGCATTTACATTTAGCAAAGGCTTTGTGTGTTAGATAATTTGCATTCTAAACTCCTGCCTCCAAAACCTTTGTAAATACAATGAGCTCTAGATAAATTTGATTCAAAAAATGTCTCAACATCAATATTTTATTTTGTTTGCAAACAAATAGAATACAACAGACTTTAACACGACTTAAAATTAAACATAGATTGCTGTTACTTGTTAAAAATTTTGAACAGGAATATATGCATTCTGAATTTTTCTTTGCCTCATGTTATTGACATATGCAGTGTGTAAGGATACAAGCAAACAATTCTTTATGTTCAATCTCATTGTGCATTTGAGGCTAATAAAAATACAACAGTTAACTGCTAGTCTGAATCATCAGAATCATCATCTTCAATTGTTTTGTCCCCTCTGTTGACCGTCCTACTCTCTTCTGAGTCAGACTCCTGGGCCTGATGAGAAACACACAAGAAAGGGTTGGCAAACGTGCAGAACTCAAATGTCGATCATTTGTGCACAACGCAAAAAAAAAAAAAAAAAAACAATGAAGGAAATACAATATACAGCCAGGAAGACATTACATTTCTCCTCTCAACTGCTTCAGCCACTTATCATTTTTGTTTCAGACCATTCCAGTTTTATCAGCCACAACACAATGTTAACTGACTACCAACTGACTACCTTGCTGGCTTATCTAACTAACTTTGTTATTTCTCTACACTGACTATCTTTAAAGCAAACCTTGTCTTGGACATTCCCATGCAGTCTGAGTAAGATGATGCATACCTACTTACGACTGATCCTGATTCTGTTATTAGTAGTTTTTAAAAAGCATTACCCATTTGAATTATTTGTATTAGTTTTCTATTGGTAATATTTCTGATTGTGTTGAATTTAGCCAATAATCCGAAACTCATCAAGAGGCTTGGAAACACAAGCTCAAAGTTATTTTATGGTTTATTTATTTTTTAATCAAATTATAAATGAGAGACACTTAAACCTATTGGTCTTGCCATGACCAAGTATAGGAAACTCTGGGATTTATTGTCTCATTATTGTTGTGGATTCAACCTTTTTAGTTTTTTTCTTCACATTTACAAGTCAAATCTATTATCAAACTTCATGGGAATAGAAGCCAATTCTGTCCCTGTATCAGATGTGAAGACCATTTAGTTAAAAAGAAAAAAACCAATTATATCACATGCAGTTAATTTGTGGCAGCTTCTTTACATAATAATAAACACTATAGAGAACAAACAAAGTCATCTTGTAAATTTTAGGTTACCTCATCCCCTGACTGCTCCTGAGGGGCCGGGGAACCTTGCCCCTCTTCCTCATCATCACTTCCTTGTGACATCTGAGACAGAATCTCTTCACCCTGCAGTGGATGACATTTAGTTTCGTGAGTTGCACAAATATGAGGGAAAGATAAAGTATGAGTTAAGCAATCTTCTACCTTCAGGTTGCGATTCTTCAAATTGCCAATCCAAAAGGCCTCCTGACAGTTGTTGAGCATCAGCATGGCCTTTACTCTGTAGACAAACAGCTCCAGGCTTTTCTTCAAAGCAGGTACATGGTTGGTCAGACTCGTGTCCTGGTGGATCTGTAAGCAGACGTGATGACATTACAAAGCACAACAAGATTGTAAAGAGGTCTTTTGATTTGTCTCTTTGCTAATTTATCAGGAAGATTCTCCACTCTGACTGTCGGGTCTGATCTGGAGCTACCTTTGAATGTCCGCACATGTGGTGGAGCTGACGGGTGCTGAGCTGGAAGGTCTTTAGCAGACTTTGAACATCCTCCTATGAAATAATACAACACAGTCACCTGCCTGGCAGTGCCTCATTTTACACATATCATCTCAACACTTAACATTTTTAAGCCATAAACGTATATATCAGCATGTTCCTAAAAATAAAAAGTAACCACTGAATTCTTTGGTTCTCAGGTGCTAGGACAGAACGTAGACACTTATCTTGCAAGCAGAAATCAAGTAGTCAGCATGTCTAGCATTAACATTTGACATCTTGCTGCTGCAACATTAAAGAAAAACTAGTGTTGGAGGAAGCAGAATTACATGACAAGAGAAGGTAAGGGTGGTTCTGCATGCATGTCTGCAAATCAGTTTTACTGTTGCAGGAGCACATTCTAATAACCTTGACGGCATTTTTTCACCCAGATGCAAGGCTACAGACAATGCAATCCCTTCCGCTTCCACAATGGAGGATGAGATCCTTTATATAAAACCTCTATGATACATAATTTCTCAAGATTTTCACACAGTAATAAAATTTAAGTTGCAGCTTCCTATTACAAGAAGTATGAGAATACAGGATCTGATGTGTACCTTGTGTTTTTTGAAGCTGTTGTCTAGCAGTGGCATCCCCAACTTAAGGAAAGACTCCAGGAAGAGGCGACCATACTAAAAATGCAAAATTATTACCAGTTAAACCAAATAAACAGGAGCCTCTTAAGGGTGAGGAGAAATCTTTTCTTGTCACAACCATCTTACCTTAAGGCACACATTGAGCACAAGTCTAGAATCAAACACCTGATGAAGAAGATCGGAGTTTATGAATGGTGTGAGATGAAATGATAAAATAGCTGCAGAGTCATTTTCCCAAATGGATAAAATGTAAAATAACAGCTTTCCTTGTGCTAGAGATTACTGAAGCCAGACATTTAACAGAAATCAAAAGTAATTCAGAACCAGTACATGGACAAACAAACCTTAACTAAGTTGACGAGGATGTGAAAATCTCTGACAGCCAGGTTCCATGTCAGCAGCTTCTCACTCTGAGCCTGCAGGTAAAACATGGGAGATTCAACTACATTCAGTAGTTGGTTCTGTGCTTCAAGTAGATGTGTGTTTGTGCTAGAGCAGGGCAGAGTTTTTAGTGTGTCATCTTTAGTGTGACATCTGCTGGCTAACCTCAGTGCTGTCACTGCTTTTATAAGCGGGAATCTTCTTGGCAGCTTTTTCCAGCTCGGCCATCAAGACCTTATAAAAGACCAGGAATGTATGCCTGAAAGGAAAAAAAAAAAGATGAACGGTAATAACAGAATACAATATATGACAATACTCTGCCAGGATTTATTTACTTGCAAGTTTCAAGTATTTTAGAGCCCCAACTGCCCTCACCGTATTCATGTAAATACATTTTTTTAAATTCATCTGTCTTTTTGGGTTGGAAGCAGGTGTCAGAAAAGTACTACTTCATATAAATATGTGGCTAATATCTCAACTCTCTCCTCGATCATGGCTCTGACTATGATATTGGCATATTGTAAAACCTAGAAGACTAATGTAGGTGAGAATGTACCTGTTGAGAGTGGGCCATGTTGCAGAGCTCTCATCTTTAGCTGCATTGATGAGCTCAGTGATTCCATCTCCTGCTATCTCCTCTACTGCTTTCAGAACATCATCCGCATGTTCCAGGTAGATGCTGCAAAGAGAGGACAGACAGTAACTCCATGAGAAGATGCAGGTTTCAGGCTAAAATCCATTTTCAAATTTTCATTTAAGTTTTACTACAAAACATGTTGTTCTATACCCATACATGCTAGGTGGTATGAATTTTAGTTTTATGCAAGATGACAATTCCTGACAGGCAGACACACCTTAGGAGGGTGTTAAGTGTTTCATTGAATTTGCCCCCACGCTCCTTCTCTCCACTAGCTGTCACCCACTCTTGGCTGAGGAAATGCTTTGCGAGGGAAGCTATAGGAATAAAAAAGAAAAGCAAAGTTATGAAAAAATTAAGATTCCAAAAGGTTTATTTTAAAAAGCTGTGCTTCTACCATACAAAGTGTTAACAGGTTGAAATCTTTGCTTAAAATACTTGAGCTGACTTTTAATAGACTTTATAAAGTGAAATGTAGACAGGTGCTAAAGTTATGTCTTTTTAAGTAAAATTTTTCTTTTTAAATGTAATATGAACAATATACATGACAAGTCCAGAGAAATTTCCTAATTCAAGATATTAAAAACAAAAATGATGCAATTTTTTCCTTAAGAGTGAGAAAATTCTAATAGAGTGAGAAAGATTTGCTTGTTTAGTTTCTTGTATTAGGACAAGAAACATTTATCCTCTTAAGACTCAGGTTTCTGTCTAGTGTGCAATTTTAATTTCCCCTTGCTTTTGGAATAAGTAAGGCCTCATATGTATAAAAACAAATGACATTTACTCTAAACAAGCAATTATAGTGTCACTTCTGTCTTTTTATATCTTGAAACAATACATATTTCTGGAGCTGGAAATGAACAATATATAGCTCAATAGGAAACGCTTTATCAAAAATGTGACACAAGCAATTTTTTCATTTCAGTTTTTGTGATATGGTTGTTGATGTGCTATTTCATTGCCATATTCATTGTGGCAATCATATTGTGCGTTTTTTTAAGTTGACTTTTCATCTTATGTTATTGAAATTGTGTATTCAAGCTTTAAGAAGACTTGGGTCAAGTGTAGTTGTGTTTAAAATAAGCTGCATCAATAACTACAACTTGACTACTATTTTATCCTTAAGAACCAAGTTGAATGGAAGAGGAGTCGCAACAAGGGTGTCCTGCAAACATTAAAGTCTTTATTTGTTACACTGCAGATGAGCTGATGGAAACTGATGAAATTAAATAACACATTGTACTGACCGTTCTGCTCCCTGAAGGAAGCAGGGTTCCCTCCTTTCTCTGCCACAGTGGACAGAAGCTGAGAGAGACACAGAGCAGTGCTGAGACTTGGCATTGTGCTTCTGAAGTTCAACAGGTACTGAAAGCTGTGTCTACACAAAAAAAAGAAAAATGAAAGACACATTCAACTCTTTAGCTACACAAACACAAAGAATTTAAGGTCGATTGGGTCATTTCCATATCAGGAGTTTCTTAACCTGTGTCACTTACTTTACAAGCTGCTCCAGAGGTAAATCAACACCTCCTTCCTTAAGTCTTCCAGCCAAAACTCCAAGAGCTTTCTTCAGTAAACCACGCTGCCCTGGCTGGTTGAATCCAGACCTGAAAACATTCACAAACACAGATCAGGAACTCAGAGTGTCACACAAACTATCATGCAGGCACTGTTCTCTGATTTATCAAAGAAGCTAAACGTAGCAGTGTTGATTCTTCCTCACCAGCTGAAGGTGGTGTTCAACACCTGCAGGAGCAGCTGGTAGGCCGATGACATCAGCTGGTGCTCCTGAGCATCTGTTGCAGGTCCATCCACAACACCGTTGTTTTCAGACAGCTGTGTCTGGGGAAAAGCATATACAATTTTTAGAGAATGCAAAGTCATCATAATCAACCTTTATTTAAAGATCTTGAGGAATCATTGAGGGCAACCCTAATTTGCAATGATGCCAAGAGCATGTAAAATTAACAAACAACATGAGTAAAAATGTGTTGAAGCTAACACCACAATAAATAAGTAGAGCAATAAAAATTAGAGCAGAAATAAATACAGTCAAATACATGCATTCAAATAATTTTGAAAATTAAAATGATTGACATTATTAAAAGAACTAAAAGTGTTATAAAAGAAAGGAATTTGCATTGACAGGTTGTGTTTGTACCTGAAAATGGTTGTGGCAATTCTCCAGGTGTGAGCAAAGGGTGGGGAGTAGCTGGACGATACAGGTGGCAATATCCTTGGGGCTCCTCTGTTGTAGATGAGAGAAGCCCACACTCTTATCAGTCCGTCCCTGTGGAAGAAGACACAATTAATTCTGGTTTTGTGTAACTTAACACCATCAGTACAGCAAGTATATTGACCAAGGACAGGGTGGGAAGTATTCGCCTTTGCTAGAACACAGGATCTCATTTATTCTAGAAAGAATAGTTCCTTGCAAAAATCAACATTGTCATTGCTTACGAGATTGTTTTTCAAGAATGAGCAAAAGCTTTTCTCCCATACCTTGAGGAAAGGGGCCCTCTTAGCAGGTGCAGCCATGAGACTGAACTCCACTTTGCGCAGCATATCCTCCAGCAGAAAGAACAGCTCAGCAGGACCCAGCAGAACTTGTTCTTGCACCTACATCATGTGAAAATTTTATATGTGCATACAGATTCATCTGAAGAATGATACAGATTGATTTCCCATCCAAATGTATCCTTGAGCTGCTTTACAGATGTGAATGTGTTAGTTGATATGGTACTTCTATGAACAAAAGACGCTTCTTTGAGAACTTCAATAAGAGTTTCTGACCTTGGACTGGAGCTCAGAGTCCAACACTGAGCGGCTGAGCAAACCACACTGCAACATACTCAGCACCTCAACGTCCAGCTCCCTGAAGAACGATCTGTATGATGCTAGACTCACTCCTGGCCTGCTCTCCTTTTCTTTTTCTTTCTCTGGTTGATCCTGTAGAGCACAGTGAACCACAAATTTTATATTAATCCTTACTGATGTCCTGTAGTTTGTTTGAATTCCATTAAATCAACTGCCTTCAAAGATGTGATTAAATAATTAATCATCCCACTCCTACATTCAGCAATGTTGATGAATCAAGACATCATACTCCTTAATCATGAATGGAATCCTCTATTTCTCTGAGTGTTTTTGAGAGATTAAAGAGAGAGGCAGAAGTCTACCTGCATAGTTTTATCTGCATCCGTTGTCTCATCAAGCTGAGAGCTGCCCCCTGGAGAGCTCCTACCTGGAGCCTTCCTCTTCTTTCCTGTGCCATCTTAATGATAGTAAAAAAAAATTTATTAGGTAGTAATGAGGGTGTTTACTTTCAGATGAGGATCAAAGCCACTTAAAAGGGTAAGGCCAGTAAAATTAGGAGGGTTTTTTTGTTGTTGTTGTTTTTGTCGTTGAATCTACACCTGGAAATGTTAGTGGCTGTTCTACAGATGTGAGCAGGAAGTTGGCAGCAGCTGGACAATACAGGTGGCACTATCTGAGATCTGGGTCAGAATCATGACTTTTTTTTTATCAGAAAGTCTTGGGGAGCAGAATTCTGGGTTTGATATAAAGTTTCCCCTCCTAATAAAGCTGGGTTTCTGAATTCAGAGGAAAACCTTGAACTTTATTTTTCAAAGTGAGATTTTCTGTGCATACCTAAACCTCAAGAACTTTTTTCAATGGCTCTTCTTTCATACTTATCATCTCCTACAATGTCTTTTTGTTTTTATCTACATAATAGCATTCATAAAGAATTATTACCTTTCTTTGTCTTATTTACAGGAGCAGTGGAACCCTGAATTACACCATCAGTGCTTTCTCCATCGAAGTTGGCGACGGGTGGAACATAGCCAGTCATTCCTAAATTACATGTCAAAGTTAAAAGTATGTTATTTTCTAATTATTTGGTTGTATCAAAGTAGACAGCATGAATTGTTGAGACATCTCATGTTCTGATGTTTCAAAGCTCCACCTGCCAACGCCCTCTCCAACAGCGTCTGAAGATAGGTAATGTTCTGCAGACGGGTCATCACTTTCATCTTCATCTCAACATCCTTCTGTCTGCAGAATGCATTTATAACCTGATCAAGAAAGTAGGTGAGGAACAGCTTTGGTTATGACTTATTTGTTAGAGAAAATAAAAAACAGTCAAAATAAGGATCAGATTCACATGACATGTAGTTACTTCTCTGAACCAGTTGATGGTGTGAAAGAGCAGAGCACAGAGAAACTCCCTCTCCGATTTTGACAGACTCTCAGTTTTTTCCACCACATCCATGTCAGTCAGGACTACAGGGCAGCCTGTGCTCCGGCAAATACAAAAACACAAAGATATGAATAATTGTTCAGTACGAACTGGTTTCGAGAGAAATATGTTGGCCCCACTTCCTCACCCAGCAGGGCGTCGATCTCCTCAAGGTCCCCCTGGTGCTGTTTCTCCTCACAGAGTCTCAGGAGGCGGAAAAATGGGGACAAACAAAGAGGAGAAACTCGCCTAGTAGAACAAAGAATGAAAAGATAATTAACACGGGTCTTAGTGAGAGCTATTTTAATGTCAACACAATGTGACATGCAAATGATTATTTCCTGTTACTTGATCATTAAACTGTATTTTGACTGACCTTTGTGCCTTCTTATTTTGACCCGATTGCTCTCCTTTACTCGAGATGTCTTGGGCTAGGAGAGGTAGCAAGTTGATGGCAATGCCCCCCTGACTCTCATCTACATCCAGGTCATACATATAGCGGGCCGGGTAGGGAAAGGAACTAGAGCGGAGTACATTAACACTATCAATAAGAATACATGTACAAATGAATGTTTATATGTCCATGGAATCCATTACTAACCCTGGAATATCTGGGCTTAAATCCACCACAAAGTCAGCCTGGAAGTCCTCCAGGACAGTCTTTGCTATCATTTCCTGTTAAAAGAAAGATCATCCCTCAGATGTACCTTGAAAGCTATATATCTTATACAGTTTTAAATCAGGACATAAGAACAGTGATCAAGATGAGGGATGATGACTTAAGACTCACTAGCACTTGTGGGTCCAGGGCGGAGCTCAGAACCAGGTTGGCCATTTCATCATAGTATAGAGCTGCAGCTTCAGGCGAGCTCTCACTGCTTGACCTCACAAGCTCTAACAGGGCAGTCACCTGAAACAAGAAGGTTGATCCAGGTCATGGACTTTCTACCATTGCACACAAGTGAACCCAAAATCATAAATGATATTAAATAAAGAAGACAGAGAAATTTCAAATACATATTGATAGTTCTGAATGGAAACATGTACCTGTCTGAAAGTCTCCTGGGATATTGACCCATTCTGTGACTCCTTTAGTTTTGCCCTTGGTAGGGGGAGATTGTGATCAAAATGTGATTGAAAGACATATAAAAGGTTAAGAATGACAAAAACTTGCTCACAAGATAAAGCTCCTATACCTGCCGGCCCCCATGCTGCCTACAATCATAACAGCACCGATGATGCCAATACGTTTGTACTTGGGTACAGTGCTGGACAGCTGTTTCCGGATTACTATGTGCATGTCATCCTGAGGGACACATTTGAAAAGAGTGAGAGTCGAAGAAAGGATTACAAGTAAGGCACAAAAATACTACCAAAGTCCTAACTATGGTGTTGGTTTGCACCTGGATATTAGATCCCTGATGCTGTTGCCCGAAGGCAAGTCTGCTCAGGAGGTGGAAAAGCCTGCGGATCTGCTGGGATGTGAGGTTGTCCATGTAGTCCAAGATCCCCTGTGTCACACAGTTTGTAGAGTTGAAGCAAAACAAATGCAAAAGCACGATATGAAACCAATAAAACACAGATGGATTGACCCTTACCTTAACAAAGACAGCATACACAGCCATTTCTGAAGGCTTTTCTGTGACTAGTCCACAGAGCAGCTCCAGAGCCACATCCACCTCCCCACCCACACCACTGCACACATGGGTCACTAAAGCACCCACCACCTCCTAAAGAAGGCAGCACAGAAGAAAATTAAACAATCTATATTTGATAAATGGAAACTTTCTAAAATAATTATACCAAACTTACCTGACGGCTATAAGAATCAAAAGCAGAGAATGAGTGTCGGTACATGTGTCCACCAAAGGGAACGACACAGGGGTCAGGGGAGCGCAGCAGACCCTGAGCCAGAGCCAAGATGGAGGGGAAATACCCTCGCATAACCTGAGGGGTCATTATCAAAATATGACTTATAAATACTGGTGACTTCAAAACAAAGATAGGTTTCTTGATTTTCAGATAAGCAGCCACACTTATGCACCTGAGCATAGTCCCTGAAGGTCCTCTGGAGCAGAGCCTCCTGGATCAGTCCAGTCCTTAGTTTTACCTTCAGCAGCTTCTCTGCACCACGCCGGCTTTGGTTTGCGTTCGTGGAGTGGAGGATGAACAGCACCAGCAGATCTATGACCTGACAGGATAGAGCAAATATGAAGGAGATAGATAGATTCACATTTTTATAGTCGCAAAAACACATTTGGACAAGTTTTTGACTTGAATGTCATTTTTCGTTCACATTCATGCTGTTTGAAGAAAAGAGTAAGTGTGGTGTGTACAGAATGACATAAATGGTTATGGTGAAGTGTTAATACAAGCGTTTAATTATTAACTATGAAACATAAGAATAGATAAGAAATTTGAAAGTTTTAAAAAAAGTGGAAATTCTCTCCGGAGATTTTTCATTTCATGAGCAATAAATTATATTTTGTGACTTCAATTAGTATCTTGGCTAGTCTCAAAGTGTTGTTTTTATAGTTGTGTTGGAACCTTGGTACAAAACAAGTCAAACCCATTCATTATAATTCTCACTTGAAACGGGATGCAACACCTTGAACTAACAAGAGGACACTCACCTTATGGTCCTCCACTTCATCTACAGATTCAATTGCCTTTCAATAAAACAAGACAGAGAAAAATTAGTCAGAAAGAACTTCAAGAATTAAGACGAGAGTGTTCCAGCGTAAACAATTTCCCCACCTTCAGCCAAGCCTCGGATATTGTTTTCTGGAATCGCACTGCAGACTTGATCCCATCTAAAATCAATGCAACACTGTCCTGACTGCTGCCAGCTGCTGGTGTGGGGGCAGCCCTGCTCCAAAACAGAATAATTAGACCAGTTTTTCAGAACTACCAAGGCAAGAACCCTCTGAGTGTCTTCAAATGTAGGAATGAGTAGTTGAGACTGTCTTACATTCCTGATCCTTTACTTTTTGTGCGGCTCTGTGAGGCCTGTAGCACAGGAGGGAGAATACACTGCTCCAACTCTAGCTTTTTACGAAGACTACACACCACCTATACACAGGAAAGATACCCCACGATTTAAGAAAATAAACAGTAAAACAACAAGCACATAATGACTGTTTTGCACTAGAAATATAAGACATTGTAAACAAAAACTAGCTCTGACCTCATATGCATCAGAGGCTGAGACAGAGTGGAGGATGAACTTGACGACAACAGGGAGGTCATCCAGCTGCACTGCTGCCAAAGTGACCATAACAGCTTCACGGACCTGAGGTAGCAAACAGGACCAGGTGACAACATTGAGTCATTCATTTATCTGTAATTAATTCTGCAAAAATAACTAAAACAGTGTTTCTCTTCATGTTCTACCTCAGCTAGCAATGAAGAGCTCAGACTCAGACTTGAGAGGGCATCCAGGATAGGAACTGTTAACTGTGTGTTCTCCTTCAGTAAAGAGCTACAGAATATAGAGATGAGAAATATTACTGAACTTCTCAAGCTAAATATATATCCAACATAAATTTGTATCTGAGACTTTTTCAGATCTTATACAGAAGTTCTATACTTGAGCTCCTTGGCTATTTCATCATGCTGGGAATCTTCTAGTATCTCCGGCAGACTGGTGATGATGTCACGCTGAACCTCCACTGGTGCGACTGACACCAGCTCCATTAGCTTTGTAGCCAGTTCCTACAAACAAAAGAGCACATAAACATGGATGTGGTTGTCTAAGAATCAGTGATCACGGATGAAAAATTGATTCTTTGTGTCATTCAAAACTTCCAGAAAGAAATTAACCACATAAATGGAACAAGAAATTAGGTATTTGAGCTAAAAAGAAAACTCTACCTTGCAGTCCACAACTCTGTCCAGCCATTTAAGTTGGTTTATAATAATACGAGGAATACTGATCCCTCCGTCTCCAGTGCTGCCAAGGACAGAACATAGTGGCATTTAGAAAATTAAGAGAATGTAAAATAAATTCACCAAAACTACTACTGTTTTACACATTTGAACATACTTACCCATCAAGCATAAATTCAGGGAGTTTCTCAAGCAAAATGTTAATGATGGATTTCTGTATGAAAGGAAAAAAGGAAATAAAGCATCTGGAAGAAAAAAAACTTTATTTTGTGAGTTATATCTAGCTGAATTGTCACAAGATATTTTACCTGCAGCAACTCAATACCCATCAACATACGAAGTAGGCTCTCCTGAAGTGAGCTGACAAGGCTGCAAAACAAAGGAGAATAGTTTCAGCATTCACCCAGTACAGACCCAAGCCCTAATCATCCAGTAATGGTTCTCTTTTTGGCTCTGGAGTTTACCCAGAGTCTCCATCAGATGACCTCGGGACACATGGAAGGAGGCAGTTCCTGAACTGCTCAGGATCCTCAATATGAGACTCAAGTCCAGAGGTGAATTCCTGCACAATCTGGTAAATAAAATGACAATTGAAGTGCTGCAGCTTTGGTTGATATCACTGTACATTACTCTTTAAGAAATCAACAAGGAGCCTTCTACCACAAACAAAGTGTTTTAAGAGTTGTGAATTAGGTCATTCATTGCCTTGCTTCACTGTGGATATCACCTAAACTCTCTCACCCCATATATGATTGTGGCCAATGGATGATACACTCACCCCAGGGTATCTGGGACTCTTTTGCAGTTTTTGTTGTATCCGCTTTTGGAAGACTATTTGGTCCACAGCTAGAGGACAAGAAAGATGAAGATCAGAGAAAAATACAGGGGTAGAGCAACTCAGTTGTATGTGTACCTGGACCGAGGGTGTTTTACCAATCTCATTGGATGTGCCACCCTGTTTTAAGATGACACCTGCTTCTCGCAGAAAGACCCCAAATACACTCTGATTAGTCTCCTCTGGAGCTGCCTCCTTCGACTGACGACCTGTGTTTCTACTCTTCTTTGCTTCTATGGAGAGCAAAGAAGAAATCTGGATCAAACAAGCTTCATACCGTTATTTCAGAATATCACAGACAAGTTACCAGTGATCAAAGGAAAAGAATAAAGTTGCCCCCTTGGATATAAATCACAGTCAGGTATAAGCATGCTGTTGTCTTATACGATTAAGTCAAACTACTATGTGAAACTTATTACAGAACATTTTCATTTAAAGCGTGGATTTTGTTGTATGACACTTACTGTTTGCTGTTGTGGCTTCATCTTCTTTATCCACGGAGGAGCGTTTCTTTTTACGCATCATCTGATTGATTAAAAAACAGAAAAACAATTTTACAAAAGCTACGCCATGTTGGTCGACGTAAAACGTTTAGAAATTAACATTTACATGTTTTAAACCATGTAGCTAAGCTTCCTTGCAAAGCTGTTGAACAAAATATTATGCAGGGGCGTCTGACTAGTTTTAACGGTGGCAGTGACACAAACATGCTATACTTCAAGAGTACAATAGTGTGTTAAATTGATAAAGTTGTCGGTTAAAAAGACAATCATACCATCAAGAAAAGATACACACGGAGAAAGTCACTTCAGTCACAAGTTACAAAAACAATCCTCCGCGCCAATGTGCATAATGCGTAATCATCTAAAGTTAGGGATCACCTTCAATGAGTTTCAGTGACAAACGTGTACAAAAAAAAGTTTTAAAAAATTATTTGAACCGTCAGGCTATGGAAGTTTATACATTCTGTTTCTAGTAAAAATAGGTTTTCAACTGAAATATAAATCTTATTTTTTTTCCAAAGTATTTTGATCCACCGTGTCACGTTACCCACATATAACTTTTTTTTAGACGATCTCTAAAGCTTCAGTTTAAGGACGCGTGATTGGAAAATATTTGTGTCGCTGCCGGGCGGAGTCACAACTCCATCGACTGATATGAACAAGACAAATCTCTCCGGAGTACGCAGTGACAAAAACATACACATCTCCAGACCGCGGTACTGAAGCAATAGTGCTGCACTTTTCCGCCTTCGTTTCACTTCACGTCGGTTCAGGGAAATAAAACAACTTATCAAGTTTCAGATAAAATGAAATTGCAATAGGACGGAATTTGAGATGGGTTTTGCTTGAATTTACTTTTCTGTCTTAAAAGAACAAATTAATGAGCCACCTGTTAAAAAAAGAAAGAAAATAAAAAACGGTCTTTGTTGAGAATTCTTTTTTTCATTCCTTCTTTCTTTTTTTTTGCTTTAAATTTTTGGAAAAATATTGAGAGCGCAGCTAAGAAATTAGAGCATGTTTTCGTGCATGCTCAACATTTTTGGTGTATTAGAACAATGCCAGCAGCTCAATGCAGCGCTTTATTACAATATCAATGTTTTGTCGAACAAGCTGAGTAAAAAAAACAGGACATTTGGGGGGCAAAAAAAAAAGAACAGGTTCGGGCAAAAGAGATTATGGTCACCCTACATGGCATTTGCGTCATGAGCTTCATTTTATTTGGTATTTTTAGCTTCTTTTTCTCACTTCCTCCTTGAAGATCATCTCCTTAAATTAGTTACTTAAAGGAAGTAATGACACTCCCTCTTTTGTGAACTTGTAAAAAAAATTCTATCTTCTTTGGAAAAAAACTAACAAAAAGTGGCAAGTAGGCGAGTAAGCACTTCTCTAGCTCGTCTAAATTTATCATCCACAAGAAAGAGCGATTGCTTCATTCGGTGTTTCTGTTTTTACATGAGTGTGAATAAACAATGTGCTTCCTTTTTAGGTCTTAATCTGCTTTGCCGGGAATTATAGGAGGAACGTGACGTAATGGTGTTTGGTCAATCAGATTTTACAGGATGCGGGGCGTGAACTATCTTGAAGGGTAAAAAACTCTCAGACACTCTTCGACGCAGCGTTATTCAAAGGTTGGCGTAGAGATACCGACAGTGGTGAAGTGTCAGTTTGGTGCAGATAAAGGAAGTATCGTGAGCTCAGAACTAAGTCGCAAGGATGGCTGCGAAGTTTTACGAGATGTCAGTCAAACAGCTGAATGGAGAAACGTTTAATTTTTCGAGCCTTAAGGGCAAAGTTGTCCTCATTGAAAATGTGGCATCTCTCTGAGGTACGACCACCAGGGATTACACCCAGATGAACGAGCTCCACGAGCAGTATGCCAGTAAGGGGCTTGTGATCCTGGGAGTGCCCTGCAACCAGTTCGGCCATCAGGTAAAACGATGAACATCACACATTTTTCCACCTAGTCGACACACTCACTGACTTTCTTACGACTTCAACTATGGATGTTTTAAATGTACTTAGCGCTTATTCAAATGTGTTGTTACTGCTTTCCTTAATACACTGAACTTATTCAGGATAATTTCATGTTCTTAGTTTGGGGCAGCACTTCATGACCTTGTCACAATGCCAAAAACTGTTCTTGTGGGATTATAACTGTACACCAACTGTATAACCCTCAAGAAAACTCTAGAAACTGTCAGTAAGCCGCTGAGATAAGGCATAACTGTGAAAAAGGAAATAGTGGTGAGTGTCCTGTATCATCACAAGTCAACTATTAACTGTGGAACAAAGACTATAAGTAATTCATTGATAGATACTTTAGATGTCCTGTCAGCTTCATTTGAAGGAAGTTACACCTTTGTGCAAAGGTGCTCTTTGTTCAGGAGAAAAGTTGGATCAAACATGTTTTATTAGAGTTGTTCTAACTAGCAGAATAAGGGAATTAAGTGTGAAAGTCTGGAAGATTTTAATTATTTTATCAAAACCTTATTTTTTCTGTGATAAAAATCACTCATCATTCCTTTCACACATCTTTTTGAAGACATTCAGTGCTCATTTTTGTAGTGACAGTAACCAGTTCCCCCTTTAACCTCCTTAGACTGGAGCTTTTGTCCAGTGTGTATTTTTGATTTATCCTTGCTCTTTGGGATAAGTAAGACCTATTAAGTATAAAAACTAAACTTGGTCTCAGTACAGGATTTTTTTAGTGTTATAAGCTCACTATTAGTTTTTAGTTTTATTGTTTTTGACTACACTATTTCTTATTCACTGAAATGGGTGTAATGTGATATCACTAAAAGATGATATGCGAATGGTCTCAAAATGTGGCCAATGGGCCAAAGTTTTAAAAAGTTAAGTATCATGAGTCTTAGGGGCAAAAATGTAATATAGACACTGGGTTTTAAGAGGTCAAATATGCTACAAACCTAGTTAAGCTGTCTGTTTCTTAGCATTCCTCTGTTATAGGGATGAAAAACTAAACTTTTGTTTACAAAGAGCTGTATTTTAATCCTATGATCAACCCACGCAGGAGAACTGCAAGAACGATGAAATCCTGCTGTCCCTGAAGTATGTCCGTCCTGGAAACGGCTTTGAGCCAAAGTTCCAGATCCTGGAGAAGGTGGATGTGAATGGCAAGGACGCCCATCCTCTGTTTGTGTTCCTGAGAGAATCACTCCCATTCCCCAGCGACGATCCATCTTCCCTGATGAACGATCCGAAGTCAATCATCTGGAGCCCGGTGTGCAGAAACGATGTTGCCTGGAACTTTGAGAAGTTCCTCATCGGTGCAGATGGAGTGCCATTCAGGCGTTACAGTAGGAGATTCCTGACCAGCAGCATTGAGGGAGACATCAAGAAGCTTCTGAACCAAGCTAACTAAACCACCGTCCTCCTGAGTGTCCCAACAAATTGCATGTTTTTGTAGTTCAGCACTGTAGATGGTGTTTGCTTCTCTTTAGCCCATCTGTGCTCACCTGTACCTGATAGCTGTCTTCTGTTCTTTTACCGTGTGACAGTACCCTCTGAAACCAAGCTATTTGTGAGGAGGATACCTGATGAAATGTAAAAAACTGAATGTTCTCAGCCACATTGGGTGCATGTAAAGCACAGCTGTGTTTCTATGTCAAGAGGACCAATAAATGTATTTTTACAAACCCTTCCTGACTTCCTGCCTTTCGTTAAAACCTGTTGCAGTTTCAGACGTTCCGTTGGGTGACCAAACGTCCCCTTTGGCCTGGCCATGCCCTCTTTTTTGGCCTCCTTCATGTCTGGAGGGATTTTATACAGTACCAAAAATGTCTGTTTTTTTCTCAGCTTGTTCTACAGATCACTGATATGTATAATAAGTCGCTGCATTGGGCAACTGATATAAATCCATTAACCCAGCCTAAAAGTCAGAGTTATGAGACAAAACATTGTGATAAAAAGTCAAAAAAACTACATTAGAAGTTAAATTTTTTAAATAAAAACTCAACATTTTGAAATGACATCAAAGTTGTGCGAATGAAGTCAAGTTTTTTAGACAAAGTCAAAATTACAAGAAAAAAGTTCAAAATTTTGAGATAAAGTCAAAAAATTTCCTCTGTTTTTTTTTATAAGATTATGGTCACCCTGGGTTACACAAACCACATCCTTAATTTGTATAAAGATCTCATGTAAAATCATTCAGAGGATTATTCATACCTGGTAAAACATGGATGTATAACTCAGAGTGAATACTGAGTTATACAGGTATACCATGGGTTTGCAGTTATACCATGATTACAGGTTCAGTGTCTAAGCCTGCACATAGATAAGAATGAATTTCTCAACCAGTCAGCACAAGAAGCATGCACTTAATGTTGCATCACCTGGAAAAAAAAAGGTTAGTCCAAAACTATTTCACAACTCTTCCTGTTGTGAAAACTAGCCTGGGTTGTATGTATAATTTGTGCATGTAGTTTAAACAAACCACCCTGTTGAGGCTTCCAGTCTTTATTGTACTTTGAGTTCAAATATTTCTCATTTAAAAACAAATACTGCAGATATCAGCAATAAGATAAATATGAGGACAAGAATTTATACACCTATTTTCAAATAGTTTGATTATTTACATGTCTTGTGTTTTTGAATTTGAATTGCTGCCATGATTTAAGTGAAAGAAAACCAGATCAGCTGCTTTTGGTTTTCAATTAAAGTATTTAGTATTATAGATATGATGTAAAGCTTTTTCTAGTCATAGGCATAAATGATTATATTTAGGTAGTCATCTCTCAACAACATAATGATAGCATGACCGACCAGCAAAGAGAGCACTTGGAGGCCCTTCATTTCAACATGCTGTTATGCGACAAGAGCAGAGTTAATACCACAGAACAAGACTTATGGTGACTGCCATCTGGTTTCACTAAAAGACCCCTCAGACTGAGTGTGAATGTTTAATTTGACTCAGTCAGACTCTTACACCTGTTAGCTATGCTTTCTGGGAGAATTTTTCAATTTCATATCTTATGCTACCAACATAGACAATTTTGCCTGATTATGACAAGTACCTCACTTTATGATCACTGAAAGTAGAGCGGTTCCTCAGGACAATGAGCATGTTCAAGTTTAATGAATAAAGCACCACTTTTGTACTAGTTTATTTTCTGTCATTCAGTGTGCTTTGGAGATATCAAATAACAGAGCCATTTCAATACAGAGCTGCATTGATGTACAAGACTAATAAGGACAAGCTGTTGCAGGTGAGCTAGGGGTCCAATCAGGCAGCAATCAAAATATGTTCAATAAGACACATTAAAAATGATCTGAAAGTGTATGACAGACCATAACCCTTAATGCTAAGGCCAAACCATACAACTCAGTCATGGCTAGATACCCAAGAAGCAGGTAGATAATGTACTCATGGAGAATTCAAAGTGCCTCCTTTTTTTGTTAGGATGCAGGAATCAAAAGGCCGCTTTGCATTGTGATTACAAAAAAAAAAAAGAAGGAAAATTAAAATTGTATTCGGGGTGAGATTTCTCTCGTTTTTTTACACCGCACTGTGCCCAGGAAAATAAAAGAAGACAAAAGAGGAGCACTGTTTCAGGAAGCAGATCTTAAAACCTTAAAACAGAAAAAACATGACAACACCCGTCCGTGGTTTTGGATTGCGACACAGACCCGTCAGGCCTGTAGCACAGCTGCCACAGCTACTCTGCAGCAACAAGATCCCCATCAGTGCTTCCTTCTGCACAGGTGGAAAAAAAGGCAGCAGGATTCTTTCAACAAGCATGGCGTGTATTGTTCTGTGTGCACATCACACTATTAGAGTTTGCATCCACTGCAGCACAACAAGATTTTTCAGAGATAAATCTAGGCACACTGCCAGAATCCTGCAAGAAAAACCTCAACGGTTGGTTCATTTCATCATAAATATCATGGTACGCTTTGGTTGAAATAACATTTGCATTTGGCTTTGTGTGATATTTCTGACGGTTGTTGGGGGCACAGAAATATTTGTTAATCTAAGCATTTGAGGGCACTTCTAACATTCTGTTCATCCAGCGAGAGAGTCTCTATCCATTTGTACTCCTTAGTTCCACACTAGTAAGCTATATTCAGGAATCATTAGAGCACCTGCTGCAGAGGAGACGTGCCGCAGGTCCCTCTCCTGACAAGGCTGTTGGCTGGAGTTGACAACATACGAGACAGAAATCAAATAAAATACAGGGGGGGTGGGGTTAATAATGATGAGTCCTCGGTTTCTAAAGTAGCTTTGTGTGTGCGCGTCCGAGTGTCTCTATTTGCCATGTGTGTTTTCAGTGCGTTTCCCGTTATGTCAGGGCTCCTCAGTTTGTGTCCATGTGGTCATCGGCCGTTTCTGTGGCCCCTCCCAGCGAGGCCGAAGGCTGAGGTTTGGAGGGGGCTTCCTCGTCTCTGCGCTGATAGAACAGCACGTAGGCTGCTTTAGTCTGCCATGGAGGACAAGGATAAGGTTACTCTACACAAACATGACACCCAACACTAAGGACGGAGAGCCAAGAAGGCTAAGGACTCCTTAAATATCAGTTATGGGTTCAAAACTATTATAATGTATCTCTGACACTGTATTTCTGAGGACTTAAGAGCTGTAACTAACCACAATCTGGTCCTCTGTCGCAGAGGACACGCTGCTGTCATCAAAGTAATACCACTTTCCATCCACTTTATTCTTGCCATAAGCTGTGTCTGTTAGACAGAGAGAGAAGTGTTAACAAACAGCTATTCATGGCCATCTGTTTACCCGGGGGAGATAAACATCTTATCAGATGGGCTCACTGTGAATGGAACAAACAAAAACACAAAATGAGAGTCCATGGAGGACAAGTGCAACTCAAAACAACATCTATGATGACACAGTGGTTGCTCGGCAAAACAC
The DNA here is from genome assembly GCA_008086565.1 of Thalassoma bifasciatum. Classification (NCBI taxonomy): domain Eukaryota; kingdom Metazoa; phylum Chordata; class Actinopteri; order Labriformes; family Labridae; genus Thalassoma; species Thalassoma bifasciatum. The sequence goes on from RPOG01000099.1 coordinate 879,205, forward strand.
CTGATTACATTTTTCTGTGCTGTTTAATTCTTAATTATCTGTCAAAACAGGGAGTATTATAGAGGTGCTGTAAAAAAACGGTCAAGTGTCAAAATGATTCAATAATAGCTCAAGGTTATGTTAACATACAGAAAGAAGTGTATATGTTTTGTTATAAAAAGAAAAATGAGTAAAAACATCACTTACAGTGACCCCCGCCCATTCCTCCATAGTGGTTTGACACAGCAATGAGGTCATACGTGTAGGGGCTGGCCTTAGGGTCGCACACAAACTCTGACATGTTCAGATCTCTAAAGAGGAAAATATAAACAAGAAAATCAAATGTGGTACTGACCTAACTGTCAACAGCCAGAAAAATCCACACTAAATGACTAAAAAGGAAAACTAAAGCCTCCTGATTAAAAAAAAAAAAAAAAAAAAAAAAACCCTTAGCAAGCATGACTCAGCATTTTCCACTGACTAGGATTTCAGTTACATTTATTCTGCTTCTTCCTGCTTTCAGTGGTGCAGGTTTTGTAACACAAGTTAACAATGTTTGTATTCTACATACACAGTGAGTCAGGTAGCCGTTAGGCCACAAAAGCCTAAGGCAACTTCCTTGTTGAAACACAAAGATGATTTTATAACCTGTCAAATAGCAGATCATGTATGATCTGCACATAGATAAAAGGCTTATCCTTAAAGCTGCAGTAATTACCCAGGAAACAAAGGTGTGTTAGTGCTAAAAAGTGTGATGTAATTTCTTAAACACAAGGCTGTATTTCTTAAAATCCTCTTCCTTGAGTCACAATGAGATTTCACACTTTAGCTCCCTCTTGTGGAAATAGTATTGCAGACACAGTCACACACTGACATGATGGATACACACAGGTCCATTTGAAAGACCAAAATATGGAACAGATTTGTTTTTTTTTTTTGCAGACCTACAGATCTGTATCACCTGTGTACACTGAAGCATACTGCACTAATCTTTGGATGTAAAAAATGATGTGGTCTAGTCAGGACTACTCTTCTCGAAAGAATAAATTATCAGAATGCAATGAGATGGATTTCACAGCAAGGCTCGATTTTTGGGCTTTCTCTTGTTCTCTCTTTGCTTGTTATGGTTGCATGGAATTTAATTTGCACCAGTTTAAGTTAAGAGGAATACTTACTGACACCAAAGCTGGAACAAAACTTGAACAACTGCTTTCAAAGAAACACTAGACATTAAGCACACTGTGCTTCACAACACCTTTTTGTAGAATAACTGCAACATTGACAACTGAACCATATGTTTACTGAGTACTGTACACATTGTAAACTCACTCTGCTGGGGTTTGTCTATCTGCTGTCTCTTTGATTTTCATCTCTACCTAGGAAATAAAAAAAGGTGGAATTCATTTTCCTTTCCTTAGGTTTTAAAGGTCTTCAATTTGATTTCAAAAGGTTTGTGGGAACTATGACTTTGTATTGCACTTGATTTGTATGAAAGCTGCTTTATAGATCAATGTTGAGTGATGCTTGGGGTGAGGCTCCTTAGTTTTCTGAAGCACTTATTGACACTTGGAACAACTCAATAATCACAAGAGTGTCATTCCTCTTGAGCAGAAGTATCAGACCAAAAATCTCTTCAGTATGGCACTGATAATAACTGCCAGCATACCTGATTGGAAAGTCCACCACTGTGTCCAGCTTGTCCCTCCAACACCGATTGTAGGAGAAGCGCTTTAGATGGACGACCAGAATGCGAGGCAGTGACCACAAGTCAAACTTTTTTGTGGCTTGTTGATGTTTCTTACATGTTGGACAATACCTGCATAAAAGGGATCATATTTACATACAGGTATTGACAAAAGCAGTAGTCTGACACTGTAGGTCATAGCTGTGAACGTTTACCATGGATCATGTTCTCCAAGTGTCTCCATGGTTGTAAAGAGCTCAATGCATTCCCTCAGAGCCACAGTGGCCTTCTTCTTCTGGGGCTGAAGCATGCTTTCATGTTTCTCATAGGCCTGTACAGTGTTTACACAAAATTAAACATACTGTTTGCATATCCTGTCACGGGACTTTGTGATGAAATGAAACCCACTGACCTCAGCTTCCTGTTCATCATAGCACTGTTTTTTTGATTCCGTGTCCCAGTCAATTGCCACTGTGGAATGTGCTGCAGATAGAAGAGAAAAGAGAGGGCTGCATCAACACAAAGAGGATCAGATGAACATGCAAATAGTCATTTGTAGATATTGAGACTGACACTGACGATTTAGTTTCAGGACGTTTCCATCACAAGGCAGCGGGCTGATGTTGGCTGTTCCATATGAGTTCACTATACTGAAGGTGAAAAGCTTTGCCGGAGTGGAGCACTGCTTGGCTGAGTTTCCCTTTGACCCATTTTCCAAGTCTGAGGTCTCCTCATCCTCTTCGGACTGGCCATTCTCTGGCTCTGGACTCACCTGATGGTCCATGGCCTCCTCCTCACCTAAACAGACAGATTAAATCCCATAAGTTCTTCTTATTGTGTCTGCTTAACAAGGCAAACATTCCAGTCAGTGTTCTCTTTATACTAGTAGAAATTTAGTTGGGACATATGTGTGCTGTATCGTAAAAACGAGGGCAGCTTACCATCATACAGCCCGTTGGTTTCATTGCAGGTCCCAGAGTGGTTGCTGCCATTGCTGGAGCTGGCACTGCAGGACGCCTCCTCAGAGTGGGGGCTGCCACAGCCTCCCAGGCTGGACGACAGAGAACATTCAGGAGCCTGACTGCAGCTGGTAAGGGTTGCTGAGGCTGAGGCCCTGCTTTCACTGTTAGGGCTCTGGGATTGTTTTACATAGCGTCTGCACAACAGGGAGCAGAGGGGGTCGGTTAAAAGCAAATCTACACGAGCATCAGAAACGAACAAAAATTTACCTCAAATTCATCTACACACTTTCTCTGCTCTATTATGCTGTTTTCTAGCATGGTTTGCATGCAGTGCATTCTTACCCGATCCTCTCCAGGATCTTGTCATAAAGAACGTCTGCTATGAGGTTGTGTCGGGGCACGGTGATGAGTAAAGGTTGACCAAACAGCATGGTGCTTGCAGAGCTTCCTGTGTGTTTGGAGTGGCGCTCCCTGAAATAAACAGGCAGGTTCATCCGCTCACTGTCTTCTTCCTGTACCTCATACCTGGAAAGAGCATCATCACAAAACAAATACATTTTACACACCACATACTGAGCACACCACAATGATTATTCTGTGATCACAAAAGGAAAAAGACTTACACAAAGATGTCGTCTTTTTCCATGATTTGGTTGAGGCCATCATCCCGTCTGTAAATTTTATGAAACCTATGATTGTAAACATCAGCCACCACCATCTAGGATGTGAAGTGTGAAGAAAGTGCGTTATTTATATTTCTACTTAAAACAAAGTAAACTGAAACAAGAAAATGTGAGACTTGATTGAGGTCATTACATTTTCTGCAGGGAAACCGCAGAGTTTGGACAAGGCGCTGCACAAATCTGCCACTGTGCCCAGTTTAGGGACCACCACTCGGTACTGTGAGAGAAGAACACAAAGCACACTGAGACAAATACCAGTGAATAGTCAGAGAAGTTTCTTTTGTTAGAGTTATCCTTAAAAATTATTTTCACATTTCAATTCTACACGTGTACATTCAGTTGGAGTCTTAGTTAATTCTGATTTAATTTTTTTGTTTTTTAACAGAATTGTGGTTCTGTTCATGTCAACTTTTTTGTAAATATATACCCCCAATTCTTATGTCTGGATATTTAATTTTTGTGTAGATATATATCTTCCTATTCTATTTTTTGTATACCGAGTTGTTTGTATTGTTCCACTGACTCGGACAATGGCTGTTGTAATATCAAAATTCTCAGTTTGAGATCATTCAAGTCTTTCTATTCTATTCTAAAAAAGGACAAACAACCTTTTTTTAGATCAGACTTGAGATCCCCTCAGAGCTAGCATAATTTAATGTGGCTGTAGAGGATAAATAGGGGAGCAAGTAATTAGTACCAACAAGCACAATCATTGAGGTTAGCAAATCAAGCCTAAGCCTATCTTAAAATCATCTCAAGTGTCTGGCCGGTCTCCATTTAAATGTTTCACAGCTATGGTGTTAAGTAAATCCCCTGAGCTCGTGTCCACCTCACCTGTGTAGGTCGAGACTGAGGGTCAGATCGCACCAAGAAAACCTCCATCGTCCGGTCCTTCTTCATAGGCAGAGGCAGTGTGAGGTAGCAGAATGGGTCGAAGGTTACAGACACCTTGGAACACTCTGGACACACCAAGGTGGATTTGAAGAGGCCGTGAAAAATATCCACTATGATAGAATCGTTGCGCAAGCGGTGGTTTGTCCAGGCCTCCTTAGCAACTATCTGAAACATAAACAGATGGTCCTTCAATCAACAGCAATCTGCAACCTCTGAGAAAGTGTGGTCCCTGTTTTGGTCCAGTCGAGTCCCTTTAAAAGCCTTATGTTTCTCTGGTGCAACTGATCAGTCATGATAGAAGTATGTAACATACAGCTTCAAAATGAAAACAGTCAGAGAAGCAGCACATGCAGCTCAGTCTCAACATGAAGCTCTGTTTATATAAATAATTTAGTGAAACACCTTCTGTCTCTCAAAGAGCCATTAAAAGCAGTTTATTATTACCTTTATGAGATAAAGCATGAACAAAAAGATTCATTAGTGACACCATTCATGAAATTGCCATTACCTCATCTGGGCGGCCCTCTGCATCCCTTAAGGCCAGATAAGGCTTCTTCTTGACACGGTTCAGGTCTTCATGGAGCCCATCAAGCAGAAAAGCCAAAAGTTCCTGTGAGTCCTGCTGTTGATAGCCTGAAAACTGTGGAGCAAAGCGTCCCACCTGTGTCTGCAAACACAAGGATTGATCTGAGTTAGCTTCAAGAAATGCTCAACCTGTTATTGATGCAAGGATATTTGCTGAAAGAACTCACTTTGAAGGTGCGCGGGGCCACATAGCTGCTGCGACTCATCCACATCTGCTTGACTAAATCAGCATAAGCCTCTGCGATCTCGCCCCTCATTCCCAGAGGATTCTCTCGGTTAATCTCTGCCTCATACTGGTCTTCCAGGAAGTACTCTGTTAGTGGCGATGCATTGCTCAGGCACTTGAAGAGGACAATTAAGAAGTGGGTTATGTGAAAGTGACACTTATGAGGAAAAAAAACTTTCACTGAGTAGAAAAGGTTAGAGCAGCACTTTTACAATTGTTGCATCTTGTTTACCTGGAGGGCAGAGTTCATGAAGCACGTGTTTCCCAAATTACTGAGACCACAGAGGCCAGGCTGTGACTGGGACTCTCTGTAGTTGTAGGAGGAGCTGTATGAGTTGTAGCCCCCCAGTCTGCAAGAAGAGAAAACCTGTTAACGGACCTTTTCATCAGGAAAAACGGCTGTGAAGAAGCTGGTACTTCAAACCAAGTCTGATATGGTATCCATTAGAAAACAGACCTGCAAATTACCATCCAACCAGCATGTTTACCTTTTATCAAGCTAATATCTACAAAATGTGATTATGAAAGATTTCTGAGGATACTTGTGCCAACTCAATTAATTATTGTCCTATTCAGTCATGAAAATTCATAACCAAAGCAGATCTCTGTGATACCAACACATGCAGTGGATTTGTTTTCTTCTGTTGTGATACCAAAGTCACTGAATCTCACTCTTATGAAAACCTGGAAGGAATTTCAAAACCCTCCTATAAAATCATGTTTTTTCAAAAATTGTGGGGTTGATTTAACCAAATAGAAAATCAAAGAACTCATGTAACTCTGCATCTAATGAAACTCTTATTATGCTGTAAAAAAAAACAGTTTGTTCCTCCTTCAATAATCCAACAAAGCTAATCCTTGCAGCGAACTTCATAAAGGGCAAATGTAAGCACCTTACAGCCATAATACTTTTTTTTTTTCAATAAGGCACTGTGATGGACCCATGCTGCTACAGCACATTTACACTCTGTTCTTTCATTATATGTTAATACGCCCTCATCTGATGCAGCACTGTGGTATATCTCGCGTTTACGCTTTCAATGTGCGGCTAAAGGAAATAAACTCAACATGAAATGCATTTAGAGAGAAAATGCATTTAAACAATGGAAAGCAGAAGTGGCAAAGAAGAGAAGTGCATAAAGTCAGCTCCTCAGTTTGTAACAGGGAGTGGATTCCTAGTTCCCACTTATGTTCTTTGACAGAGACTGCATAATTTGATGAAAGTCTGTCAGAACCGTATCAAAGAACAGAGTCAGGTTTTGGATTTTCTGCTTAAAGATGTTGGGAAAAAAAACAGGTGTAGTATGCTAAGTGTGCTTACTGGCTGTTTATTTTCCAACACTTTTAACCCATAGTACAATAAAACAGAACACCAGGCTTGTGCAACATTAGGTGGACAAATGCAACCTGCCTGTTTCCAGAGGTGGTGCTGTTGTTTAGTGTGTAGCCAGGGCTGCTGTCTCCGTTGGTTACTGTTGAGGAGATACTGGCTGTTGAGTTGGAGGAAAGTTTTGGGGAGGTAGTGAAGTTCCTTGATGGGGTTGTACTGGATCTATTGAGACATGGCAAAACCCACATTTGCAAAAGAGTATCTGCATCATTTGTCATCTGATATGAATTTGATATCTATATCAAATATTGTAAGGATGTTTTATCTTATTATTCTCCTAAATGCTTGAAAAATGAAACAAAAAACGAGTTATTTACTGACTTGGGATGGGAGGCTTGCCTGGGCCACGTGCCATCTTCATTTTTTCGCTCAATCACAAGCACCTGTGGGAAAACAAGCTGAATGAGAGCCAAGCTGTGCACAACACCTTCATGTCAGGGCTATCATGTCTTAGGCCTGAATTGAAAGTGATCTGTGCAACTTCAGGTACATCTATCAACTGCCATTACTTTGCTGTTTAACCATGTCTTTGGTGGTTTACTGTTTGGTTGAACAGTCAAACACTATAGAGAATGGGAACAACAGCATGAACCCCTCTTATCATTTAATGCAATGATATCCAACCTTCTTTTGCACCAATATGTCATATGAGTGTTAGGAGTCTGCTGATATCCACCAGTTCAGTTTCAGCAATCTAAACACAAACACAGTTGCCAGTCAGGTCTAATAAGGACAGGTCTCCAAGTTAGGAAAGCGAAAATAAATTTGTGGGTGGGACCTCTGGCAGAGAGACCCTGGCACTCCACAATCTCTTTTTCACAACATCAACAAGATTCCCCCCCAGACTTCTTGTTTTGCAAGACTCTAACTGATGTGAAGAGACGCTATCAGTGGAACATACAACAATGTCAGGTCAAGTAAAAGTAGACTGCCGCTAAACAAACTGGCCTTTCAACACTCACACTTTCAGTTTTAGAATCAGTTCTATTTCAAAGTGTTTTTCTACATTACAAGGAATTTGTCTTGGTCAATTGGTGCAAAGAGTTTATGGAAAGCATTAATAAACTGATTCTAAGAATATGAAAAATATAAGTGTTTTACATGCAAAAAGTGAAAAGAAATGATGTATAAATGTCTATACTAAGCTAAGATAAGGCAAACGTGCAGAACAACTGTTGTTAGAGTGGGAGTTGTGCCTAAATGTTCATAATAAGTCTTGGGGGGGGGCCTTAAAAACAGCCGGCTGGCTGTTTTTAAAAACCCAAAAGAGAAGTCCCCACTCTGAGTGAAAAGAGAGTCTTTGCAATTTTAGCATCATTTGTACTTTGCAAGTGCAGCAAGCTCGCTAATTCATCATTAGCTACCTATCAACTACCACTCCAACCAATGTGCCAACAGGTTCATGACATGTGATGGGGTAAAACACCAAGAGTGCCACCAGAGCACAACATGAAGCCAAAAAACTGATGTGCTGCTATTTCCTGTGATGCACTGAAGAGTATCTGCCAGGATATGACGACAGAAAGCACAGGCAGGGAAATGATGAAACACCATTAACAAATCAGGCAGCAAAAACATAAAACTGTTTGCCCCCTCTCTAGCAGTCACTGGAAATCAGTTCATTGAGTGATTGATTGATTGATTAATTGATTAGGTAGCCCTAGTTAAATGAAACTCTTCACAATGGTAGTTAAATGTGGAAGCTTGTTTTAGATAGGATAAAGCAGATAACTCATCGATTATATAAGAATCCAAAGTCTGTGCCATTGCTGTACGTAATTGTGTGTCTGTTAGAGATTAGTCTCTGTCCTACACCCAGCTCAGCCACCGCTGATGTTAAGAAAACACAAAATATTTGCAGTAACTGAAATCACCTGTGTTATTCAGAACCACCAATAACAACTCCTCTTGACTTCTCTGGCACAGTAAGAATAAAACATCATAACCATTACAGTTTCCAATAATTGTTAACTCCAACCTGGTGTATCATACTGCATTAGAAGCTTAGTTGCTCCTGTTTTTTTTTACATCTCCTGAGGATGAATTATGTATGCAGAGAGAACCGCCTTTGTTATTGCTCTGTGATGGTCTTCAAAAGAAATGAGAAAGCAAGAGTACATGATCTGAAGGTTATGTGAAAAACACAGCTCAACAATACCTGCCCCTGGAAGAGACCAGCATCCTGTACAGTGCTATCAGGCTTGTTCAACTGCTCATAGGTGTTGCTCATATATTTGTTCCAGAGTCGTGTCTCCTTTTCTGACGGAATATTGAACAGCGTCCTCATCTCTTTTTCTATGGTGTCTAGAGAAAGGAGGGGAAACTTAGTGACTGACAAAACAAAGCCATTTTCAGTTTACAAAGTTCAAGCTATCCGACTCTTACCTATAGTGTCAGCTTTACTGAAATGTCGCGTGACTACATTGTCCATGTTGTCATTCTCACACAAGTTAAGCTCCAGTAAATAGACCTCCACCTTGCAGTGCTTGACAAACATGCCATGTTCAACAACCTGGAAAATGAGGGAGACATTTAGCAACTAAACTTGTAAGTGAAATTTCACAGTACAAAAAATAATTTGAATAATAACTGCTTTACCTTTCGGACTATGGGTCTCTGGCTATCAAGGCAGCCATACCAGCTGACAAGCTTATTCCACGCCTCAGTGGGTACAAGGACATAGTCAAGCTCATCTATTAGGTGCTCCTTCAGGGCCTGAGTCTCCTGGTCTAAAAAGGGGGAAAAGACAAAAAACTAGAACAAAAGTAGAAGAGCATGATATCAATTGTGCAGCATGGTAGATGAAAGTTTTACCTGAAAACAGTCCAGAGTTATCTATCGGTCCTGGGTAGAGGCTGCGTTCTCCAACATTGTACATGTCCCAGCTGTCAAAACCCACATACTTCTTCCATTGCTTGAACCACCGGCTGTCAATTAAATACCTACACAAAAATAAGAGATCACCACAAATGTTACGTATGTGAGGTGAGACCAATTTAGTTTCCCTTGGTCTTTGTCACTTTAACTTCTTTGGACGGGCTCATATTTTTTGATGTCGGCTATGTTTAAGTTGAATACAAAAAGGTGAGGGGAAGACATGATAAGACAAATCGGGCTTGGTGAGAGAGCACTCAATCTCATTCCAACCCAGAAGATTATGCAACACCAAACTGCCTTGGCATTTGCAGATATAGCAACAGCAAGCTAGTTTGACTTAATCTCATCCCAAGCAAGAAATCTCCTTTACTTAATAGGCTTATTAACAAGTGTTAACATCGTAAGGTGTTTGGTCATGGACCCTGTTTCCTGCAACCACTGTCAAAATAAATACAAGGTGATATTTTCTAAACAAACTGTTGCCAGTTTCCCAAAGCTATACCACAGTGCTTATGGATAATACAGTACAACCTGAAAAGTATCAAGAGAGGGTAGGACAATTTTAACTACAGCACCATGAAACACTGCAAAAGACCATTTCTGGGGCATTTCAGCGGCTTTATTGACGTGAGGTTAAATTCTTCAAGTGAGCATTTCAAATACGAAGGAAGGCAGTTAAATTCCCTGACTGTAAAATGAAGGTGTAGCCTATTTATTACATCTGGCTGCACTCTGCCCAGGCCTGCATCTTCCTAATGATGTGACACTGTTTTAGCTAACAGGGGTTGCTACAGGCTTAAGGAACTTGTCAGGCAACTTGAACCAGAGTGTCACTAACATTCAGGCAGGTAAGGGGCCTTGCGTAATGTTCCTGTGAACTGGGTCGATTCTCCGATCAGTCCTCTCACCTGCAACGAGCCGGTTTGACTGGCTGAAGGAGACCCACCATCTGCACACAGCCTGGGCCTATTCTACAGGCGACTAGCCACCACCACCATATCAGCCAGCGTCACCCAACTTATCACACAACACGCATTAGCGTTAAGTGTAGGAGATACAAACAAGTCCCTACGCTTTTCATGATAGTTTGGTTGTTTACGACATGTAGTGTCAGCTGTTTCTCCTGGCATCATTCCCAGAACAGAAAGTGTAAAGTCCGGCTGGCTGGCTAGCAGCTAGCGCGCTAACTTGTTTGATATTAGCTCGCCAAAATATCTCTCGCAAGATAGCTTTCGATTTCCATACTTACAACCATGGGTGCCGTTAGCTCGGTAGCTCTAGCATGTTAGCATTTCCTACCCCTCCGTAGCTGCGGCTAGCTAACGCTAACAGTACCACCCAACCAACCAACAACTGCTGGATCTTACCATTCGTCTCCCTTTCTCAAAGTTGTTTTCAAAAGTGATCCAATAGTCTGTTTTTGACTTTCGGTTGACGGGGTTGGCATTTGAGCGGCTACCGGCTCCGAGTCGGAGTCCGCCGCGCCGCCCGACTCGGGTCCGCCTCCCTCGGCCATCATAGAGCGAGTGTACCGGTATCGTGAACGCGCGGATGGAAGAGCCGCGCTGGGACGAGCATCAGAGCGTTGTTCACGAAAAACGTCTTCCTCTACGACCAGGACACAGCACTGTCATTATGGAGGGTTGCCATATTTTAAAATTTAAAAAACTGGAGAGACTGTAAAAACACCTTGATTGCCTCAAAGAAAACTAAGTAGTTTCAAAACCCCAAAATTGATTTGAAACACTCCTTTTCTGTTTGAAGAGAGTGTTTTCCGAAATGTAAGAATAATGTATAGAAGTCAATTTCCCCTGGTAAAGAAAAAATGAAAAACTGGCTTTGTTGAGATTTTGTTTTTGCCCCTATTAAGAAATAAAACGTATAAGAAATGTCAAAATTTCTGCTTTTTATCTTCAAAGTTTGCCTATTTTCCTCATAATTTTCACTGTAGAATCTCAAAATATTGACATTATTTCAGAATTTTGTCTTCTTATCTCAAAACTTTTATTTTTTTCTGATAACTTTGACCATATTACCTCAAAATTATGACTCTTATCCCAATATTTAGCTCTTTATCTCACTATTTTACCTGTTATCTCATAACTTTGACGTTTTTGCACCAGAACAATGTCAGTAGCCCAGTGCAGCAGAACAAGCTTAGAAAACCCCAGACATTTTTGATTATTGTATGAAATCCCCCCAGACATAATTTTACAGCCAAGGACATGTCTAGGCAAAAGGGAACATCAGGTCATCCTACTTGAGTGTGACTGGAATGCCGATGAGTTACAAAACAGGAGTAACAAACAATATGTAGACATCAAGCAACATGGCAACAAATCTTGCCAACTAATGTCAGTATTAACTAAAATGAGAATGTGTACAGTTTTGTTAATTATCGACAATAATCACCGGCAACTCAACATAAGAAACCAGATGTTTAGTCAAAACAGGCTTTATGCTGTACAAAACACAAGGGAGTTACATAACAAAATAAACCGTCTACAAACTTTAAAACATTATTTCAATCACACAAACACTTTCTCTCAGGACAGCTCATCCAGTCAAAAACTAATAGAGATGCAAGTAAAGAATTTTATAATAAAGTTAAATTATCATCATTCACATCTGTAAAATGCTCTTGTGCCTAAATGCTATTTAGAAAATAATCATACATATGAAAACCAGGGCAGCTAGTCTAGCTGTGCATGACATATGAGAAATACTCACTGGATAGTTCACTTTCTAATTCCTAATGGCATCATGATGGCATACAGTCGCAAGCTATTAATGCAATTCAACAAGCAAAAAGTCACATTTATTCTTCCAAATATAACCCCCTAAAGGTGAAATAACAAAAGTAGTGATTTCTATGGTGCATAATTCAGCACAGAGCCAGTGTACTTTAGGTCATTTGGAATATTTTACAGACAGGAATGGACGTGGAAACAAAAACTAGGACTTCAAATAAGGGAATGTAAACTTTGCATAACATGACAGGATTTTCTCCAACTCTGTTGCTTTGATCGAAAACAAATCCCACCAATGATCAAAGTTCAAACAGAGGGCTCGAAGTGGAACTGACCAGTGCATCAGAAGATGCCACTTGGCAGCTCCTTGCTAAACATGCCATCAAAGTCCAGCTCTCTGCTCATCAGGTCCTCTTCAACACTCTCCAGCGCCCACTGATGGTCAGTCAGCTCCAGTGCCTCCCACTCTGCCTGTAAGTGTGTACAGATTTGCATGAGAAATCAAGCAAAACCCAACCACAGTAATTCACCACGCTAATATGAAAGCATACCTTGAAAGCTTTATTTGTATCGGCAGGCATAGCCATGGCAGCCCCACTCATCTGCTCCTGCATGATCCTTGACTGGTCAGCACCTGAATTTAACAAAGTCAGGAAGTTTACTCAGAATAAAAAAACTAAGCAGATCTGAAAAACTCTGACTTAGATTTATATGCAACTGGACTTAACAGAAGTCTCAGACTATATGAGATTGACTTCAAATAAATGTTACTCCATTTACTTCACTGAAAATTGTGAGCAGGCTTTAAGTTTATGCCAGTGATCCAAGCATTGTTCTTTTCCCCTCAGTTGAGAATGTTTTTTTTCCAAGTGGTCTGTTTTATCCCTAACATCAGACCAGAACTGTCATGATCTCAGATATTTAAACTAATTATTCAGTTCAACAAAAAAATCCAATGTAGCATTGTATGTTTAATTTTGCTGTTGACTCGGCAAAGTGTATAAAACGCTAAAAATATACTGAGTATCCATGAAGATTACTAAGAAGACATATAAAAACTGTTCTTCAATTACCGTTGTCTTGACCCAGAATTAACGAGTACATGCTCCGTAGTCCAAACACATTCAGGAAATACCATGATGCTGAGCTCACCCTGGATGATAAACACAAACAAAAATACAAAAAGAAAAAAATACACATTAGCCGCCATGTGATGTAAATATTATGTAACAGATAAGGACAGAATGATCTTTACAGATCAAGTTTTGTCACTTTACCAGGAGGCATCGAGTGAGAGCAGCTCTATTCCTTGCTGCAGCATTGGCTTGAAGCGCAGAGTGAGGGGAAAGGGGACCTTAGCTGCATAAGACAGAAAATACAAAGAGCTCAATTTTAGTGCGATGTGAAAGTATCATATCAGCTAGCAAGGGCAGTAACAGTATTTTGTTTGCTTCCAACATATTGCACTACTAGCAGCAATATATGTGACTGTGCAGGACGCTTACTTGTTACAAATCCAGAAAAGGTCCAGTTGATCCAGCCTCCAATGAGGATCATGGGAAGCACATTGGTGACATTTCCTTTCATCATGTCTGTCAGCATGCTTGGATCTGTGAAAAGAAACAATGTGCGCACAAAACATTAAGACACATCCAGACAAAATTTCAGACACATTTTATACATCAGGTTTGTCAGAGACCATATACATAGCTGTCGAGAAATTATATGGCTTTTACATTTCTTTTGGATCATTTTCAATGGCCGCACATACTCTGAAACAACTGTGTATACATGGAAAAGAAGAATACAGACAATTTTGAGTAGTAATTTCTGAATACATTCTTTCCCACAAAGCCTTTAAAACTAGAAAAATGCTTGTTGCAATTTGGTGACTGTTCCATGTTTTACATGACTGCAAGAACTGTGCTTCACCTGGGGTCTTCCCTGGATGTAATGCCATTGAGTAAGGCAAGAGAGTCAAAAAGGTTGGTGAAATGATCAAATAAAATTTTTGAGAAGCATTTTGGCAATCACTTAAAAAAGATTGTTTTTTCATATAGAAACATATTATTTATAATGCATTTTTATTGTTCCCATGTCACTGGCATTTTTGTTAATGCACATTTTCTGAGGTCCCACTATACATCATACCTGTGAAAATTGTATGATCAAATTTCGTGCTTTAGTGTGTAGCCTCAAGACGTACCTGTCATTGGGGAGGGTGGAACAACCTTTCTTTTGGTTTTCTTAAAAAATCCATCTTCTTGATTATTGAAGTAAAATTTCCTCATCAAAAATGACTGAAAAGGGAAAGAGTTTCGGTTTTATTTTCCTGCAATTTGCAATTGCTTAGAAAAAGCTAGGTCTGTTCTACAAAGCTGGGTCATAATTTCATGCATACAACGTTAAATCAAACATTAATTAAAACGGCATAACTCCAAAATTGTTGGGATGCGTGCAAAGTATTTGTACAAAGAGAATTCTGTAGCTTTCTTGTTTTATCATTTGTTTTTAATTGATTTTCAAGCCAGGAAAAGGGTTCTTAAATAATTTTACCTGTTTTGGGATGTATTTTCCATTCTCTCTTAGAATCCTGCTCCGAATAAGAACCTGACTGGAAGTAAAGCAACACATTAATACTATTGCATTTTTGAGTTTTTACAAGCTGTGATTTACCACCACATTCCGCATAACACAACTTACCTGTCAGAAACCTGTTCTAGTGTCAACTTCTTGTCACTTTGAAGTAGTATGGAGACATAATGCCGAATCACCCCGACAAGAAAGGTGATGAAGACAATGGGCAACACCACCCAAAGTCGAATATTGGAGTCCAGCAGAAGCTCCGGCTCAGCCATGAAGCCTTATAGCTTTACTGGAAAGACAGAAAGAGTAGTGCAAACTTGCTCAAGGAGGCCGGTGGGTAATTATTACACATCCTTTTTAATACCTGACACTTTGGTAATAGCTACTGATCATTTCCATTGGTATCTATGTGAAGCTGCCTGGAAACGGCAGAGGCTGTGAATCCACACGAGCTAGTCAATTAGCATCACTGCGTTAGGCTAAGGTTATTGTACATTTACGGCAAAGCTTAGAAATGATAAATAACAAAATCAGCTTTGACTATAGGTAATGAAATGATTAGACCTTTAGAGAGCTAGCAACAATGATGGATCGAACTACAAGCGATTGACTCAGATGACGCTCAGTGCTTGGCTAATGTTAACGTTAGCCTGACGCTACCTTGTTCCTGATACCCGGGTCACAGCTGCTGCTGCTGCTGCTGCTGGAGCTGACAGGACGTCTTAGCGTCGTAGCGCAGCGCTGGTTGTGTTTCCCCACGCCACAGATACAGTAACCATACGCTAAGTGAGGTAGCTAGTGATACGGATAAAACTGTGCTTAACAGTTTGCACCAACTGTCGCCATCGCTCTGTTGTTGGCTCTGCGGATGAGAGCTGATTCCTGTTTCTGTGGCTCACTCCTATCCGATTAGAGGATTGCAGCGCCACCTCCTGGTGATGGAGGGAACTGTCTTAAAATAAGCATTTTTGTTGATACCCAGTGCAGGAAATAAATTTGACTACTTAAATGAAAAGGGGAAAACCAGTGGTGGGAAGAGTACTGAAAGTCTGTACTCAAGTAAAAGTACTGTTACACTGCTAAAATATTACTCAATCACAAGTAAAAGAACTGGTGTTAGAAAAATACTCAAGTAAAAGTACAGAGTATTCGTCAAAAAAACTACTCAGATTATTAGTTACTTTTAATGTCAGTGTCACCTCTCCAGATAGGGCTCTAAATGTTGTGTTGTGCCTTACCAATAATTAAAATGCTAACAATCAATAATCATTAGTAACGGACAAGATAGAAAACAAGTGTTTTTTTGCTCATTTTGATTGGTTGTTTTTTGTCTTTCTTTTTCTCGTGTTAAGTTTTTATTTCCTTATTCAGCAAAAGTCTCAGGCAGACCAAAAACAAAATAAGATGAGGTGCAATTGCTTTCATGACTATTGATAGAATATCCATGAATACATTTTTAACTGGTTAAATTCTTAACACAAAATCAATTAGCGATCAATCATTAATATCCATTAACATTTTGTTTTGTTTTGTTTTTTCTGTTTTTTGTTTTTTTGTTTTGTTTTTCATCCATATTTCGTGGTTTTCATTAACTTATTTGCTATCAAATCACCTTACTGGCTACAAAAATGCAGATAAAAGGTTTAGATATTGATGAAAATTGTACTCAGTACTCAACTATGATTTTAAAAGTAACTAAGTAGATTCCACGGCATAATGATAACTTAAGTACAAGTAAAAGTACAGACTTGAAAATTTATCGATTAAAGTAAAGTACCCCAAAAAACTACTTAATTACAGTAATCAGAATGTTTCTAATTAATTACTTCCACCCCTGGGGAAAACAGAATGAAAAAGGTCTAATATCTAATTAATAATAATCAAACAGATCCAGATTACCAAGTTGCAACATTGTAATGCCATGTGCAAAATCTTTTTTTTTATTTTTGGTTCACCTATGTGCAATTGTTTATTTAATGGTTTTAGTTTGTACATTAGTTTCAAATGTGCAATAATTTACAGTGCAATATTTCTTTCATGTATGACTTCATGGATATCCTGCTATTCACGTCTGCTAATTTTACACTTTCATGCATTTGAAGGTCCTATACAAATAAATTGAATATGACTGTTGTTATTATATTTTTTTTCTATGTTACAGTTTTTCTCAAGTGTTGACATACAAATTCTGGTACTTGGGACACAATGACCACAACATGTAACGTATGCACCAACCCCTGAGCCAATTCTGCTAAACTACAGGCACAATTCCTGCTTTACACTGCAGTTCTAAAACACACTTTTTTCAAAACACCACACACATTTCTCTGCAATTGGCACAATTTTCAGGAAAAAATTTCACAGGGAACACGCTGTCTTTCAAAATTCTTAAGTTAATGACCATACTACTCACTCATCACATGGACAAATAGCTGTAACACAGTTTTACAATTAGTAATTAGAGATTCAACATAATGGGGCAACAGGTGTATGACAAAACAATCAATAATATGTGTGGAAATATAAGAAATAGAATATGCAATTAAGAAATAATAAACTAGATTTTTAACCATGTATTTGTGAGTAGGACAACAATATTCTCAAATATTCTGCAGTACAGTTACGTATGTACTGTCTGTACAGTGTTAAACTGAACAAAGATAGGCCAAAGTCACAACGGTTAATGGCGAAGAAGTGTGTCAGACCCAGCGTAATGTTCTACTTGAGCAAATCAGTGTTTAACTGGTGTATTCACTTGATGGTTTGTGTGTGTCATTTGAAAAGAAAGTAACATTTTGAGGAAAAAAAAATTGTCATGAATGAAAAGTTTTATTTTGCTAGAGAGTGGAGAGTTTTGACCATTGTGTGTTTGCTTTTTGAATTATGCGTAGAGTTCTGTGAGTATGAGTACTTGCAGAAATTGTGTGAAAACAATCGAGAAAAACAATAAACACTTATCAGCAGGACTGTGGCCGCTCCCCTCCTGTTCTGACTTGTGCCAGTAGGTGGCGATAAAGCGCTTTGCATCATATGACGTCGCTGACGTTCCCTTCAGAAGAAAAAGAAGTCTGCCGTGCTAACTGCTATCAGGGCCCCAGGTCTGAATCTGATGAATATTTTTTATTTCTGAATTTGACCCGGCGAACAACAAAGCTAATACATCGTGGCAACAACACGGTATGGGACACAAAACAATCATGTGTTTACAATGTAAATGTTTGGTGAACGCTAAACTTTACGACTTTCAGCAGATGTTAGCGATAACGTTGGTCGACCAAGCTGCTACTATCAGGCTAGTGTTCGCTAGAAAACAATATGCAGCTTGAGTTAAACGTTGAACGATTGATAGACTGGATATTTTTTAATATTTATGAAGAAATCTCGCATTTCTGCTTAACCCCAAAAGTCAAAGATTACCTGTGCATGTCTTGGCTTCCTACAAGACCCGACACCCTCAACATGTAACCTGGTTGTAAAGGAATATTAAGCTTTTCAGACTAATTGAATTCACTTAAATGACTTGTAGTTACAATAAGTATAATTCAAGACGTTATTGCCTTCCTGCATGCTACATTAAAAAAAAAACTAAAAAAAAACAAAACACAGACACAAGTTTAAAAGTTAAGTTCATGTTTGATCATTTGGATTAAAAAAACTTCTTTTAATCTCTTCAGAATTTCCTGATCTAACGTGTGCTCTCAACCCATCACTATGGGAGTTGACAAAAGGTAAAAAAACAAACAAACAAAAAAATCAACCTCAAAAGTCTAAATTGTTACCCATGATGCATGTTTTAAACTAGCTTTGTCACTCGTCCCATTTCAGACTAAGTCGAGGTGAACGGAGTGGACGGTATGGCTCAGATGGGAGGAGAGATTATCCTGAATGGCAAGGAAGACAAGGCAGAGATATGGAAAGAGACTATGATCGACGTTGGAGTGATGAGAGACACAGAGATCACAGTCCAGAGGTAAGAAAACATTATGACCAGTTGATGTAAAAGGTATGTCACATTTCCAGCAAACAGGAGGATATAATTATCCTCCGACAATGTTTTTGTACGGCAACAGAGGAGTCATAAACGGCGAAACAGTGACAGATCTGATGATGAATATGAGGGGGATTATCCAGACCAGGACTGCAAACTGGACCAGGAGGAGGAGAGCAAGACTATCATGCTGAGGGGACTCTCTCTTCATGTCACAGAGGAAGATGTAAGTCCATATCTCTCACTTGGGTGATGCCTGTCAAAACACAGCAACGCCCAGTAGTTAGTATCTTATGGTATCCAAGGTAAAGAGGTTCAACCCAACGTGAAACGGATGTAAAGTTGGCAAATACAAATGAGTTGAAGAGTACAGAATGGGTTAACTCTTTCTGTTCAGCCTTACAAGAAGATGAAGACCCTCAAAAGGTTGATTCTTAGTTTTAACTTGGTATGTTTTGTTATCTAACAGGGATGTGTAATGGGTTAGCCAAATAATAAGAGGGAATATTGGTTGTATTTGGATAAATTTGAGCCCTGGCTTCATTTTCCAGATTCGCTCAGCACTAGAGCAGCTGCAGGGTCCTCAGCCTGTAGACATCCGCTTGATGAAGAAAAGGACAGGTGAGTATTATTGGACCCATTAATGTCTTCACTCTCACACTTTCTTACAACACACTTACCTGAGGCAACCTCTGAGAAGAGAAGACTTTGCAACCTGACATGGAACCTTTTGTGTTGCATACACTGTGTATCTGGTTATGATGATTTGGCCAGATAAGACGGTAACTGTATGCATCATTTTTAAGTTTACATTACATGCTACAGTGAAAACAATATATAACACCTTCCTCTTAACCCTATAAACAGCCTTCCCAAACACAGTATTAACTTGAATTGGCTTGCAGAAGCCCATTGTGAGTTTGAATGTTGCACCAAAGCATTCTGACTAACACGCCTCCCGTCTATATTTGAATGCTGTCTCTAGGTATAAGCCGAGGTTTCGCCTTCGTGGAGTTTTATCACTTGCAAGACTCTACTCGATGGATGGAGACCAATCAGGTTGCTTCAACAATCACCAAGTTTAGATTTATTTAAAGAGATGAGAGCCCGGATTCAGCGATACATGAGTGTGATCATGGAGTGTTACAGCATTTGTATTATGCAAAGTCAAATAAAGTTTCTGTTAAGTTTGAAGACTGTATAATGACCTTCGTCGTCATAATACACCATGATATCAAAGCTTAAGATCTGATATCACATATTATTGCTTCATGAGTATTTAGGGCTTACAGTAGCAGAAATTTTGATGTTAAAATTTAGAATGGAATATCTCTTCAAGTTTTTGCTCTTCAAAATGCAATGCATCTTTTTTGTTGTCTTTCTAATTGAAAACAAAATAACAATAATCATACAGAAATTAAGAGACAAAATATCCTTTTCTGTCTTTATAGAGAACTTTCTTCCCGTCACATGGTTTCATAACACATTCTGCTCCAGCTCAGTCACTTGGTTTTTTTCTCATCTCCATTTAAAATTCGAGGGCTGGAATGAGATGTAGACGAGCTGGCAGCACTCCGATCCCAAACACTCAGCTCTGTTTTTTTTTTTGCTGAGACACAAAACACTACATTCCTCTCTGAGCTTTTCTTCCCACCTCTCTTTCTTTGTTACCCCCCTGAGAGACTCTACCTAAACAGGAAATGTAAGCCTAGCCACCTTTTCCTGCTACTCTCAGCCATGCCGTGAGCTAGTGGCAGGACCTCACCTGTCTCTTTGACTTAAAGGTCTCAGGATTTGGAATAATTGGTGTCATTCTTTTTACTTTACAGAACAAGCTGGTGATCCAAGGGAAAAGCATTGGCGTGCACTACAGCAACAGGAGACAGAAGTTTGAAAACTGGCTTTGCAATGCAGTGAGTATGAGTTTCGGTGGTGCTTATGTGCCACTTTGTAAAAGCACAGAGCACTAGCATTGTTTTTTAGCCCCCATAATTAAAGGAACATATAAAATATAATATTTCCCAGAGTGCAGTAAATTTGGTTACAATACATTTGGGCTTAAAGCTCTCTGAATTTTCTTTTTTTCTTTTTTCTTTTCTTTCATTGAAATATTAATTCAAGAAAAACTAAAGTTTTGGGTTTTGGGTTTATTCAGTGTGGTCTGTACAATTTCCGGAAGAGGCTGAAGTGTTTCAGGTGTGGAGCAGCCAAAGTTGGTGAGTTGACACTTCATTAACCAGAAGTTTGAGTTTGATCCTAGTCATATTTCTAAAATTTCTCCAGCTGCAGTTACTTGCACTGATTTTTGATGTTACATTTATAACTTGTCTTTGCTAATGCTTATAACAGATGGCGAGTCGGTGGGACAAAATGGTTTGAATGCTGAGGCTCAACAGCAAGGAGATTACAATGGAGATAGTGAGTGATTTATGTTTTGATGTGTTTTTTTAATATTTGTTAAAATTTACATTTTGATCATTTTAGTTTTTTTTGTTTGCAGCGATCATTTTGAGGAATATTGCTCCTCTTACAACTGTTGATGGAATTTTGAGCATACTAGCACCTTATGCTAACCTATCAGCGGGCAACATCCGCCTCATTAAAGATAAGCAGACGGGACAGAACAGAGGCTTTGCCTTCATTCAGCTCTCATCCCCCTTGGTATGTTTTTCTGTAGTTGATCATTTGTTATATTCAGTTTGTGTGTATGTGGTGGGGGGGGGGTTGTTATATGTACATTTGTGACATTCTTGTGTCATCTTTTCCCCCAAAGGAGGCTTCTCAGCTGCTCACGATTCTCCAGAGCCTTCAGCCACCGCTAAAATTGGATGGAAAAACAATCGGTGTAGATTATGCCAAGAGCGCTAGGAAGTGAGTCATCACACCACATACTGTTTGATTCAGCTCTCTATGAAAAGTGCACCAAAGCTCTTTTTTTAACTGTAATGTGTGAACGGCACCATGTGGGAAGTTTTATCCTCACACTGTACAGCTATTTTTGTCCTTTTGATTTAAAGTGTTCACCAAATAAAATTAAATAAAACTGATTCACTTTTTTTTTTTTTTTTAATATATCCCAAGAGCACATTGTGCTAAAGGTTACTACTTAAAACTGTGTACAGGTCTAGCATTTAATGCAGTTAAAGCTAACAAAAGATTCTCTTTCTTCCTGCTTTAGCCATGAAGTTATGGCTGAACTATTCACTTTTTTGAATGCCAGTGGTAAAATCCTGCACCCTGCATGCAGAAGCAGGCAGCCCATGTTCTGTTTTCAACCTGCAGCTCCTTACGACACGTTATTCATGTTACACTCTCTTTTATTTCCTACTCTATCCACTGTCCTACCCTCTGAAAAAAAAAAAAAAGACAGCCCAAAAATTGTTTTTCACTTTGTTTCACCCAGAGACTCAGGCCAACTTGAAGGGAACAGAGCCACTGCTCTCTCTGTGGCCAGCACTGCAATTGCTGCTGCTCAGTGGTCATCCAGTCAGGTATTTACTTTTCAGGTTACTTTGACATGTTGCATTGTTTTAATTTCAGGATAAAATGTGTTATGAATGTGGGCTGTGTAGATTCATAGCAAACTAACAGCTGTCTCAGTGGGATTGTTTCCAACAACCTAACAACAAGTAGCCATATGGTTTTAAAATGGATCATGTGCTTGCTTAGTTAAAACAAATGTTGCTGGATGTTAACTTTGGCTGCTTGTTTATACTCTTAGTCTTTATGTAATAAACCTTGTTCTCATCTCTGTTTGTTCTTGTAGTTACAGAAAGGTGCGGGAAACTCTTCTGATTATGTTCCCTCCCTTGAAGGTTACACCCAGCACACACAGGTAAAGTTGCACAGCTAACTTAATTGAGCATTTACTTTTCTCAGAAAGACAAATGACTGACTCAATGTCTTTTTGATGCATAGGCGCAGAATTATCAGGTGTGGCAACCGCAGCAGCCTGAAGGATTGGTTCCTGTCATTGGAGATGGATTACTTGGAGGTAAAAAAAAAAAGTGCCAATCACTCAGTGTTGTGTTGACTTATTTTTAATTCTAAGGCTAAGATAACCTTTCGTCTCATCACCGCCTGTCTGCAGCTGCTCCAGGAATAAAGACTCTGATCCCAGCAGCCACACCAGGCATGGTCATATCCCAGACGGCACAAGTCTATCAACCTGTAGTTATCAGCCAGCCAGCCATACAGGTATAACTGTAGCCTCTGCACCTTCTTATAATGTAACACTGTGGAGTTATGTAATGGATGCAAGAGCTGACTATAATTCTCTTCAACTATCAGTCACATCAAGCAGTGAGGCCTGTGGACGTGGTGCAGCAGGCTGCTGGTGTTTGTGCAACACCATTGGGATCATCAGCAGCTTGCAGTGCAGCCAGTGCTGCCCTGACTGCTAACACAACAGGTGAGACAAGAGAACCACAGAATAACCTGTCTGCATAAAAGTTATAAGATCAATGTATGTGATTTGTTCAAGTGTTTCTCCTCATATGTGCCTCTCCTGCAGCTACCCCTGACACCTCCACTTACCAGTATGATGAATCGTCTGGTTACTATTATGATTCCCAAACTGGCTTGTACTATGACCCCAATAGCCAAGTATGTGCCCTGTAGCCTTATTGCTCATCCAGTGCTGAACATTCAGAGGAATCATTTTGTCCTGTTAACGTATTTTTTTGTGTGCTTATCATCTATAGTACTACTATAACCCTGAGACACAACAGTACGTCTACTGGCACAGTGAGAAACAGCAATACATTCCCGCTCCTCAATCAGCCATGAGCGAGGAGCAAGCTAGCAAAGGGGCTTGTTCCTCCAGCACAGTTACTCCAAATGGTAAAGAGGCCAAGGAGAAAAAAGAAAAACCAAAAACTAAGTCTGCACAGCAGGTAAATGCTCCACAAAACTCTGCTTTTTCAAGATGTGCCATTTGAAAGAGAAGTGTTCAAACAGGTCTTATAATTACAGATTGCGAAGGACATGGAGAGATGGGCAAAAAGCTTTAACAAGCAGAAAGAAAGTTTTAAAGGAAGTGTTCAATCGTCCAGGGAGGAAGACAGGAAAGAGTCTGCAGCTGCTGATGCAGGCTTCTCTCTTTTTGAAAAGAAGGTACAAAGACGGCACTTTTGATATGATCTTTTTCTTACAGTATCCAACATGGATGGAGCTGACCGGTGATTATGTAACTGCTCACACATTTTATTTGTTGCATCTTTTTTCAGCAAATGGGAGGCTTTGAGATGCCATTCCTCATAAATGAACAGTTAAGAATGGCAGAGAAGGAGACTTTTGCTAAGGTTTGTTTCTGTTTATTTTATTTCCTGCAGCAAAATATACTAAACAAGCTCATATATGTAACCCTGCAGCTTTCTGTTTTCATATTACAGAGTAGTGTGGTTGCTGCTTACAATGGAGAGAGTGACACAGAGGAGGGCAGCTCAGATAGAGCGGCAGACGAGGATGGAAAAATAACCGACTGGGAGAAGATGATCTGTTTGCTGTGTCGACGGCAGTTCCCAGCCAAAGATGCTCTTCTGCGTCACCAGCAGCTCTCCGACCTCCACAAGGTGAGGACGGAGAAACTGCAGGGGTTTAATGTGAAAGTAGCCATGAATGCACCTAGTGTGGGGCCATCTGTTAAAGTAAAAAAGCTTGAATACACAGCTTCTTAGCTCAAGATTCAGAATTTCAAACAGCTTTTTTTTGTTTCAGCAAAACTTGGAGATTCATAGAAGATCAAAACTCACAGAAGCTGAGTTGGAGGAACTAGAAAGAAAGGAATGTGAGGTATGTACCCCGAGAATTTATCAATTTTCTCTCTCAGCGGCCTGTATGATGGGGATTTGATTAAACCTTTTTATTTATTTATTTTATCAGCTGAAGTACAGAGATAGAGCTGCCGAGAGAAGAGAGAAGTATGGTGTTCCTGAACCTCCTGCACCAAAGAAGAAATTCTTCAAACCACCAGCCCCAACAGTGTAAGTTTAATGCTTTAACTCATTCCAAAAAATTTGTGATGTCGTAAATTTGGACCTTTTTGACATTTTTGATTGTCCACACCCAACAGAAACTATGAGCAGCCAACCAAAGATGGCCTAACGAGCGATAATATTGGGAACAAAATGCTGCAAGCAATGGGCTGGCAGCAGGGCAAAGGTCTGGGACGCCACCAGCAGGGTATCACCACCCCCATCGCGGTGAGGAGAGCTACAGCAATTCTTTTTACAATTTTGAAGTTCAACTCAAATCTCTACCGGCTCCAAACAGATGGAATATGCATGTTAAAGTGTTCTTCCTCACTCACATAACAATTAGCACTTTACCTGAGGGCTACCTGCCTCCAATCTGTCCTCTGTAATAGATGTCTTCTTCTTCTCCCCACAGGCTTCATTAAGGACCAGGGGCACAGGCCTGGGTGTTAAAGGAAGCTCATATGAACTGTCAGCATCTGACACCTACAAGGATGCTGTTCGCAAAGCCATGTTTTCACGCTTCACTGAGATAGAGTGAACGTTGGAGACAGTTAATCAAACTAAAATAGGGGTTTCATTGGGGCCAAATTATCTTTGAAAGAGAAAAATATGTTATCCTCTCTTGTAAAGATTTGAACTGAAATTTCTAAAACAGAAAAGGGTAAAATACTTAGTTTTATTTTGTATAGCTTGAAATTTGTCATGCAAACTGTGTTCAGTTGAATGAACATTTAAATTTTTTTGGTGTATGTGATTATAAATGATGTGAACCACCTGAGGCTTTATTTTCTGTGAAAAGTGAAAGAATAAATATAGAAATAAAAATAACTTTTCTGCTGAACAATACTTGTCAACAAACCGTCTCCATAGTTTAAAAACCTTTTTGTAAGAAGAACAGTATAATACATATCTCATCGAGTCATTAGAAATCAAACTTGTTTGTTTTTCTCTCAAAGGCTTAAATATGATAAATCTGTCTTGATCATTAAGATTAATAACTGAGGTTGGGTGGTCCAAAAGTTTGAGAGCTAGCTACTTTTTACTGCTACCTAACCATAGTTGGGGGCTCTTTTCCAGGTTTTATTATTATATTATTGAATCCCTCTGCTAAGTTGTACGCTTATCCATGGCATGGTACTGCACTTTCAGAATGCTGATTTTCCAAATTTGAGAGCAAATATGAGTGGACCTGATCTTAGATGAAGTCAAGGTTTCTGTCATAGACTAAGCCTTACAATGCTAGTCAATGTAAAATTACTTGATCCCTTCAAATTTTTAAAAATGAATCGGGACTCTAAAGATAGTTCAGTGACAGATTCAGCTAAAGATAAAGCTAAGCAGAATATAAACACAGTGTTGATCTGCTTATAAGATAGAAGAATGAATCTGCTGAGATGTTGGATAAACTTAGGGCTCGAATCAGTATCAAGCAGAAAAATCTCCCCTGGTTTATGCTGGATCTCCATCTCATACAGCACTGGACATGTTCATTAATTACTTGCATCTCCTTGGCTTCACACCCTCATCCCTGACGGCTCACGGCTGGAACATTTCACAAGCTTTGAAGATGCCTTGAAAAAAAGTCTTCTCTTCATATCTCTCCTATTTCCTGGATGAACTCGAAGAAAGATGGTGTATGTCAAGCCCCCAGGAGTTTTCTGCATCACGAATGAAGATTTTTTATTTTTCCTGGCCATATTTTAGAAGAGTAGTTTTGTCTCGTGTAGCTGGATTCAGAGAAGTATGTTATGCCTCCATTTCTTTCACTTGAGATCAAAACTCATATGTGAAATCTTGCTTTGAACCTCAGGTGGGGGTGGGGGGTTAGGAGATTTATAGATAGTATATGTAATCAGCTTTTATCAGTGTATTATTTAGGGATCGTTGTTGCATCTGTGTTTTTGGACCCATCACTAGGGGGCAGTGTCACTTTGAGAGGGTTTTTTTTGCCCCCACCAGTTGTCACACTCAATGTGATCACATACCAAAAAACAAATACTCTAATTCCAATTTTAACTATAAGTGAGCAGTGGAAATGTAGTTGCAAAACATGTGCTTCCAAATCATGTTTGTTGTATATGCAAACTTACGTTACGAGGGCAAAGTCTAATTTCCTGTCAGATTAAAAGTGTCACCCTCCATCTTGGTGTGATTGTAATTTTCCTGTGTGCTGCTGCTTACATCAGCACCACCTGTCCCACATTGACACCATGATGTGTCCTCACTGATGCTGGGCACAGGGCTGAGAGTGAGGGATTAGCATCACTGCCACTGGGTTATGATACAGCAGAAACAATAGTACAGATGGATTTAGTCTAAACTATTTCCATATATTTTTTAGAGGATGAAAAACCCACAGCAAAATCACTCTATTATGTCACAATTAGGGCTTCGTGCTTCCCCCAGGTGGCATGAAAAAGAAGCATGCCAGCTCTCCTCCTGAGTGACAACCAAACAGTGCTCATTAAGTAACCATGTAGTAGCGGAATGACAGCTTTGATCAGCCTGTTGATTAATACCGCAGCACGAAATGAACTGTGCTCACTGTCTCACAGGGACTCTTGTGAATGCCTACTCAGTTTTCACGCGGCACTGGCTCAGCTTACCAGAATCTATGTCAGTTGACTAAGCTGTTTTGCATAACACAGTCAGTGGCCACATTTTGCACCCACTGAATGAAATGGCGAGAG
Organism: Thalassoma bifasciatum; assembly: GCA_008086565.1. Taxonomy (NCBI): domain Eukaryota; kingdom Metazoa; phylum Chordata; class Actinopteri; order Labriformes; family Labridae; genus Thalassoma; species Thalassoma bifasciatum. The sequence goes on from RPOG01000099.1 coordinate 906,477, forward strand.
GCAGAAGTTGGCATATGTACACCATGTCCTAAAATGTATTGAGGATGTGGTATGAGAATAAAGTTTTGCAAAAGCACTCTGGCTGTGCCCGGAAACAGTTTGAGTTCTTTAAGTTCACACATACAAGTGTCAGAAGTAACTCAAACAGTCTAATCTTTACTTATAAAGCTCCAATTCACAACAAATGATATCTCAATAAACTTTACATTAAGACCTGGACTGCACCCTGTTTGCATTATTAAAAAGACACAACATCAAGGAGAATTAAAAGCCAACCCCTCTTATTTTAAAATTAAATCTCGTCCTACCTTAACCCAACGTAAGTAAAGCACTTTACAGCATTTAGTAAGTTATTAAGTTAAGTTACAAATGGAAAGGGAAAAGCTTCTAAAAACAGGCAGAAACCAGAAGCAGAACCAGATTTGTGTGTAACAGCCATCTGCAGCAACTGTACTGCAAATGAAAGGGGTCATAGAAGGCTACGCCAAAAGAGCAATGGATGGACAACAAAAAAAACCAACATGGACCACTCTGAATTATGGGAACAGTATAAATAGTAACATTCAAAGTTACACACTGTTTAAGGATGTGCAAATAAATTAAGAGAGGACTGATTTTGATAAATGGTCCAGTGTTTGCGTTTTTGATCATGAAGTCCACAATGTTAATGAGATTGATACCAGTTAACATGGTTGGGGTCAAGCCTTCCTAAAGTTAATATCATTATTTTAAAGTGATAATTATAATTATAAGACTGACATTAAATTTAAATTTGCAGTTGTAGTCAGTCAAGTGCACAGCAGGCAGTTCGGACCCGTAGTTGCAAAACCTTAGGCTGGTTTATGCCTGGGCTAGCTCTGACTATGATCTTCACGCAATACAAGGGGAAAAATATTAAAAAATCTTCTCAAAATGAGGAATGGTGTCTTCCAGACCCCAGTTGGTAAATGAATTATAAAGGGGAGGAGTTACTGAAGGCTTTGCTTCCCATACTACTTTTTAAGACTTTAGAAGACCTCAAGTATACCTGTGTACTCTGAGATTAATATAGTGGTGGTGTAATATGGCATTATGAGCTCCACAGACTGAATCTTATTCCTCACAATAAAATACAAACGGGCTGTCATAATTTTTTGCGATAAAATATCGACAGACAGTTTTGAGGTCAGGCAAAGTTTGAACACTTCTCTGTGCTGATTTTTTTTTCTTCAGGTTGCTGCATTTCAGCTAATGACAATATTGTATCTGAGTCAGGCACAACTTTCACTTATTTTCTGATACACCATCATCACAAATACATCATGTTTGTAAAGTTTGAAAAAGAATAACCTGGCTTACGGCAAATTCTAATCACTGTTAAAGAAAAAATGGCATGTCATTGACTAAGTTCTTAAGCTGTAAACTACTGACTAGTTTGTCAGTAGTTTACAGCTTTACAAATAAGGGATGCCTTCTGGATGTGCGGTGGGCACCTCATGCACAGGCTGTAGCCCTCATTGTACTTGGTGGAAAGATTCAGTTCAAAATGACAAAGGCCTTACTTATGGGTTGAAAATGTACTTTGTTTTGTGTTAATCAGAACAAAACTACAAAACTCTGTGCCAAAATAAGTCTTGAAATTATTTTGGTACTGATTTAGAGCTATTTTTTACACCTTTGCACTGATAAAAAATTTGCAAACTGAGCACACATTTACAAACAGCTGCTTTGAAATCAGTCAGTGTTGTTAGATTAAACAGGAGAGCTTTGTGTGCTTACAGGTGGATTGTGTTGACGCCACATTGATCCAGAGCACATATTGTACAACGGTGTTTGTCTACATGTGAAATGTTTGTGTTCTTTTCCTTAGGGATCTAACAGGAAATACATCTAAGACTATACTCAGATCAAATACATGACACACAGGAGGACCCACACTGCTCATACACTTGTCTCATGCAGGCAAGTCATTTCAAACTCTGGCCAGCTGTCCAAACAGAAAAAAAATTCCAATAATGGAAGACCTTCTGAAGACCTTCCTCACATTCATTTAGAAAAAGTTTGAACATTTTATTAAATCCAAGCCATCATAAAAAGAGGTATTTTTTCCATATTGTTCACTTAATATTACAAAAATATTTTGGATGCATCTCCTGTGTGCCCTTACAAAAACATTCAAGTATTTTCTTGTAGATCAAATTATCCAAATAAATGTAATTGATCTTCATAAAGTGCTTGAATTTATAATGCTCTTAAACTTTGATTATTCTCTGACAGGTACTTTCAGTTCCAGTAACCCCAAAGAAGAGCTGGTGGACGTGACAAGAGACAGAGGTCAGTGGTCATCACTGATGACATTGCAGACTCTCTGACACTGATAAGCGGATGATGAATGGAATTTCTTGGAAGTTGTTTTTTGTTATTTATTTATTTATTTTATTTTATTTTTTTGTGAAGATTGATTGACAGTTCAATTTGCAAATTTTGAGGAATCTCTTCAGGTGGGGACCATATCCATATGATCAACCTTTTGAGTCTAATCTTTGAGTCGGATGCATGTCTTTGTCAGAAGAAATGGGGTGGCTCTATTTCTCCTGTATCTCGGTTCGATTGGTGCAGTCAAGTCAGTCAGTACCTATCAAGGCAATGGATGGAAATTATGGAATGGTGTCTGTTTTGCTTTTATTCCCAATGGTAAGCACTAATCAAGATGGTTTTATGATGTCAAGAGTCAAGACTTACAATTGAAGGAGCATGAAGGCATGGCATCCATACTTGTGCAAAGATACTGGCTCAAAGTAGTGGTGTGAACTGACTTCTCCATGCAATGAGCTATGATTCTAGTATGGCTCACTCTAGATAATTTGAACCTCCAGTCTCATTTTCTTGTATATAGCCTGTAAGACGAAAAGTCTTAATCTTTTTTGCTTTCTGCTGCCTTTACTCTGTTATTCAAGGATTTTTCCTCCCTCTTTGGCCTCCATGTTGTAGCTCCCCTGTGGAACTGCCAGGCTTCTCCTTCAGGGAATTCCTCTCATGGAGAGGAATAATGCTCAGGACTCCTCTCTGTCCTGCAGAGCCCCTGTGTGTGTGTGTGTGTGTGTGTGTGTGTGTGTGTGTGTGTTGTACAGAGCGGCTCTTTGATGGCAACAGAGGAGGGAAGGCAGGTGGCCCAAGCATGTGTTTATGTGTGTAGGAGACTTTTTGAACTCCTTCTGTAAAAACTTTGGGATGATTGAAGTCTGGAGAAAATAACAAACAGCATCCCCTGAATTTGACAGATGTCTTCTTCAGATAAGTATCAGCAACTCCCTCATTACTCCAGCATACTGCACCATTATGTAACATTTACTGTTTGTTTAAGCACTTGTGCTCTGCATCCGAGCCACATACATGCCTCTTAGATTTGTCTCTTTTCTTATCAGGTACCATCATGTTCTATTTGCAACACTTAAAAAACAAACAAATTTAGGCACCCTGCACTTCTGTTTTGACATCCAAATACCTATTGATTCCTTCAGAATACTCAAACTTCAGGCAAACACAATGCAACACATCAGTGGATCCTCTTTTTGTGACTAAATCTGGTCAAGTTGCCACACGCTTCTGGTTACAGAAATACCTCTGTCAAGTTCTATCTCAGTCAATCCCACGACACCTGCGACAGCTTCACAGCTAGCACAATTTGTATTTCCTAATGTAAATCAAAAACGTTGAAAGCCCATGTTGATGCGAGGTCCTTGCCAGTGAACAGGAATATGAATCGAGCACTGGTTCCTGTTAAAAATCTATAAGAAATGGTTCAATCCACGGCCGTTTTGCTTACGATTCCTTTGTTTATTTACAATGATACCTAGATTCATCAACCAACTTCACATTTATCTATTCATAAACTCAATAAAATGTTGACACAGAAAACCTGTAAAGCTACTTTTTGAACACAGAAAATCACAGGAGAATGGATGAGGGAATCTATAAAGAATCGGACTAATAAGCAGAATCAATATGGGCACTGATATCAATAAAATCCTATCAATTATCATTCCTGCAAGTAAATATATACATTCCTTTGAGCAGATGGGATATCCTGAGCAAACAAGTAATTTTCTTTAACACCTACAGAGTGACTCATGCCTGTAACCCCCAAGGCAGCATGTCAAGTGTCGTCAATGTGAGCTGATGTTCGCACAGCATGATTTTGAGTCACCACCACTCCAGATTCATGAGGCATTAATAAACCTTAACCATACTGCCTATGGCCCCTCATGAAGCTCCCTCTTACTGGAACCAGCTATCAGGTAATTGCATGACCACATAATTTCCATGGCAGGGCTAATTCTTGCTCATGAGTGGGCCATATTGCTTTGGGTGATCACAGAGATGGACAGCTCCTCCTAAAATGATGAATAGGAGATTGAGCTTAATTGAGTTTGATTGCAGCATCTTCCAACAGGGCTCAGCAAAATAAACTGAATGGGTTTAGTGGTCTGTGATGAGATCTTTTCTTTCTGGTTCTCCCAATTATGAATGTTGCTAGGGCTGCAGGACTGTGGAGGACAGACATGAGGTCACAAACCAAGCACCTCAAAGAATCCATGTAAAAACAGATTAGAAAAAAGGAAAGTTTTAAGATTTTCATTTGGAAGGCAGTTAAGGAAAAGTTGGGCTGTTTGTGAGATGGCAGGATACTAATAGTGCTTGGGAAAATTGGAGATTATTTGTGAAGGGAAAATAGAGTGTTTATAAAGTACCTAAAAAGTCTTAATCCACTTATGTATTAACCACAGTTTCCAGAGTTATATGCTCTTATATAATTCAGCAGGGTTGCTTGACCTCCCAGAGATCACATGCGTCCATTGTTTTCTCAAATCCATTCAAAGCTGTTGAAAAGCCTGTACAGCTTTGTAGATGTAATACTCCAGGTTCAAAAGTGTGTGCGCTGAGGTATGTACAAAGATGACTTAACAATGTTTCTATAAATGCACGAATCATATACTCACTAGAAAAAGGAAGCACAGTTAAATTCTTTGATCAATAAATACAAAAGACTGCAAAGTGTGAGGTTAAAGTTGGGGTAAAAATAGATATATTGCAGTAAGATTTTGTATTATCAGGTGTTTTTGAATGATGTTCCTGATTATGTTATGATGAAAACATGAGGCATAATTTCAAGCAGTCTAAAGACAACAGAAACTGATAAAAAAATATATGTCTTTTAAAATCGACTATCTTCAGCTTGTGGTAGATTGGCAAACTATATTTGCGATAATAATGAGTAGTGTAAGAAATAAAAAGCATATCAATGTTGTCATCCTGTAAGTTACCTCCCAGTGTCAGGGGGTCATAAAACTCACCTGTTTTTATAGATATGACGGATTGATTGTGTACCCAGTTTCATTCCCACTGTTTTTTTAAAGGAATTTAACCATGTTTGCATGCTAACATTAATGTAAATGAAGATAGATAAGGTGACAAGCAGTAAGCTGTGTAACACAAACATGCCAGCATTGTCATAGACCATTGTCCTCTAATTCAGTGGAAGACTGAAGAGCTGACGTATTGTTGTCATATTGCTCAAAGTGGTGTACTATTTAAAATAAATAAAATTATATAGAGAAGAGTGTTATAAATCGATTTACAATTTCAGTATTTATTCCCAGAAACAGCTAGCTTGAGCCAACTTTTTGGTAGTATAACCATGAGACAGTAAGTAAATTTAAACTTATATTACCAGTCAAAGTAGTTACATAAACCAAAAGGACTTAGGACAAAGCTACTTAGTGTTTGTAATTCTCAACTTTTCATGCAGAGGTAGTGTTAGCTAAAAAGGGTTAAATTCTAGCCTTTGCTGTTAGCAATATTTAGTTCATTCATCAAATATTTTTTCTAAGCTTAAACTACAGACTGATTTCCCACCAGAAGTGTGTGGTTATCATCAAAGGTATAAATGATACAAATCATAATACATAATTTGTGCTTGTCCACCCTGTTTGTGTGTTAAGAGGAAAATAGCTGCTGTGTTGACATAGTGAGCTATAAACATGCTGTCATTGAAGATTCAAAGCTAAACTCGGTGTAGCTAATCTAAAGGCTAATAGGGCAGCTAGAATTGTTCATCTGATTGATTTTAACCTTTATATTTGATGTGTGTATGTTGAACATGTTTGCACTTCAATGAGAAATGAGTGTCTCATGCAGTATCAACCACTTCAGCACAACTTATTGGAATTATCTACTCCTTATCACCCTACCTGTGTGGTTTGGAGAACTCTAACATACAAGTGTCAAGTTTTTGAATGTCATTGTGTGCCAAAATTAATAAAATGCTGCCATATATCATTAGTCATTTGGTACCTCTGCTCAAGGGTTACAACTTATGTTCCAGACCTTTGATTCATCCAGTTTCTATGGTTACACCTTGCTTGGCAATACTCCTGGCAATAAGAAGTCCTCTGAGTTTCTCATGTTTCACTCTTTAAGCTGTCAGCAAGGTGAGGAATAGTGAGATTGAAAAATGGAAACTCAAAGGGATAACAGATGAAAACGCTTTGCGCCTGTAACAACTGGCCTTGGCATTCATCCTCTCCTTCACGTTAGAGGACTGAGCTTACATGAGCACAAAAACAAATTCTTTGTGATTAAGAATATTATGAACACTGTATGTGCGAAACCAACCATGTCCCCTCCAGTAACTGACTCTGTCTTTGAACTATACATCTGTTGAGCCCCTCAGCTGACCCCTGGGATGAACCAGCCTCTTTCTCAGCATCTTTGGCCCTTTCCTCTATGGGTAGCTGTTCCCCACTGACTCAACGTCAGAGCAGATGCTGGGCTTCTATGTACTAGAGGTTAAATGTCGTTTGCTGTCCACAAGGTCAGGTTTACTGCAACAGCTTCAAAGCAAAGTGTGTTTAAGAGGACAGCAGATGAAAATGTGATGCAGAATAAAAAGAATGTCTCTGGGGTGGATGATTTCCCCCGACATGAAAACAGGTAAAGGGTCACAGGGATGCAAGTACCCGGTCTCATTTAACTGCAGGTGTATGTCTTTCTTTGTGAACATGATCTAGAGGGAAGGAAAAGAAACGATCCCCGGAGCAATGTGACATCAAACCCAGCCACCGCTGATGACCTAGAAATCGAGCGTGCATGTGAGTGCGTAAGCAACAGTGGGATTTGTGGCACATGGCTCAGGCAGCTGTTTACGTTGTTCATTGCGTATCAAAATGAAACAAAGTAAAGCAGCTGGATCGATATACCAAGAGGTCCCCATAAATTCCACTAGAGGAAGTAATTAATGGGGGCAGTCGAGTAAACGGAATAAATGGACTGGTGTGCAGTCTCCTCGCGCTCATTCATAGTCTCATTGTCTCGAGACTGTGAATGCGCACCCGGGCACGACGATAAATCCCAGAAAATATAAAACACCCAGTGAAAATCATCTTGTCACTAGATATCTCTATTTACTACTACATGACAGCAGCACGCCCGACCTTTTATAACCGAGTGGCGATATCAAACGATCAGAAAAGGCGCGTGCCAACTGTGTATGTGTGTGTGGGGGGTGGGGGCTCGTGTCCCCGCGCGCGCACTTGCCTCACAAAATCCACACAATAATAATTTGATTTGAGTCGCAGCAGTGTGTGCGGTAGGCGGTACCCGGACACCCTTTGCATCCCACTTTTGAGGAGATTAGTGGGACAATTTAGTGTGAAACACATGACATTACCGCTGTTCGGAGGGAAGGCGGACGGACGAAGAGGGACAGAGGCTGGACGAAGCGACGCGGGTCAAGGCAGAGATAAACACGGAGCGGAGGCAAGAGCTGCGTGGAGATATTTGGAGTTTGAGGGGGAATCTGAAAACGTGACTTCTCCGGTAAGACTCTGAACACATTCTGTGTGGTTGACAAGCTGACCTCAGATTGCGATTTAACTTGTTTAATAACACGTTTATCGCAGACATTATGATATGAGCATTGTAATGTAATTTCAGCTTTAAAACGAGGCTCTTCGTGCATGTAGGCTATTTGCGACAACAACCTGCTTGCTGAGTCCGCGTGCAACATTGAAGCACCAAACATGCAAAGTAAATTCAAGCCTTTCAAGTGACATTCAAGGTCCTTCGTTTCCAGATAACCACTCGTAGAGGGGTGACATTACAAACGTGCTACACTTGATCTTCATGTGTAGCTGCTGATATAGATGCCATGAGATCCATTATTCCCCTTTGAATTTAACAGACCCATTTTGTAGGTTCTTGCCGAACTACAGACGCGTTTAAGGCGTGAATGTTCGTTCTGATATGAGCTGAGGGTGTTAAGATTATACAGCTTTGTTGAAGAGTCATCCACCCTCTGCCATGTGAGAGTGGCCCCATAGCGAGTCGCACCTGACTTTGCCTTGGATGGACCTGGAAAGAGCCCTTCCATGACCCTGTACACTCAGCAAGCATACTACAGACACCAAAATGGCTCTGAGGACCAGTGATATTGTAGTTTCAATAAACCGTGTTCAATGAATTCAGTGACTTCTGCAAAGCTTCATTTTTCTGTCATTTTAAGTCCTGATGCCAAAGCCTCCCAGGCTGCCTTACATCATGCCACAGCTTTGTTACAGGTGCTATTTGATCACTGTGGTTGGTGTGTGACCATCATGTACTTAGTGGAGTCACCAGTAGCAGGCAAAGTGTCCTGTCACTCTCTCCTGAGTCACCCCAGAGCTTGTGGACAGCTGGCAAGACGGTGACTGCTGGACTTGCCAGAGCTGACAAGAGCTCATGTCTGACCTGCTTGGCCTCTGCGGCTCTAATTGACTGACTGGCGTGTTCCTGTAGTGTGTCCTGGAGCCTATGAGCTGCTTCTCATCTAAACCATTCCTGAATGAAATCGCCGTGTGAATAACCAGTCCAGCTTCAGCTGGCTGTGGGCCTGCTAGGCTTGTGACCTGGTGTGGCTTCAAACTCTATCTGTGTGCTTCAGACTGTAATTGCAGTGTGTTAGAAGCAAGTTAAACACATGGTGTGCGTGGCCTCTTGTTTGCAGCTAAATAGTGCAAAATACTTTCAATATTTCAATCCTAAGTGTTATATGCTACTTTTGTCCAAAAAGGGCAGGATAAAAGTGTTTATTTAGGTGGAAAAAATACACATTTCTGAAATTATTCTAGCTTTGACTGGCATATTCTGTTAGGTGTTTTATTACTATTTGATAAAGGGTTTATTTCTCTGATTGGCTTACAAATAATGTAATCAGATCCAATATACCGTAACTATATTACATGTAAGTACAAAGTAGGGGTGGGAGAAGAAATTGATGTACATATGTATTACGATTTTTTTTATAAACAATTTTGGAATCATTATTTTTTTGTCAAAAAAAAGCCTTTTGTCAATGTTTCATTTTACTCTTCAAAGCAGGCTTTTGAAAAAAAAGTATAAACAGCTGGTTCAAATGTATTGCTGCTAAATAAATCTTAAAAACGGACTCACATGTGGTTTGAATTTTCTGGGGAAATATGACTTCTGATGTGAAAATTGGAAATGTAAATTCATAACTTAAATCAAATTGACACCCAAAAATCATAAACGAACAAAATCAGGAGAAAAACATAACATCCCAGCCCTCGTGAACAGCCCCTGCAGATAACTTCAGAGTGATTATATAAAAAAGCTTTTTCATGATACTAAGACTAATAAAACAATCCTGATCACAGCTTTCATTGCTCAACCATCACACAACAGAAAATATTTTTTCCCTTCATCTCTTCTGAACTCAGGTTAGCTTTGAGAACTGTACACATTTCCATCTCCTGTTGCTTTTTTTCCCTCCTCCATTGAAGCAGACAGACTCAGACATTCTCTGACTTGCTATTTAATTTGATCAAAGCTCTGTGTCCATGTGAAATATCCTGCAGCAGTATTGGTGTACCTCCGCAGGAATGAAAAGAAAACATGAAGGGATTGTTCAGTCTTAAGAGAGCAATGTTGTTCACTGTGAGAAAAAAGGGACACCCTGCTGCTAATCTGTCTAAGGTATTACACTATGAAAGGACATTGGGCTCTGTTTGGCCTTGAGGTTCTGCAGAGATTTGATTGTGGTCTTTCAAAGGCAAACAGGAGATTTTTTTTTGGTCATTTTTAATTAAATTATAAAAGAAGTATTGTGTTTGCAGAGTTAAAATTTTATTTCGTAAGTCAGGTAGATCATCTTATTTGTCTTTTGCAGGGAGATGGATAAAACATAGGCTTTGAGTGAAAATCTGTTTCAGTGTAACTCCTCGGTAGATTCTGTTTCAAGGTAAATTCTCAATAAATTAAAAAAGAGGAGACCCCCAGTTTGGATTTAATATGGGAGTACATTTATTTCTCATCATTTGTGCTACGTGGCTCTACCGTTCAGAGATGAAGAATGGTTTGTGGATGATCAGTGGTATCAGAGGAGATCAAAGTGGGGGTACAGATGAACTGCACCATGCATAAGGTCATACCACTCAGGATAAATGCCAACCTATTGGCTTGAGGAGCTGTAAGTAGGAGAAAATGATCCTACACTCAACACTAGCCTGCCTGGTAATCAAAAGCAGATAGAACAGAGTCTTGGATCTATGTCTCATGAGAGCAACTGCTTGGCATAATTGGAAGTTCAAATTAGCAGAAAAAATGTTCTAGCAATATTTTATCAGAGTGCATACACCGAGCCATCCTCTGTAGTGTAAATCTGGAAGCCTAGCTCTAGATTTTGGTTTTGGTAGTGTTGTTTTTTGTTATAGCATGAGCAGTTATTGTACAGAAGTGTTTTGCTGCCATGCCAGAAGTAAACAACAAAAATATTCATGTCAATCAATAATCACGCTATTTCATACTAAATGATACTGATATCAAATTATGAAGCTATTATAGTATCAGGCAAATAACAGTTGGAACCTTTGTATGTCAGTCGTTGCTCCGGGGGAGTCAATCAGGACTGAGTAAACCTGCAGTAAGCACATAGACTGTATGAAGAAAAGACAGCATGGCTCCACCTTTCACCATTATGCAGTTTGAAGCCAAAATGAGGAATACTGTCTGAAGCTCTGCCATCTTGTAAAATTTGCAGCCAGAGTCTAGGTAGTAGAGAATCTGAGAGAGAGGGGCTGCGGCAACAAAATAGTCTAATTTCTTGCTATCCAAAGTCTGAAGTCAAAGTCTTCTTGGCTTTCTTTCCTGTAGTAACTTGTTAGACCCAAAAGAACCACACAAGAACAGCAGCTGTCAATCATTGTGACATAAAACCCATAGACTGTATAATAAATGGTAGTGGCCTCTGCGATGTCATCTGTCTATTTCTGAAATGGAGTTTTGAAACAAAATGGCTGGCGTGGTCTTTTTTGTAAAGGAACGTGTGTGAGTCTCCAAAAAAGTTTTTTGAAAGAAAAGTTTTTGTTTTTTTTAATCTTTGGCTTGGTGTTTCTGTGACTTCTAGTACCTCCAGAGTCAGCCTCAATCGGATACTTGACCAACAGCAGCTTTTAGCACTCCCGCATTGTCACATATTTTCGGACCAGACCTTGGTAAAATCCTGCTCTTTAAAACTTATAATATCAAAATGAAATGAAACTTCTTGGAGTAAAAGGGACTCGAACACAACCCATAATATTTTCATATCACCACAACAAGGGGATGGGAGAAATAATTCTACAAGGTGTATTTATTTTTTAAGAGTTTGACCACAAGCCCACTCAAATGAATGGGGGGGGGGGGGGGGGGTGTTCTTGAAATTGAGGCAAAAAATAAAGCCAGTTATAATGCAAAAGGAATTTTAACAAAGAGTATTTTCAAACTTAAGAAGTTCTTCTTCCATCTCAACGGGACTTAAATAGGCAAATGTTTGTAATACTGTTACATATGTACCCTAATGTTATGCGAATATGATATTGGTTGGCCTAAACATTACTGAGTGATCTCCTAATGCTAACAATGAGCAGATCTCCTGATTCATTTCCATATCAAGAGAGAGCATAGATACATTTCTGTAAGATGAGATTGACTTTTGACTCTTATATTTTTAGTGAGACCAAATAATCCTCATTTAATTCTAATTTTGTGTTTATCATTGAGTCGTTCAATCAAGTTCAAAAGACTTGTATTTTGTATATTGCACTGCCTCTTTAAGATTACTCTAGGTGATATTGTTTTGACAGTGATGTAAAAGTATCACTTTTGTTTGATGTGCTTTTTTCCTACGCTGATGAGCAGTTGTTGAAGGCATCATGATGCAGAGCAGAAGATGTGCCCTTTCTTCCCCATGGCCCTAAAAGCATGATTATATTAAGTTTTTAGTTAATGCTGTTGAGGTTTAACAGCTTAGAAAAGCCGTCATCAGATGATAGCCAATCGGTTTTAAGACTGATGGTCTCCTGATGGTTTCTCTGAAAATCTGTCTCTGGTAACTGTTTATAAGATAGATAGCACATCCCTCTGATGGCTTGTTGTACAATTCTCGGTTGTATAGAAGATTGGATACTTAAGCTGTACAATGATCAGCTTACTGTTGATGACTGCTGTGCTTTGGAGTCCTCTCAGTGGGTTGGGATTTGGACTTCCATGGCACTGTGGCATGTGACAGAGTCAGCAGTTGCAACATCCACCTTGGTGGTCACACACACTGCGTGAGCTGCACTTCCAGCTCAGTGAATGCATCGGTCCCCACGATGCACTTCTTTCTTTTCTCTTTGCTCTGCTCCCATGTGACGAGTAGGATGCAGGAGGGAGATGGATGGCAGATGCCAGGAGAGGATGGTACTTTGAGGGTGCATGATTGAGAAAGGACAGAGCAGGCATTGAACAGCTTGGTTGTTGAGGGAGGACTGAGTGGACGGATGGCCCATTAGCTGATTGTTCAAACTAATATACAGCAAGAATACTGTTTCCTCAACGAGTTCGTATGTCCTGACCCGTGTCACTTCCATGTGTCATGCTCAGTCCCTTGAGAACCTGCTTTTGAGCTCATGACAAAATAACTACTGCTGCCTATTGGGAGGTGACAAATAGTCTTGTCCTGTCTTTCATAGCCAGTGGCTACAATTTGTGGAGCAGACAGTTACTCAAATGAAGGATTTAGTGATAAAAATAAAATAATAATAATACATTTTATTCAAAAAGCACTTTTCTGAACACCCAAAAGACACTTCACAGAGGATAAAACACCAAGTAAAACAGCACAATAATAATGATAATAATAAAAAAAACTATTAAAAAACATGACAAAAAACAAAACAAAACATGGAATACTTTTAAGAGCAGTCAAACATTAAAATCATCTTTAAAATATGTCTCTTAATGAGGGTTTTGAATGTGGATGGGTTATTTGATGGGGAGTCAGTGCAGGTTTTAAGGAACAGGGGTGTTGGTGAGAGTCCTGAATATATAGTAGTTTTTTTAGTTGTTTTGAAGGGAGGCTGTAGAAGATACTATTGCATTAGTTGAGTCTGGAAGTGATAAATGCATGACTCAGGGTTTCGGCAGTGGAGAAGAAAAGACATGGACGGAGACGGGGATGTTTTTGAGGTGGAAAAAGGAGGTTTTAGTAATGTGATTGATGTGATGTTCCAGAGTGAACGTGTGGGGATGGGGTGAGGAAAACATTGTCAATTGAAAAGTTGAAGTTGCAGGCAGCTGTGGTGAGTGATTTGGGACCACTGATTAGGAAAATCATCTTTAATTTCAGTTAACTTTGTTCAAAGCTACAAAAAAATGATAGTACAAGTTTAAAAGCCTTGTTGGATAGATTAACATAATAAGACAGCTTAATGGTGATTTACAAAAAAGTGGAAGGAAGGCCACGGGTTCATTTGAAACTAAAGGCTTTCAGGAATTCTTTGATCTGTACTTTCAATTTGATCCAAGCATCACAGCGTCTTCCCAACAGAGTGGGAAACTTCAAAAGTACTGTAAAACAATGATTGTTTGAAGCAGTCCACATGCAGATTAACAGTAAAGAGGTGGATTAAACTTCGGAAAAGATCTGAGGACTCTTTGTTACAGACCAAGTAATGATTTTAATTATTGCGTCTATATGAGAATATATACGATAATTCGCCTGTAAGCAGATAAATGACAAAAAGATACAGAGTAAGCAGGTTAATAATTGATTTTTGGCCACAAGAGGTCAGAAAATCTGCAAAACAAGCTTGTATATTTCATTCTCCATCTTTTATAGTTGTATTTTGGGGCTTTTTGGGGCTTCAGTTGGGGAGGACAGGACAGTGGATGGATAAACTGATAGATAATCATTTATTGTCCGAGAGGAAATTTTTCTTCACAGACAGTCACATCAAGTTGGCGATTACAGTTGTACATAGAATATGGGCAACAAAGAAGACAATCAAAAAAGTACACAAAGACAATAACTTCCATCCATCCATTTTCCCAACCGTCTATCCTGCTATTCAGGGTCGCGGGTGGCTGGAGCCTATCCCAGCTGTCATTGGGTGAGAAAAGACAATAACTTTGGTATGGAAAATAATATAGTGAGATGGTTTGTGAAGAGTGATGATGGAACAGAACTCCTGTGAAAACAAACTCTCCCATATTTAAGAGTCCGGTATCTTGGTCCTGAGTGGAGGACAGATAGAGCAGGAAACAGGGTGAGAGTGAGGAGTGGCATAGGAAAAGGTGGCATAGGTAGGATTTCAGTTCCTCTTAGGCCTGTGGAGTTTGGAGGAATATACTCTACTTTTTTGGAAATTACATATAGAGAAGAGGTTGGTCTGTGTGTTTGAATGGTGCAACCACTTTTTTACATTATTTTCTAACTGTACACACACTTGAAACCTATTTTAAAGAAACAAGTCTTGAAAGAAAGAATGACATTTCCACCAGAACCACCACCCACTTTCTCTTACAGCTTTTTAATCTACTTTATTTCATTTGGCAACAGCATCATCTTTTCTTAATCACAGCTACTCTGAGTAACTAGATATGGACCAACATCTTTCTGTTTTTAGTGTCTGTCTGATACTGTCAGCACTCCCACGTGTTCTGGGAAACCGGGGTAACAGCTGAGCAGTTTCACAGTCATAGAAAACACATAGAAGAACACAAAAAAAGCAAAACCCCTTAAAATTTATTTCAATAGTCTTCAAATTTCACATCATCTCTCTTTATGTCAGTGGCTTTCACACTGGGGGGCACGCCCCCCCAAGGAGGGGCCCAACATTATGTCGGGAGGCGGAGGGCAGACTGAGTTGCCATTATGTGATTTGGGTAGTTTGTGCTTCATTAAGAAATGTTTTGATATATGTCCATTGACTCTTTTCACTGTGACATTTGATTGTTGATTTTCTGAACCAAAACTTAGTCTTGTTTGATTTTTTTTTTTTTTTTGGGATGTTTAGTTTCAAAATGGTCAAACAGTGTTCATGGGTTACATGCAACTCCAACCAAGTATCTTGAAAAGTTCGGCAGTGGGGTGTCTCTTTATTATTTTTTCAACCTTTTTCCAAGCTACATCTCTACCAAGAAAAGTGTCATCTTCAGACAAAGTTGTGTGTTGACCATGGCATTAGTTCAATGTAAATAAAATTCACAAGGATGACTACATCTGTTTTAAGTCAAGTCAACATTGTAAAAAAATTGATTAAAAAAAAAAAAATGTATCAGCTCTAATAATTGATAGATTATCAATGCCTACCTTATACCATCACAGATGTTGACTTTTGAACTTTGTGCTGATAACAATCTGGATTGTCCTTTCTCTTTTTGGCCCGGTGGTCACAATGTCCATGATTTCCAAAAACAATTTGAAATGTGGACTCCTCAGACCACAGCACACCCTTCCACTTTGTGTCAGTTCATGGGTGTTGTTGATATGTGGCTTTGGCTTTGCTTGGTAGAGTTTGTACTTGCATTTGCAGGTGTATTACCAAACTGTGTTAACTGACAATGATTTTCTTAAGGGTTTCTGAGCCCACATGGTGATTTCCTTTACACACTGATATTGGGTTTGATGCAGTGCTGCCTGAGAGGTCAAAGCATTCATTGTTGATTTTCAGCCTTGAAGTGATGTGCAGAGGTTTCTCAAGATTCTGAACCTCGCCCCACCTGTGTTTGTGGTCGACAGAGCCCTTAGTGGATGCTCCTTTTATACCCACTCATGACATGCACCTGTTTCCAATGAATCTGTTCACCTGTGTAATGTTGCGAACAGGTGTTTTTGAGCATTCCTCAACTTTCCCAGACTTTTATTGCCCCTGTTCCAGCTTTGTTAGAACATGTTGCAGGCATTAATTTCAAAATGACTGGATATATGCAAAGAAGATCAAATTAATCAGTTTAAACAGGAAATACCTTGCCTTTGTAGTGTATTCAATTGAGTATAGGCCAAACGGGATTTGTGAATCATTATGTTCTATTCTTATTTACGTTTTACACCATATCCCAACATCCCTGAAATGGGTTTGTGTAAAGTTGTCTTTGAAGTATAAAACGTGACATACCAAAGGTTAGCTGAAACTAGCCTAACATTAGCTCCTTGCTGTGTTGTTCATTATTTTGCTTTGTTTACTGGTAGTCCATTGGCCTGCTCTGATATGGTTTATTAGGTTTGCACTGGGACCTGTAAACTTTGGCTGAATCTTTTCAACACCCTCAGTAACAATAAAAAGATTAATTTATCCCTCAAGTGCATAAGCTAGATCAGCGGTTCCCAAACTTTTAAGGCCACACATCCCCTTCTACCTCTCAACTTAGCTGACGCACCCCCAATGCCAGAAACATAAAAAAATAAGAAAGAAAGAATAGATGCAGGGTCCCCCTTTATTAATTAAGTCTGAATTTCTTTCCATCTTCCAGTTGATGAAACATTATGATTCAGTTGTGAAGATGTGAGTCACTGCTGGATGCTTCTGGTAGTTTTTATTAGACATATTCATTCAGCTCTGTGTTGGACATAGGGGGAGAGAGTTTGACAGTGGATAAGACGAAGTGGTTTAAGCGACGAAAGCATGAATAAGTCAAAGGTGGAAGTGTTGAAGATTAAAAGCTTTCAAAAGCTAAAAACAAACCAATATTGCAATTTCTTTTGCAAACGTCTTCTCAAATGCAGCACTGCCCTGCTTCTTTAAAGTTCTGTAGGGTCTAATTTGAGGTTTCAACCATCAAAATGAAGCATTTTTGCTCTTGTTGTTGTCACTTATTTGTCTAGAATTTTCACAAATTGTTAGCATAAAGTTATAGCAAAAAGGACAAAACAGATGGGGGACATTTGACTGTGAGGCTTACGACTGTATGGAATCGCTCTAGGCTTTAATATAAAAATGTTTATTTCTAAGGATTCTTATAAAAATTCCCTTTATTATTGGCATATGAGTCCAATGCCTTCCTGGCTTGCTGGCTAAATAGTCACTGAAAATGTTCCCCAGAGTAGAGTGGGAACTCTGCCTGATTTCATTTGTGGAGTCTGACAGGTAGTGCACCATCAAATTAAATTTACCATTTTCACTCAAAAAACAGAATAGGTTAGAGGTGTGATGCAAAAGGAAAAATGTTTTAAATTGCCAGCTGAACTTGTTGAAATGTTTGCACACATCACTCAGTCAGAACATCAGTGACAGACACATTGACGTAGTGTTGATAGTTTAAGTTGTTTTTCTCAGATATTTTAGATTCACATTTATGGAGCCGTTCTGAAAACATCATGTCAGAAAGAGTGTGCAAATCTTGTTTGCTCCCACCATGACTTGCATGCTTATTCTTGTGGTAATGAGTCTACAGACAGTGCTGGCACTTGCTTCCAGTGCTGTATTTGACAGCAGTCTCAGAAGAAGCCAAATTTGATTTGACATTAGCTTAGCATGCCAGCACTGTGTTACTGTCCAGGCCAGAAGCCATCACCAGTGTTTTATGTATTAAAAAGAAAAAAAAGATGAATATGAACAAATGTGGCATGAGTGAAAACATGGCCTTCCTCAAGAAAGCAAAGCACTATTTAATCTGATGCTCAGTTTGAGATCAAGTAACAAAAATCTTAATTGGACAAAGTGTAATGTATAAATAAATGCCTGCTTGGTAATGCCTCACTTGCCTTATAAGCAGTCCAGGACAGTGTTAGTGCACTCACCACAAATGTTACGAATTCAGCTTGTGAGCCAGGAAGAAATGGAGATCACATTCAAGTCAAGTGAATAATTTGTTACTCATACACAAAATGTCATTAAAACATTACAGCTCATCACCTCAAGCATGACAGCATTTTCCATTTGAACTGTGAAACTTACCTACTGTATTTGTTTACTTGATTGTTCAACATGTCTCATCTATTTTTAGGTTATCTGTGACATTTCACTATGAAGTCAGAAATTTAGTTAATTAAATACTCCGATTTTTTAGTATCTTATAACTGTATGTCCTTCGCGTAGCACAGCAGCTGAGAGCCTCAATTTGACTGTCAATGAGGCAAATGCAGATGTGTTAATGGAGGACTTAGCAAATAACAGGAGGAAGTCTGCATGATTACAGTCTTTGATGAGTAAGTCTTCCCTTGATTTTCAAGGGCCAGTTTTAAACAACAAAAAAGAAAGGAAAAAAAAACAAAATGTCACAAATAGCACAACTGTCCAGCAGATGACCAGTGCCCCGGTGAAAAATGTAGTGGTGGAAGAGGAAGATGATAATGATAATGTTGACCTTTTTGGAAGCAATGTTGAAGACAATGAAGGTCATAAACATATTTATTTCCACTTTGCCAACTTAGAGAACAGCCCTTATTTGGCATGTATCTGATTTACTTCCATGTTTGTTGTGTATATATTAGATACCGAGGTTAGCCAATAGTAAAGCTCTTTCCATGCAGACTGGCAACTGTGTTTATGTGTCTGATCATGTTTGTTTATGTATGTTTGCATCACTTAACATGTAACAGTAGACCTTTGCAGCATCATTAACATATGCCACTTTGTTGTGTGTATAGTGATGCATAGGCTTAAAATCACATCTAAAAACCCTGAACACAGTTAGTTTCTACATTCAATGATACTGCTAAGTTGAAGTTAACACCAACCAGCCCATGAACATGATCCAGAAACACTGGCAACTTCTTCTGTCCTGAGACAGTTTTAGATGGATTTGAAGTGGGGAATTCTCTTATGTGCCAATGAATCAAAGTGAGACGTTCCTTTGAAGAACTGTGGGTGCTGTGTCTAATCAGTGCACAGTCAAAAAGCAAGAATCTTTTATGGTGTGGAAAGAATAGCTAACATATCTGAGAAGGGACCATTAATGCGCAACTATAAAGAGTTTGGAACCATAGCAATGCTGCCACCCAGACAGTGAAATTTACAGTGGACGACCTTGCGTATGCCAACCAGACAATTCTAAACTACTTTCTGCACGTATTACCAGCATGCGGCTGTGCTGGAAGAGTACGGGCGCTCAAATGACCTGCCTGCCTGCTGCCCCAACTTGTCACATATCTAAAACATTTAGTAAACATAAATGAAAAATCCCATGAAGATAACCTTGAACTCTTGAGAACATGAAAGCAAGAGCTGGATAACACTTCACTTTTTAAACCCATGAACTAGTCTCCTGGTCCCCAAATGTTTATGGTGTGTTTCTGGACACTGTTGTAATGTTGCTCTTGTAGGAGCATGTAGGGTGCATATTGTGTGAATTCAGCTCGAGGTACTTAGATTAATTAGCATAGCCGAGTCAATGACTACCACCTGCCAAAAAAGAGATTCAAAAACTCAGAACAGGGTTCTGTTAATTTTTTGATTATGTCATTGTTTTTGTTGTTTTAGAGCTCAATCTCTGGACTGCTTGAGATGCATGAGGTTATTTTGCCACCTCTCTGCCCCTTCCTGTTTTCACCTCCCATGTGAGAGTTGAGCAAGAGAGACACAAAGTGTCACTTGATTCTATAAATAAATCTAATTTTCAGTGAGTCACCAGGCAATTCCTGCTATGCAGGGGTGTCACAAGACACTAAAGACAATCCACATTGCTGCACATCACACTGCATGTGCGGCCCAGGTGACAGAAAACATCAGTCTTCTTCAAATACTCAGGATAAGGTCACAGTAGATTTCCTCTATACTGCTACCTTCAACTTGACAGGTCACAACTAAGTTTTAGGGTTCTGTTCATTTTGGATCATTTTGTTGTAAAATGTTACATTCAATTGAAGCTAATCTTCCTGAACTTCAAGACTTAATTTCTGATTTATGCCTTTGCCCATTGTTGCATGTGGGTACACAGGTCCTCTCTCTTCATTGTGATGGTGAAGTTGCCTGGATGAAGAAAACATAGATGTGTGTTTACACTGAGTTTCACTGCTGCCACAAATTATACAATCAAACAAAACTGTACCCACTCTCTTTTATACCATGTAGCTGCTCCTGTTCCATGTTTTCATAATTTTTTGTGAGATTTTGGATAATTTTTTATGTTTGGAAAGTTGGAAGTGGATGATCCATAGCAAAATTCAACTCACTGCTGAACAGGATGACACAGCAATTGCAAGGCATTGACAAGAATACAGTCTGAGCTTTATTTGATGGAGATGTAGGTGTGAACCTCATCGGTTTGAAAGATGTATTTTTTTATTTCAAACTAAAAAAATAAACAGCAGCCAACCATAAGCACACCCAGGGACTCTGTTATGTTCTCAATATTTTGCGACCATCCAAACAGTGCACCAGGAATCTTTTCTATCATATTTTCTGTTTTGATCGTTGAAAGATTCCCCATTTCTGACCCAAGGAGATAGCGATATCTGTGTGTCAACTGCTGTATCGACAGTGGGCCTTGTCTTTCACTGCTCCATAAAGTACTTTCTGGGATCAGCACACATTCATTCTGCGTCCATGTAAGATAGTGAATCATCAAAAGAGGGAGTTAAAAACTAGAATTATGCCAATCACAGAATCGTTCTAAAACACCTGATTTGCCGTGACGTAAGACCACTGAGTAGGAAGCAGATACTTAAATGCTGTGCTATGCAAGAGGCTGCATCCTACATCATTTGGCAGTCGCTGACGCGTGTTCCACAGCTGCTTAGAGAAACCCTGCAGATGAGGAGCATCTCAAAAGCTGACATAAAAATCTCTTAGTCAGAAGTTAATCTCCTATTGCAGGGTAATCACACTGGCGCTCGGAGACAGCAGCAGAGAGAGATAGGTGGCAGGATGGGATACAAAGACCCATGAGGCTAGCAGTGAGCGATGGATGACTCAAAATACCACACGGTAAAAATACTTTTCTCAAAGAAAATATGTTTTTTGTGAAAAGTGAAACTCAGTGATGAGTATTATCATCTAGACTCAATGCTGATCATATATTAATAATGGTTCTTTTTTTACAGTTCATAGAGGGTCTTAAATCGCTTGGCCTCATGTGAGCCCCAATCCTTATCACCATTATTATCTTTATTGGTACATGGAGTCCAGCAGCTATTCCCAGTGTAGCTCTGCCCAGCACAGCACAGGTCTCATTAGCAGGAATAATTGAAAACACCTGTGTGGGTTTGCAGAGCCATAAATTACACCAACAATGAGCTCTCAGATAAACCACCAGCACATTGTGGTTTATTCACAGTGAACGGTTGTTGTGAAGGCTGTCAGTCAGAGGCTTTTTTCTATTCTAACCAAATACAGTTCAGTGTTTTCAGCTTTTAAACACAAAAGCACAGACAGTTTCAGTTGTTATTTGGTGGTCTTTATTTATTAAGAGGCTGTGTTCACTGCATATGTCATCTGTTGGTTTCATGCACATTTCACTGTTACTGTCCAACGGGTCACAGTTATTTTCTGTGGCATTGATATCGGTTCCTATTTGTAAAGCTAGGACATGCAACAATAATCTTCATGTCACTATGTCTGACATACATGCCTGTAAGAGAGACTGTAATCGTGTGCTGTGCTCATGTGCCGTGGATCCACTTATGTATGTTGCACTCTGGTTAATCGATGCTCCTCCTCTTCGATACTGTCTTTCTGGAAGTTGCAGTCTAGCTATGTTTCTACTGATTTATCTGCCAGAAATTGCTTTTATTGAAGCTTTTGTTATTTGTTATTTTTGTTTTGGGTTTTGCTATGGTTTAGATAGATTAGCTAAAAACCAGGAAGGCAAATGTTTAAAATAACTATGCTGAATTCCAACTCGCATCAATCAAGGTTTTATCATGCAAGTGAACCCCATCTCTCACCAAATTTCTTGGTGAGAGATCTTTCAGGTTTTCTTGAAAAGAAAAGACAGAAACAGTTTTGTTTTGTGAAAGTAACGTAGCTCTTGAAAGGCAGTAATGAGCTAACTCTAATACAGCTATCAAAGATGCCTATGTGTAAGTCTGTTTATCGAGATTAAAATGGTCATGTCCACAAAACTGTATGAAGTTGCTCCATCATTGTCTCTCATGCATAATCATTGAAAATGCAGGTCAGTTTTTTGAGCTCAGAAACTGGTTCAGTCTTGATCATCACTAAAACAAAGTCGAATTTGCTTCTTCTGAAAGCTTTCTTTAGTCTGTAGCTCCTTTATGTCATTCAACAACAGCACAGTATTTTTCTGTGATTACACTGCATATGTCATTGTGTGTGTGTGTGAGTGTGTCAGCATGTGTACTGATGTGTAAGTCCACTGTGGTGTGAAGAACCAGAACACAGACAGATGGTTGTTGGATGTGTTCAGTGAGTGTTAAGTGCTTACATCAGACAGCTGCTGTGTTCAGTGGGACATGCAGCAGCACTTAAACACTGCTTTGTGTGGGGTGCGATGTTGGGTTACAACAAGACTTTTCACCCCTCTGCAGCTATTTTTATTCAGAGGCAGGGTTGCATGAAGCGACCCGAGCGGTTTGATCTTGATTTACTGCCTGAGCGAGATGAACCCTAATCTGATCTATTCGATCATCCTGACCGTCAGAGGTCCAGAGTCTCGACCCTGTGTTTTACAATAATATGTTCTCTGACAGATCTATTAGCTGCTCTTTAGGGAGATTGTGGGTTGTGTATAATCCCTTAATCTGGAGGAAATCTCTTCCTGTTCATAAACAGAAAGGGATGATGAGGAATTTGCTTTAAATGCTGTCTGTCATCATTTCAGCAAAACAGCTGTTGAAAAAAAAAGAGGAAACCGTTTTGACAGCCGGACTGTAAACTGTGGCGGCCAATAGGTACTCTGTTTTTTCATATTTTTGCACTGCACATTTAGAGTTGGCACAAATAAGAATTCCGATGTATTTTTCGTTGTTGTCATTATGTTACGTTTACCTTTTTTTGTAGGTCGTCTTTCACTTTTATGTTTTAATTTTCTTTTGTACGACGTCCATGTAAAGTCTGGATCTTAATTTTCTGTGTTTGGACTTTATGTTTGTATTGTGATGTATAGGTCAGTGGAGGCGTCTTTAAAAGGTCTGTAACCTCTTTTCCTGAATAGAGCTTGATTTCTGTGAATCATAAACTGCTTTAGGCCCATGAGGAAAGATGCTGTCGAGCCCAATCATAGACTGTAAACAACATTTGCAAAGTCTCTGTGACATCACCCATTACTTTCTAAGGAGGCACTTGGAGGTCTAGAGGTGACTGTCATTGATTCTAGCTAATTTTCAGCTACTCAAGAGGTAGTTAAGCCAAGAATACACCAGATTTGTCTCTCGTACAGGTCCAGTCTGCTTGGTTGCTTGTTGACAGCATAAGTCAACTCACATAGGCTGTGTGTTCAGTCTGGCACATCCAAGGACACCAGTTTCTGCACTGCTCACTCTAATGACGAACCTCTTCTCGTTCATTCTCGTTGTTGAGCCTTAAAAACTTCAAACCTGTCGACTCCTGGCTATGTTCAGCTTGTCAGTTTGCTATTATAGTCAAATTAGATCCAATCTGGTTTTGACTCAGTATGCTTTATTTTGAAAGTCAGTGGGTGTTTTTTGGTAGTTTCTGTGTACAACTCACTGTCCCTGTTGATCTGCCCTATGATGAATTGACACGTCACACCTGGCAAAAATAGAACTTGCAAATCTGCGACGACATGCCAGAGCAGAGACACTGTAGGACTGCAATTGTGTGGATCCAGTGTGAGTTGATACATTGACTTGAATGGAAATCTGTCTGAATCGGTGCCGCGAAGAAATAACTGCACAAGTTAGCCAAACTTTTCTTGTAGTTAATTTCTTTGTTGATGAATTAACTCAATGAAAGTCATTGGTAGGGTGCCCATCTCTCTCCATCTTCCTTTTATTGGAATCTACAGATAGGACGAGTTAACAATATGTCAAAAAATTTGACTTCCCCCCACCTGCAGGTAGCATAATTCCCATCAGTGAGGCACAGATATTACAGTAGTACAAAGTTAACTCCAACCTTTAAGCTGCTAAACTGCCCAATTGTGCTGTCTTTGAAACAATTTACAGTTGGGTTTTAGAAATAGTGTCATAGTGATGCCCTGTTTTTGTTTTGGTTTCGTGTTTTGGAAGAAGCATCAGAGTAAGCGTTATACAAGCAAAAGACGATCTTTGACGTTTTCTGCTGACTCCGTCATTCATTTAGAGACTGCAGAAAGATAAACAGACTTGACAAGTGACCACAAGCTCTGAGTAAAGTACAGAAAAGCAAGCCCTGCCTTTCATTAGTAGTTTTGGGTCCTTGTTAGCTAGCTGTTAGCTGCACACTAGAGCATGTGATGTGAGGATTGCCTTGGGTATCCGTAGCTGACAGCAGCAGCCTTCATGATTACTCAATACCTTGTAATAATGCCAATATTGCCCTGATACCAATACATGGTATAAATACACACTCCATTCCTAATTTTAATCCTTACCACAATGGGGCTGTCGTATGTGAGCTGAGAAATGAATTGTGCCCGATT
The DNA here is from genome assembly GCA_008086565.1 of Thalassoma bifasciatum. Lineage (NCBI taxonomy): Eukaryota > Metazoa > Chordata > Actinopteri > Labriformes > Labridae > Thalassoma > Thalassoma bifasciatum. The sequence goes on from RPOG01000099.1 coordinate 931,296, forward strand.
TGTACAGTTTCAAAATCTTTTGTCATACACTTTGGTTGGTCCATTAATTGACATTTTGATTTTAGTTTAGTAAACCAGATGCTTTGGAAATCCCAAGTGAACACTGGAAAAACTGCAGTTTTGTTTTTTGGCTCACCCATCGGCTTCATTTTTCAATACTGGAGGAAATTGGTAAGATGGTCCCCTCCTGCTTGATATTTCTTCTATTTTCCTCATAAGTCTTTGAATTTTTTGTCTGAACTCCTGAACTTGCTTCAGCAGGTATGTGAAATTTAGTTTGTTCAAGCTCCCTAAGCCATGAGATCAGGGACTTGGGAGGAAAAAGGAGTGCATGAGAGTCAATGATTGTGCACATGCTCTTCAACAGATAAAGAGTCTGAAAATTACAGCTGAGACTCCATTAGGACAGATTATGCCACCAAAGGCCGGAAGAATGTCATCAAGTAGCGGCAGAGGAAAGCTGTGTTACAGCCCCTGTGAAAACTGTGAACACTGACAGACATACATTTTAGCTTCTTCTAAGTGAAGTGCAAACAGAGGAATTCACATGCACAGTAATAATGATGGATGGGTCTGTGTGCTGTTTTGCACTTCAGGTATCAGCAGAGGAATAACAATCAGTGATTGCTTCCTTGTGGGATGACGTCTCTCAGCAGAGTCGCTCACGTCAGAGAGCTGCGGGCTGAGGTGCACGCACTCGCTGTGTTGGCAAACTGAGGTGATGTTTTGGACGAGGGCTTGAATAAACATAGCCTCTGCTGTTGCTGTGAAAAGACTCACTTACTCCCACCAGGAGAATCACAATGTGGCTTTAACTCTTTCATAGGACTCGGAAGTGTGAAGATCAGCGGGGATTTAAAATGTAAATCCCTTTTTTCATCTGGACCGGCTGCTTTTGTTCTCATTTACTTTTCAACAATCTGTGACATTTTTCTCATGAAGCTTTGTAAAATTCTGTGCCTGTTTACAACAAAATGACTTACTGGATGCTTTTCTTTAACACCCTGAGATAATTGAGCCGATGAGGAAGACTGGGTATTGACGTCAGCCTGTGTGTGCTCTGTTATGATACATGTGTGACTGTGAAAATAAACTCGTTAACTCAACCCTTGGTGCTGAGACAGTTTATGATTAGAAACACTGATGCCTCTGAAACGAAACAGTATGCTTTGTTTTTGCAGTGAGTATTTATGTATGACATAGTGTCTACAGACAACAGAGCATTTCAGTTTGATTGAGCAATACCTCATGGGGCCATGGACAAGTCTTCTTGTGTTTCAGGCCACAACGCTGCTCTGCAGACTTCTGTATAAAGCCTGGAGGGCTGAACTTAATTGTTTATGTGCTCTCATTTCCCCCTCCTATACACAGCATCGGTTTACGTTTTTTTGGGGTAAATAATTCACTTTATGTTTACACTAAGTATTTTGAATAAATAAGCATGAATGCTGGTGAAATTGTATTGTTTCATTTAAATATGACTCATTTTATCCTTACAACCCCTAATGCGTTGTCCAGACTGTATCAGTGAATCCGTCTCTTGTCAGTAAAAATCATCAAACCTCGCCCCAGAATGATAATTTTGTTACCAAAATATTGTCCTACTATGTAAGAATATTTCCCCCGAAGCATTTCAGCTACCTCCATTTCACCCTAAATAACTTCAAACTTGGACGACAAGCTGTCTAAAAATAAGAGCTTCTGACTGAATTATTCTGTTTTCACTGAACTATGTCCAAGGATGTCATGCATTCCCTTTGTTATTGAACATAATGATCCTTGAGCTCTGTCCAATCAGCTCTGCTGTTTCAAGCTCCACTGCTCAAGGCCATTTGTGAGGCGCCCTTGTAGCCGGACAACCTCNTTTTGACAGCCGGACTGTAAACTGTGGCGGCCAATAGGTACTCTGTTTTTTCATATTTTTGCACTGCACATTTAGAGTTGGCACAAATAAGAAAAGGCTACATAAAAAGCAACAACAGTAATACAATGCAAATGGAAAAAAACATCCAGCAGAAAGTGAAAATACAAAATTAAAAGAAAACATGCTGCAGGTACATTTCAGACCTAGAATTAAAAGACACAAACCTGAAATACAAACATAACACTACATATCCAGTCACCTCCGCAGAAATTTTCCAGACATTGGAGAAAAGTTGAATAGAGCTTGATTTCTGTGAATCATAAACTGCTTTAGGCCCATGAGGAAAGATGCTGTCGAGCCCAATCATAGACTGTAAACAACATTTGCAAAGTCTCTGTGACATCACCCATTACTTTCTAAGGAGGCACTTGGAGGTCTAGAGGTGACTGTCATTGATTCTAGCTAATTTTCAGCTACTCAAGAGGTAGTTAAGCCAAGAATACACCAGATTTGTCTCTCGTACAGGTCCAGTCTGCTTGGTTGCTTGTTGACAGCACAAGTCAACTCACATAGGCTGTGTGTTCAGTCTGGCACATCCAAGGACACCAGTTTCTGCGCTGCTCACTCTAATGACGAACCTCTTCTCGTTCATTCTCGTTGTTGAGCCTTAAAAACTTCAAACCTGTCGACTCCTGGCTATGTTCAGCTTGTCAGTTTGCTATTATAGTCAAATTAGATCCAATCTGGTTTTGACTCAGTATGCTTTATTTTGAAAGTCAGTGGGTGTTTTTTGGTAGTTTCTGTGTACAACTCACTGTCCCTGTTGATCTGCCCTATGATGAATTGACGCGTCACACCTGGCAAAAATAGAACTTGCAAATCTGCGACGACATGCCAGAGCAGAGACACTGTAGGACTGCAATTGTGTGGATCCAGTGTGAGTTGATACATTGACTTGAATGGAAATCTGTCTGAATCGGTGCTGCGAAGAAATAACTTCACAAGTTAGCCAAACTTTTCTTGTAGTTAATTTCTTTGTTGATGAATTAACTCAACGAAGGTCATTGGTAGGGTGCCCATCTCTCTCCATCTTCCTTTTATTGGAATCTACAGATACGAAGAGTTAACAATATGTCAAAAAATTTGACTTCCCCCCACCTGCAGGTAGCATAATTCCCATCAGTGAGGCACAGATATTACAGTAGTACAAAGTAGGGCTGCACAATTAATCGAATCGCAATCGCAATCGCGATATGAGAACGTGCGATTATATAATCGCACTCAAGGCTGCGATTTGCGATTTAACTAGTTGTGCGCATGCGTCCCTGAATCCTACAATCTGCCCTCTGTTTGGAGTCCGTTTCGTCAGGCCCATCACTGCCATCTATGCATCACTGCTCCAAGAATCGGTGTGTGCATGTGTGAGTGCGCGCGCGTGTGCGCAGTCTGTTTGGTCACGTGATTTTCCAGCAAGCTGAGAAATAGTTGAATGAGGAGCAATGATGAGCAAGCAGAAAAGGAACAGGTGACGAAAAAACACGCATGGTAGAAAAGTGTGCTTTTTGACAATCGGTGCCAGGCCTGGAGTGTCACATCTGCAGAGGATCTGAGCGTCTGTCTGTTTAATAAGTCAGGTCTACAAAGTGATACAGGGGCCAGGAGTCACCAGCTAACAACTTTAGTTGCGTCCTTCGATATATTCAGAAGAATCACACACCTCGTGTTCTGCTGCACGTCCGGTTTCGCAATATGCATTTCAAAATAATAGCATACATTTCATAATAAAAGCATGCAAAAGAGTTAATACTACTTGAGGAGTTTAAGAACTGTCTACCCAAGCAAATCGCTGTTTAATTAAATGAACAAAAAGTTCCCTCACTCACAAAAGCTGCCATTCTAGCCAACTTGACCTGAATCTCTGAAATTGATTCTGTATTGTTCATTCCTAAAACTGCTGCACTTTATGGCAGAAGAAATGCACTGATCTGTTGGTCTCAGTTAAGTACCAACTAGAAAAAAATGAACAAGGTTTTGTTTGCTAAAGCTTATGTATTAATTCAGTTAACTATTCATTAATTCACTCGTAAACCGTTTCAAAAAATGATT